>JASDQU010735409.1:148722-159788 GCA_032191745.1 Picea mariana
ATATTTGAAAATATATTTGCATCCTTCAATTGATCAAAGAGATCATCAATCCTTGGGAGAGGATACTTGTTCTTTATAGCCACTTTATTCAACTGTCTGAAATCAATGCACAATCTTAGTGTCCCATATTTATTCTTCATGAACAAGACTGGGGCACCCCAAGGTGACACACTTGGGTGTATATTCCCATTCTTCAAACTTTCTTCAAGCTACATTTGCAACTCCTTCAACTTTGGTGTACTCATTATGTAGGGAGTCTTTGACACTGGAGCTGCTCCAGGCATTAAATTTATAGAGAAATCAATATCTCTCTTTGGGTTTAGTCCCGGTGCCTCCTTGAACACATCTTCAAAATCTTCTAGTACTGCATAATCTTCCAAATTTGGCACATTATCTTTAGGTGTCTCTTCCATATGTGCTGCAAATATTTGACACCCTTTTCTATAACATTTCTTCAGCTGCAATGCTGAAATTTCTCTGATGGTTACTACCCTGGGAATTCCCTGCACTTTCCTTAGGCTCCCTTCCTCATCCAAGCAAGTAAATGCCTTATTATGAAAATCTAGGATGGAATGATGTTGGTCCAACCAATACATCCCAATTAAACATTCATAGGATCCTAAAGGAAAGATGTTCAAATCTGCCCTGGTGTTCAATCCATTCATGTCCATAAGACATGACTTAACCATCTCATTAAATTTTCTTTTGGCTCTAGTAGCTAGCTGCACCAACCAAGATTTTCCATTCTTGCTTCATGAAAAATGCAAACTTTCCACCATCTTAGGATCTGTATAACTATGACTATCTCCTGAATCAATTAAAATAGCAATGGTTTGGTTGTTGATCATACCTTCTACTTCAATCATATGTGACTGATAATTTGATTTCTTGTTCTCCATGGCTGCATAGATCCTTGGTACATTGTTTCCCATGTCCTTCACTATTTCATCTTGATGTACATTGTGAACAATCCTCACTTTTCAGCTCTGTGAGGACAATCTCTGAACATATGATCTCCTTTACAACCCCAACATTGAATAGGCGTTTTCCTTGGCCTTTGACCCCCTGTCTCAATTGTTTTTGGATCTCTAGAAGTTGGTTGTCCTTGAGGATTATTTCTAAATAATGGTGACTTATTTCCCTTCTTCCTTTGACTCCATGTTGAATTTCTTTTTGTCTTCCCAAGATTATTGGAAAGTTGGCCTTGCATTTTTCTAATCATATAGGAATCTAGCTCACCTTATGGTCTCCTCCTCTGTCTTGGGATCATCATTCTGTATTTTTTCATAGATGAATGATGGCAATTCACTCAAATACCTTTGAATCTTAACTGTCTCATCCTTGATGAAAGATACATACTTCAACAGTTCTAAAAAACTTCTTTCATATTCATCTATGGTCATATTCCCAAGTTTGAGTTGAAAGAATTCTTTCATTTTCTTGTCATAATATCTTGTAGTCAAGTATTTCTTCTCAAAATACTTCTTGAATTCCCTCCAAGTAACACTTTTCTCTTTAATGTTATACACTTGCACAAGTTGATCCCACCACATGGATGCCTTTCCCTTGAGTTGATATATGGCAATTGTTCCTTTTGTAGGAGAAGCATAAATATGCAATTGAAAATACTTCCTCATGCCCAACAACCATGTCTCTGCATCTTCATCCTTCTTGTGATCACCATCAAATGTAGGAGGTTTGATTTTGTTCATTTCTCCTCATAGCTTATCCACCCCAGACCCCATATGCTTCCTGACAGGGGATGTAATTGAGTTTTTGTGTGCTCTCTTATTGGAATTCCTTGGGGAGTGATGGTGATATCTGCTAACACTTCTAGTTCTTATTTTCTTATCAGGAGACCCGTGACTTCCTGATTTGCATGAGCCACTCTCCTTATCCAATTTATTTTCTATTTTGTTCAAGATTTGTGTTAACTTCATGCTGAGGTCCTATTCCTTCTCCTTGGATCATAAGCCTTTAATTATCATATTTATGGGTTTGGATATCCCTCTACAAATTTATAATGGTCTCTACCATGTTCATGTTTTCATCCCTTCCTTCTCCATGTCCATTGGAGTTTGTTCCTTCAATGCCCAAATGGACATCCATCCCTCTAATATCATCCTCCTAGATGTAATTCCCCTGTACCGCTTCCATTTATATATAATCTATGATGATATTGATCTGATCTAGTTGTTGTTAACTTTGCAAAATGTGCAACCAACAAAACTTTGTCAGGCTAACTGTTTCAGCAATCTCATGAAAAATGTGAACCATTATGGTTCAATAATATATTAGAATTTTTTATTCTTCTTTCCTGAAACATTGAATTCCCAAATCAATTTTATAGGTGAATATTTATATTTTTCTATTTGATACCTTTCCAACACCTTCTTCCATGCTCAATTCGGAGTCTTGAGCAGAAAGTTATGGTTATTTGAAAATTGCCCATTAATTTTTCTGTTCACACTTCAACTTGGCGCAACTCTCTGCTTTAATTATGCATTTTTGCACCTACTTCATTCGAATTTTCATAGGATCTCAAATGTGTTTCCTCATATACATATTCTGGACACTCTATCCAAGTTTCACCTTTTCCTGGTTTTTGTGCTGCTAGTTACAACCTCCTGAAGTTCTAGGCCAATTCGTGTTTTTGGTCTGGAATGCTTCATGTATCTTCTTTTCCATATTAAATTTTTTTAACATGCCTAGAAATTTAATTCATCTTTGGGAATGTCTTATATGGTTCAATATCTTTCCATTGAATACTCCTATGCCTCAATCTGATTATGGAGTAGAAATTTATGGCTCTTCGAAGTTAGATGGGTCTTAAAATTTATTCTCCATTGTTTGTGATGTAACTTTCTCATAAAATCTCTGTTTGACAAACGGTTTACACCCTTAGAAATATCTCTTTGAGATTTTTTATTTGAGCCACAAAGACCTAGTGTACCTTGTTACACTCTGTTCTCGTGGTTTTTGAGTACCTAAAAACGCTCTTAAGGGCCTCAAAAACGTGTTGCCAAAAGATGATGTTCAAACAATATAAAATGTCACAGAAATTCGCTAGTTTTCCACTATTGTTCACCATCTAAACGAATCCGCACGCATAGATTTCAACCTATACAACCATATTTATCATGCACAGCAACACCATAAGGTAAATCATGCTCTGTGCACCTATAACCATTATGCATCAATTCTTGGTCACGCCAATAACTGGTACGCACTACTTTTGTGTCACGTGCCAATATCCATCGCACACAATTTTGGTTCTTTCATGAATACATGTTGCACGCTCTCTCTTTTTTTTGTATCGCACGCTGATATTCCACACACATTTCACTCTACGTGTTGCATGATGCAAAATTTTAGTACTCCCCCACCACACACTAATACGCTACGCACACCATTAACTAAATTGTCACACGATAACATATAGCCACATTGCGCGCACACCAACCAAACTTTTCTAGGTTCTACCAATACTACGCACCCCACACACACCATTATTATGTGTGTACACACCGTGCACACCTTATTATGCATATGCACACCATGCAATGCTAAATTTAGCACGTGCACCCACACACCAACATTTTTCCGCGTGGTGCCACAATTTTAGTGCGCGCAACTGCAGACCAACTTTTTTTTGTGTGGTGCCAAAATTTAGCGCACGCACCCGCACAACAACATTTTTCCACGTGGTGCCAAACTTTAGCACATGCGCTTGCACGCCAACATTTTTCCGGGCGGCGCCAAAATTTTAAGGCGTGTGCCCGCATGCCAATATTTTTTCGCGCAGCACCAAAATTTTAGCACACATGCCCACACGCCAATATTTTTACGCGCAGTGCCCAATTTAACATATCACAAGATTTTTACTACGCATCAGTCATTTTTAGTGTGCCCATCTATGCACATTTGTTTTTATGCGCATCAATTCCTCATGAATTTTGTTGCAAAATTTTGGGCTTTTTCCTAACTTTTTCCCCATTTTTACCATAGAAATTCTGCAACTATGAAATTTGCTCAATTTTACACTGTTAACACCAATTCAATTTATGCAACAAAAAATCATTGTGGGTTGACATTTATGGAACAACTTTTTCCCACACTCAATTCACGAATTGAGAATTTTAATTACTAAACTCGCTCGAACTTTCATGGCTTCAATTTAACTTCAAATTCAACCAATTCCAGGCCTGAATTTGCTAGAATAGATATTAAATCAAGAATATCTCACCACATGGAAAATTTTCTTAATTTTCCCATGATTTTAACAACATAAATTGGGGTTTTTTTTCGCAATTTTGTGGAATTGTTATTACTTTTTACCATGGATGCTCTACAACTTGAAATTTGGCCACTTCGAAATCAATCCTCTGTAAAATTTCACTTCAACTCAACTTGATCGGCCCATCTAGGATCAGTGTTGAAAACTGAAGCTCTGATACCATATTGTAACGTCCTCAACCACCTAGGTCAGGCCACGATACATGAGAGAACGCTTCCATTCTCTCTGTAGAACATACTGTAACATACCCAACATCCAATTGAGCTATGCCACATAAAATTTTTGAACTGCATGCAATTAAAACATATACACATAGAACCTTTGCAGAACTTCATATATAAAACATAAACAAACAAATACATTATGTAAATGCATGGATTCATACTGAAATAACAGTGAACATACACATGCATCATATACAGGAAATACCCATAAATATAAAGACAATTATAACCACACATAGAATAAATCAATAAAAATAAACATGTAAATAACAATGCAGCATGTAAATTTATCACACAGTTGACACTTATCTTGGTAAGAATATCACCAACTGCATGTAGACCTTCCATGAACCTCCCAGCCTTATACCACACTACTCATCACTCTCAGCAGTGGGTCACCCTCGAGCTGGGACTAAACTCCACCTGGGTAAAGGGATTCCTAACCAGGCTAATGGCTCATAAACAACAGAAAATTCTCTTTCACAGGTGCTTATTAAAACTAACAGCCTAAAGTCCCACATTCCCCACATGCATGTCCCACCCTAGGAAGTGTGCCCCTTCTCTGCTCAACAGTCCTTCATTTTCCCCATTTCCTTTCCGGGATTTAGTAACAGGTCGGACAAGAAGTCTCACAGCCCTGCAGCTGTAGTTTAACACCTTTAGGAAATCAATTCCCAACAATTCTTTCACCCAGAGAGAAAGTTCTCAAGGGACTAAAAACCCGCCTCTTCAATATACCATGGGGCTGACAACCCACTTCTTTAGTCCAACTCCCAAGATAACCAGCTACATAAACAGGTATGGGTATGGATATAGGTTCAGGTACAATGACCTGAAGGTATGAAGGATATGTCAATGATTGTGTGAGTGATCATGGAATAATGGTTGAATGACCCCTCGAATAGATGATTGATCCCCAATATGAACTAAGTCCAAACTATAAGTATGCATGTCCCTAACTTGACACTTGTCATGTTGGGAGCTACTTTGACCCACTTGTCCCCATCATTAGAACTTAGGATAAAATAATTATTCATACTTTATATTTAATAAATATTAATATAATATTCCTTTTTGGCTTAAGCTCCATATCTTATCCCTTTTCCTTAACTTTTATCCCCCCCCCCTTCCCTAACTAGTGGAGTTCAATCCCCCATCTCTTTTATTGTGGTCAGTCTATGCGTAATGATGTATTTTATATTAATGATGAGACATATACAAAAATAGTTGCACTGGCCTTTAGCATCTAGGCTCTCTAGCCTAATACAAACATAATCCTTCTAGATTATAATAACTGGCTCACTAGCCTATAAAACACAACATATACACAAAGGCTCCCTAGCCTCAAAATTGCATGTACCTAAGTTGTTGCACACATTATCCAGGAATGTGCACACTTCATCATTTTACTGCGCAGTACATGCACGCACTATGCCATGAAAGGTGCATACAAAATGATATCAAATAGCTCACCATCTTAAGTATATTTTCATTTACATTTATAATTGGGTTTGGCTTAGGGATATTCCAATGAATTACTTGACACTTATGATTAGAGTCACTTGTAGTCTGAGCATGGGAATGCCTACCTTAGAAATGGTATGATATTATGCAGATTCTTGTTTGTTTGTAGGTTCTTGAATGATGTGCTCCTTGTTTTTGACACACACATTCTACAAAGTATTTTGGTTGTCACGAATTCTAGCTTCATACTTTGGAGGGAATTCTGTTACACATTATTTTGGTCACCTCAGCGATCACCTGACAGCATGTGTTCATGTTTCCTGAAAATATTAAACGAGACTTTCTGCATGGGAAAAGTGATTTTCTTTCCTCTTTCAAAAACCATATAAAGGAAGGTCGTCACACCCTACTATATACATGGGGTGCGACGATGCTTGATCGTCGCACTTTTCCCTAAACCTAGATTGTGACATTGTCACATGCTTCTTGTGCATAGGGTGTGATGATGCTTGAAGCATAGGAAAAGTCAAAATTCATGAATGTTCTAGAAGGGAATCTTCTAGAAGATGAGGTGGCCTCCTATTGGTTTGGATCTTACTCACTTCTCTAATTTGATGGGATCACCCTAATCTCCTCATCCATCTCTCTTTCACATTATATAAAGAGGGATCTCTCATGGAAAAGGGTAAGGTTGAATAGGCTAAGATTTGTATGGAGAGTTATACTTTCATATTATGCTTGAGAACTTTGCTTTAGTTCTTCAAGAAAGATTGTGGATATTCTTCATTCAAGGCATTGGAGCAAAGGTGTGTGTGTTGAATAAAAGATCCATCGAAAGGGGGCCTTGCAACATCAAGGAATGGGTTGTATTCTCCACTTTAAATTCACTTAATACAATAATACATTTGTTCCCTATAAAATCATCTTGTCTTGTATTGTATAATTCCTTGATCATATACATAGACTTCATTAGAATACATATATCTTTGTTTTCCTTCTTTGTTGGTTTGTGATTCTTAAGCATGCTTACTATTTCTACAAAATCAAAGAAGGAGCTACAAGGATGACACTAGTGAGGATCAAGCATCTTTGAAAAGGTATGTCACTTGTACCTCATTAAACTAGTTTATATGATGATGAAGTTTAAGGTGAAGTGTGTATTCTATTTTTTTTTTGTTCTAGTTCCCTATGGAAGTTAGGGAGATCTGTTTGTGTCCGCACTTACCGATTAATCCAACAACAATGGTGGTGTGATTTGTGGTGTGTTAGTTGCAAATGGGTTTATGGGTTCCACAGTGACATTAATATGGATAGGATATTTTCCTTCTATTTCCGCTCTTGGACCTCTCATCTTTCTCTCATATGTTTCACGCAGGATTTCCTCAATCTACTCCACAGCGCAAAGATCCTCTACCTCCTCTTAATCTCTTTCCAAGCCTTCCCTTGTGGCTACGGATCTCTTCTTGGTGTTCACCTTGTATTGGTAGGGTGCTCCATTGTGCATATTTCCAATTGTCTCCATGATCTGCTTGATCTGGTTGTCGTCCATCATGATTGGGTCCAAGGATTCCTCCTTCCTTCCTTTATCCATTTCTCCTTCCATTTCTCCTTTTTTTATCAGTCCTTCCCGCCTTCCCCCTTGCACGCAGGGAAGTTTATATTTCTGATTCCATTGTCATTACACCTTTGTTATATAGAAATATATTTATAGAAGTATACAACAATATAATATGCCTTTCTCGAGGCCCATGTAAAAACTCTTGCTTTGTTGCGTTGTACGAATTCCCTGTATCTACTACAAATTCTGTTGTAAATCTTGCTACAATACTGTCGAGCCAAAAATCTATTACGCGGGTGAATTTATTATTCACCTATTGTAACTGCTCAATCTGAACTAGGTGTTACAAGAAAATCCCCCTGAGGACAGGTGGATTTCCTCTTGAACCCTAAATCTTTAGGATCAAGACAAAAAGGTGCTAACATTGGTCATTAGCATCCTTTTAAACCTAGCTAAACTAATGTATAGAGAAGAGGAAGAAGATGTACCTTTTTCGATGTTTTTCCTTGCACAGTTTGAGTTGAGCTTTGATCCCCAAGCTCCTTGACAAGTCCTGCAATTCAACCAAAGACAAAACACACTTCCTATTCTACTAAGATTAGCTTGAAACCAGATCTATCTAATAAAGACAAATTCATGTAGAATAAACACGACTTTGAAAGAAATAGGCCAAGCACATATATATATTAATGATAACAATAGCGATACTTACAGACCTTTGATGAATATGCAACAACCTCTACCAACTCTCCTTGTCCAACCCTTTGCTCAAATAATCCACACAAAAAATGACTATGCTTCACTGATTATCTTCCTTATGAGATCATAAGTTTGATGCCTTCAATGTCTCCTTCCTTATGACATCATAAGTTAGGTATCTCTCCATATCTCCATGTATTTCACCATGAGAAGGCCTCCTTATATAAGCTTGGAGAGACCCAACCACCTTATATATTATTGGGATAGGTTGAGAATCCTTCTCCATCAGTTGTGGATATTCCCTAATATCCATCCTTGACCTCAGATTCAAATCCAACCAACTCCAGAGATGAGGGGGATTTTTCCCTGATTTTCCTCAACATCCCAAGATTTCCTCAAACAACCCAACGCTCCCTCAGAATGGGGCACAGAGTGTTGCAATGCTCCCCCAAAGAAGGGTAGGGAGTGTTGGCACTCCCTGACAGTGGGTACGGGAGCACTGCTCAAAATTTCCTTAAAAACTCCTAGCACTCCCCCAGAAGGGTGCATAAACTGTTGGAACACTCCCCCAAAGAAGGGTAGGGAGCGCTAACATTCCCTATGTTGGCAAATATTTAACAGACAGCAAATGACATGAGTATAGGAAGAATATACAGAGGATTGTTGGCATGTTTTACAGGTAGTGTATACTTGTCATTGATGCAAGTACAGTAGTGATGATGGCTTGAGTACAACAGCGATGATCAACAGTGCAGTGATAATTGAGGAAGAGCAACAATCGTGTTCATTGGATCTCTTTCTGAATTCCCCATGGCCGTCGGATCTAAATAAGAGCATGTTGAAGAGGTAGGCCCGTAAGGTTTGAGAAGCATTTCTGTTTGTTGGATCCCCTTTAAATTCCTGATAGAATGAGGGTCGTCAGATCTGAATGTAGACAAGAAGAGCGCACTGAAGAGGATGACAGATCTCAGACATTAGATCCAAGCGCAGGACTCGACCATCATTGGATCAAGAAGAACCTGCATGCTCTTTAAAGTACAAGGAGAAGTGGGCATACAAAATTTCGAAAGAAGGAGGACCATCCATTTACGGGTAGGACACGTGGGGTTAGATCATCATTTCACTGACTGGAGAGTCAAAGGAACAGGGTTCCCTAACCTCTCGAAATCGTGATATGCGAAATCATGATTTAATCTGAGCCGTCAGATCAAAGTTGAATCTGGATCGTTGATTCCAGTCCATGTCAGAGTTTTTGGGATTGAGAGTTGGAGATGTCAAGTAATATCATCCACAGGAATCCTGATTTCACGATATGCAAAATTGCGACTTAATTGCAGCCATTGAATCAAGATCAGATCTGGACCATTGATCGAACTCCATATCAGAGTTTCGCGAATCAAGACATGGAGAGACAAAAGAAACAATGCAACAAGACTTTCGAAATTGTGATATGCGAAATCCTGATTTAATCGCAGCCATTGAATCAAGATTGAATCTGGATCGTTGATTCTAGTCCTTATCGAAGTTTCGTGAATTGAAACATTCAGAGGAAAAGAAACAATGCAACAAGAATTCTGAAATTGCGATATGCAAAATCACGATTTAATCGCAGCCATTGAATCAAGATTGAATCTGGACCATTGATCCAAGTCCATTTCGGGGTTTCGAGGATCGAGTGTTGGAGATGTCAAAGAATATTAACATCAAGAATCCCGATATCGCGATATGCAAAATCGCGATGTAATTGCAACCGTCAGATCAAGATGTGATCTGGACCATTGATACGACTCCATTACGGAGTTTAGTGGATCGGGACTTTGAAGTGACAAAAACACTGAACGTCAAGAGTGTCGAAATCGTGATGTGTGAAATCTTGACTGAATCTGAACCGTCAGATCAAGATGTGATCTGGACTGTTGATCCAACTTCTTTACGGAGTTTCGTGGATCAGGATTTGTAAGTGACAAGAACATTGAACATCACGAATGTCGAAATCATGATATGCGAAATCCCGAAATGATCTGAACCATTAGATCAAGTGTTGATCGGAGGGTTACTATTCTCTCTCAGAGTTAACTCCTCAGTTTCGAATCTGTTAGCGAAACAGACTCATGATTACCAATTAGTTGGCGTTTCGGTTGCAGAGACAATTGTCTTCCTTTTGCCTAAGGAGATGGGAAGTTGAACTAACGTGAGTGTGCATAAAATAAAATGAGAAAGATAGTGTGAAGTTGGTTGTTTTGTATGAGAAATGAATAAAACTGTAAGAAAGGGAAAATTAGTGTGCGTAGAGTGAGATGGAGAATATGCACAGTGTGAGATGAAACTCAGGGAAGAGTAACTGATGATGAAGAAAAATTGAAGCTGAGTAGAATGATAGAAGAATTTGATGCAGAGTAGACCTGCTGAACAGACAGAGGAAGCAATGAATTGCAAAACAGTTAGAAGATGACCAGATTTACAAAATAAATAAAGATTGGTAAGAATTGATTTATCTGTGTAGTTGAATGTCTATTTGTTCATTTATGTTCTAGGGAGGTTGGGAGGTGCTCGGGAGGACTATTGTCCTCAGAGGTTCAAGTGAGAGCTTGAACACAGGAAGTTGTAGATTCCATATGGTTGCAGCCAGAGAACACAGGGTGGCAGGGTGGTGCAAGGGAGAACAAGTGTTCTCTGTTATACAGGTTGGAGACTGTGTAACTGGAAGTTGGTGCTTCCATCCAGTTGGTGCTAGAACTTTAAGGGAGTTGGTGCTTCCTTCTAGTGGGTGCTAGGGAAACCAGAGAGTAGGTTCTCTCAAACAAGTTGCAGCTTGTAAAACAGA
>JASDQU010735410.1:0-14307 GCA_032191745.1 Picea mariana
TGAGAACCCTAGCTTGGATATTATTGTAACAGAGCGCTGCTCGATTGGAGGTTGCCCCCTCGAAGAGGTCTGTGAACATTGCTATCTGATTCAAGTGCTATTTCTGTTCAAGTGCTATTTCTGTTGCTATTTCGTATATCATTTCTGTGTATTGTGAAGATTATGCTGGATATTTTACTGTTAATCTGTCATTTCTAGCATTTCATTTCTATTTTGCATATTTTATATATCTGGTATCTTGCACAGGTGATGGGGGGCTGACCCATGTTCAAGACAGAATTTTATATCATCATACCAGGGACTAACATGGTTTTTTGCACAGCAGATTAAATTTTGGTAGTGTTGTCCTGGGTTTGACATATCATTTTCCTTTTGTTGTTCTGCCGCTAAGTCAGCGACTAACTTACATAGCCCTTGACCTCTCACTATTTGTGATGGGGTGTTTTCTATTTCATACTCTTGTAAGGAGGTGATCTAGTTCGCCCTCTTTTCGCCTAGTTCTTTCTGTACTAACAGATTTCTGACGGCTAGGTAAGGGATGATAATTTTCGTCCTAGACTTCAAAAGATAAGATCAGAAGTTCTTTACTGCTTTAAAAATAGCATAGGCTTGCTGATCTACTACTGGGTAATTAAGTTTTGCGCCTTTGAAGGCTGAGCTCATAAATGCAATTGGGACTTCATTGTTTTCAGCGTTCTTTTGAGTTAGGACAATATCATAGGAGTGGTCAGAAGCGAATGTGTAGAGAGTGAAGTCTTGTGAAAAGTCGGGGCTCATCAGAGAAGGAGCGTCTATTATGGCCTTTTTTATTGAATTAAAGGCTTGGTTTTCTAAGGGTCCCCATTGATATTGTACGTCCTTTTTTATTAAGTTCTATAAAGGTCTCACCATTTCTGAAAAACTGGGGACAGATTTCCTGACAAAGTTTATCTGGCCTAAGAAAGACTGCATAGACTTTTTTGATGAGGGAGGGGGGAGTTTCGAGATGACTTGAGTCCTTTCAAGGTCCATAATCATCCCTTCACTTGATACAATAAATCCTAAGAAATTACCTTATTCTACTGTGAAGATAGATTTTTTAGGATTCAAGGAAATGTCATACTTACGACATCGCTGTAGAACGGATCTTAAATGGGCTAGATGATCAGCTTTGTTTTTCGAAAATACAGTAACGTCATACAGGTAAACTACGACAGATTGATTGATTAATCCTCGGAAAGTGATATCCATTTATCTCTGGAAAGTGGCACCATCGTTAATGAGTCCAAAGGGCATTTTCCTATAGGCGTAGGTGGCCCATGGAGTGCGGAAGGTAGTTTTAAGTTGGTCTGGAGGAGACATCAAGACTTGGTTATACCCTGAAAAACCATCCAATAAGGATAATCTTTCAGAGCGAGATACCTGTTGAAGGATCTGTTCCATGGGTGGGATAGGGTAGTTGTCTTTATCAGACGGTCGATTAAGATTTCGAAAATCGACGCATAGTCGGATTTCACCACTCTTCTTCCGGACAGGGACAAGATTGGAGACCCATTTCATGTGCCTAACTGGGAAGATTATCTTAGCATTCAGGAGTTTATTTAATTCTTTTTTGACGGTCGGTTCGAGTTTTGGGTGCATTTTCCTTAACTTTTTTTGAAAAGGTAAGGTTTGGGGTTTCATAGGAATAACATGTTGTATGATGTTAGGATCAAAGGTTTTTAGGTCGTCATACGTCCAAGAAAAAACATCTTTGAATTCCTTAAACAATTTAATAAATGTCACTTTTTGTTGTTCAGAACACCCCACCCCTAAATTAATGCACTGTGGATTGTCTTTAGTTGCCAAGTTTACTTTTTCATACGTTAAAGAGGAACTATTTGTTTTACAGTTCAATAATTTTTTGAATTTGTCTTGAAGATCATAACATTTTTCTAATCTAACTGTAGATTTAGGGATAGAATTTACTACATCTGATGAAGATTCAGGAGATCTCGGATCTAGTATTACCGTGAAGTCACGAAGATTCTCGTCATGAGTACATTCGTCGATCACTGCGCCTTGGAAAGTTTCTTCCATATGCAGGAAACTAATAATTTGTTGATCGTCATCGAAGAATCTCCAATTTGTGATGTTGTCAGGGATGGATGGCCTAAACAATAGTTCGATGGAGAATGCATTCGGGGACAAGCCTTCTACAGGAAAGAGTTTCGAAGCTACATTAGCTAACAAATCGGCTCCCAAATTATTCAATCTAGGAATAGAATTTATGTTAAAAGAAGAAAACTTGTTCATCAAATTCCATACCTCTGATTGGTAGCTTTTAATATGTGGAGATAAACAGTGGATAGAATTTTTTACCTGTCTAACCACAATTTCCGAGTCGCCAAAGACAATCAAATTTTGAACATTCATATCTAATGCTTTCCTGAGGCCTTGCAATAAAGCCTCATATTCTGTTGTTTTGTTTGTACATTCAAACTCTAACCTGCATGCAATCAGGGTTTTGTTACCTGCTGGGTTAATAATCACGCAGCCCGCACCAGCTCCTTCCTTGGATTTTGACCCGTCAAAGTAAAGATACCATATCTGATTTTTTTCAAGGGCATGTGACCATTGGGTGGAAGTTGCTGGCTGCATATATGTCACAATTTCAAACTGCTACTCCGGGTTAGTGATAGCAGAAGTTTCGGCCATGAAATTGCCGAAAAAGGTATCCATCCCTTGTATTTCGGGTGAATCGGCAGAAGGTGTAAATGGTTCACTGGGGTCATTTAAATCTGTCACTGTGAACTTTAGGTAACGTTCATGATTTAACTTGATTCTATTGGGCTTTCCATTCTTAGGCAGCCACAAGTGAGACCAATCTGTCACGAAATAGCCGTGTAGCTGTTCTGACCAGTCTCTGCTTAAAAAAAAACCCATAAAATTCTGGAATATCAACAACAATAATATCAATCACTTGATGAACTTTATGGTTAGATGATAATCTTATAAGCACATTCCTTAATTCGCCTATAACTTTAACACTAGTTCGATCAAGTTGGATGATCTTTAAGGTGGATGGTTGAACTTCAACATTAATCTTCTGACACATAGACCATGGCATTACGTTGGATGGTGCTCCTGAATCTACCATACAATTGTGTACGTTCCTATTGAAGATTTCAAAAGTTAACAAAAATGGAGGGACGTTTCTGCGAGTACTAATGGTGGAAGCTTGTTGCTTTTTTTCCGTAGCCTCTAAAACTAATTTATCTACATTTGTTACATTATTTACAGGAAGGTCTCTTTTCTCGTGAGGATCAGAAGTATTCTTAGCGAAGGCCTTCTAAGGAACTTTTGGGTTGTTCTGAAAACCTTTGTTACTGCTTGGATTGTCGCTTTTGCTGTTCTCTGTGATATTATGTAACATTTTTTGTAGCAGAAATGGGAATTTTAATAATTCATAAATAGAAATGTTAGCCCTTAACTTTTTTAGATCTTCAACTAAATCATAATCTAAGCTTGGGTTTTCATTATTCTATTTAGTCTCAGTTGTTAAAGACTGTTTTGGGGGCAAATTCGTCGTGTTTTTAGAAGAAGGCTTGTTTGTTGTCTTACTCCTAGTATTGTAAGGATGTACTGTCTCAAAATTAGCTTGAAAAATGCTATCCGAGAAGTGTCCAAAAATGTTCAAAGAAGATTCATCTTCTTCTACTGTCTCTTGTTCAGCTACTTCCTCAGGCATCTCAGGAGGCATCAAGTTATCCTGTGCTTCTAGAATCGTTTGAATAGCGAATTGCAAGCTTTCTAGATTTAAGCCTTCGGTATTTGAATTAGGTCGGTTGGTGGGAAAGGACTTCCTAAACGGGGGTTTGTAAGGCCATTTGCTCAAAGAAGCTTCTTTGGCCATCCTTTTCAAATATATAACTTGATTTGACAGTTTTTGAACGACTTTTTGTAAGTTTTCTAGATCAGAGTTTTTCGATTGCATTTTGTTTTGGGCAGGTCTAGGGAGGATTTCGATTTTCTTTTTGGAAGATGAACTAGTATCTATTTTGTTGCTAGTAGTGTCTTTTAAGCTAAGGATGTCTTTCTCGATCTGACTAGCCTCTTCGAAGGCCTCTAACAACGTAGTTTTCTTAAATCTCTTTACCCAAATGGCTATACTTTGATGTAAGGATTTCGTATAATATGCTATGATAAGATTCTCAGCAGGCATCGAATCCATAGGGATTCGGTTCTTTAGTGTTAAGAATATTTGGTTAAAGTCTTTGATTTTCTGTTTGGGGTTCATTCTTAAACTAGAAAGCTCCATGACTAGAACTTCTGGGGACTTGTCATCTACAAACTTCTCGAGAAAATAGTATTCAAACTTCTCCCATGACACGATGGTATGGGGTTGTTGGGAAAAGTACCAGGTAGAGGCATTTCCCTCGAAGGTGTAGGGAAACAATCTACAGACTATGTCTTCGTGCTTGACATTATGGATTCTAATGGATAACATAAACTTTTTGATGTGATGTTCGGCGATCTGTTTGGAGTCTGGGTCAAATTTAGGGAGCCACTTTTCCAGGTGTTTGGGTAAGGGATGCTGAGGCCTGAGTACAACCACTACATCTTGGTTGAGCCAGGGTCTGGCAGGATTGTTCTGGTTGGCCATTGGTATGGGCGATGTCGAAGGCTGGGATGAGGAACTGCCTTCGTTAGAGGATTCTTCTCCAGAAGAAGAAGGGGATGAAGGAGGTGGTGAGGGTGGTATACCATATCCTCCTGCTGCAGGAGTGAGGATTGGATCTGTAGGGTTTAAAGTGAGTTTAGTGCCTCCAAGTTGTTCTCTGATATTAGAGAAATATAATGGTTGGTCCAAAGGTCAGTTTGGTTGTCTTAAACGAGCGAAGGCACTATGTGTTCTTATGAGAGATTAGCGGACAATCTCTTGTACGTCACCACCTGTAGGATTTGGAGTTATTGGTTCAACTATGATCCGTAGATCGTCATTTGATGTGGTTGTTGTTTGAGGGACAATGTTGTCATTTGAATGAATTCTTGTTACTATAGGTGAGCGGGTGGGTGGTGGAGGAGTCTTACGACCACCTTGTGCCATTAATAATTTTTAGGCCCTCCTTCTAGCGCCATTTGTTGATGGGAGAAATTGATCGCTCGTCAACTGGAGGAGTGAATCCGATCCGAGGTTCTCTAAATAACCCAAGCTGTTTGGACTAATCCACTCCGATGGGTTTAGCGTCTCCGTTAGCCAATCTAAGTCCTATGAGAGTGAAAAAATGAAACTAAAGAAACTAACTAAATGACAAACAGCTGCTGAAAACTATATATAAATCTAATATATTCACAGTTTGCTAACTAATAGTAATCCTACTTATTAAATGTATAGTGTATCGATATGATTAAATCTCTATTATATGTACAGTATTCACAAAATGCAAGTTTTGATCAAAATTTGCAAAATTATATATGAATTGACTTATGATAGCGAAGCTGGTGTTTTTTGATTTTTTATAACTTTTATAAACAGGAAATGAAATGGCAGCTATCTAGTTGAGAAATAAAAATAACAATCTGTACTATGTATCTAAACTACAGAAAATTCTTATATTAATTAAAATAATAGAATGCTATTAGCAAACTGACCTATAATCACATATCCATATGTGTCCTGTGCGTAGCATCTACGTTTGTTGTTTGATGAGGCCAATCCACACCAGATTTTCCCAATGCTTCTCGTAAACGCGAAGCAGTAACACTTTGAATGCTAATGACATAACAAGTAAGATATGTAGCAACAACAATTTATCATTTGACAAATGATCATATTAAGATAAATCTGAGTGTGAAAATTTGTATATAACCTTTCATTGAATAAAGAAGATCAACCTTCTAATCATCAAATGTAAACAGATTAATTGCTGTATATAAAATGAGAGACATAAAATATGGAAACTATTTAAATCCCATCACATCAACCTGTAACAAATTATGATATCTAAAGTAGTCAAAATTTGGTTACAAATCGAAATGAGCAAAACTTGAACAAAAATATGATATATTGAAGCTAAAGTTGTGCAAATATCCACTTTCATTCAAGTCTGATAATCACAAATCCATAGTTTCTGCTCCCAGGCAGCGATGGGTCTTAGTTTACAAAATAATACATTTATAAAGGCCACGGGATCTAAAAAATTCCTGTGGAAATCATCAAATCAGTTCCAAAAATGATGGGGAATACAATCTCCCAAATTCCCATTGTTATCCAAAACTAACATCCTAATCTAAAACCATGTAAAGAAATAGCATGTTCAGATATGCCACCAGCGATCCAATATCCTTTAGAATTCGTATGTACCTTTAAATGCACAAGAATACATGATTTTAGATTGCATTTTAGTTGTAAAATCAAAGAATTCGAATTTTAGTAACTAGCTACAAAATCTCACAATTATGTAGCTAGTTATTATTATAAACAAAATCGTGTTTTATCAATTCAATCAAAACAGAAATAGATGCAATTTGAGCAAACAAATATTATATGCTAATTCAAAATAAAAACAAAATCATCTTAAAATTACTTTTAAAATACCATACCTCGGATTCAGGGATTCGCTTTAATCAAGTTATTTTCGAATTCACAATGGCAGTAGCCGCCTCCACATTCTTAAAGACAACAGAACCTGTAGTCTTCTGTCTTTTATCATTAGCTTGAGCTACATTTTGCAATCTATCATTCTCCTTAGTTAGCATATTCACTCAGTCCTCCAAGGACTCGATCTGAGATTGGAGCAAAGGGATGTCTCTGTAATATCGGTCGAGCCACGACTGACATTCGTTGCACTGTGGTTGAACAGGCTGTGTATTCACAGGTGAGGAACTTCTTATTTGACCTGTAGGTTCTCTGTCGAGTTTGATCCCAGGGAAGTTGGGGTTGTCTCTAAGACACGGTGGGAGGTTCGTCACATAGTCATAGGGCTTAACTGAGCAAAGTCCGTGTGAGTATGGATACTCTTCAGTTAGAAACCGTTCGATTTTGGAATCAGAATCTTCACTTAACAGAATTGGTTTTTGGTCTGTTTTTTCTTTAGGTTTATTACGAGCACACCGTGAAACCCAGCATGCGGTCTTTTTACCCTTGTAATTGATATCACTATTACCTTTACCCTTTTTCCTTGCAGACTTTTTAACAGTAACAGGCTTACCACCATCTTTTGGACATGAATCAGGCAGGTTGTCAGGCTGGGTAGTGTTCGGGTAGGTCGAGGGTTCAACAGAGGGCAAGAGCGAAGGAGGAGGAATGACAGGCCTGACAAGGGTTTCTATAACAATGGATTTGTCAACTTGTCCTATTTCAGGACTAGAAAAACCATTCCTTAACAGGAAAGCATCCAAACAATCGCCATTCAACTTCAATTGATGAACCATAATAATTTTAATTAAATAGTGGTGGAAGAGGTTGTAGTCGGCTTTCTCCCTTTTGAAACGCTTAGCCATTTTGTATAAACTCCGAAGGAGAAAATATGGCATGTTTAAGGGAAAATCGATAAAACTCATGAGCAACCGCAAGTGGTATAAGAAAACTAAACCGTATCTACCCTCACAGGTAATGAACTGTTTGACAATAGCTAACAAATCGTGCCATCTAGGTTTTAGAGCTGTAACGGGCATACCTTTGTCACAACTATTAATCTTCCTCGAGGTAAACAACAGTGACCAGGGAAATTCGTCAACCTTTGAGTTTTTAAACCATTTTTGTCCCATGAATGGTAGACCAGTGGCTGAGCTAATGAAATCTTCATTTAACTTGAGCTAGACGTCCCCAATTTTGGCTCTGCAACCATCGAACGTTAGTGAAAATTGTTGAGAAACTGCCAGGTTAAAACCCTTGAACTTCTCAACAAAGACCCGCCAACCATTCCTCTCTAAGTCCTATCAGGCATTATCAAACAAAAACAAAGTTTGAACACCGTTGGGTTCGATTCTCACTACAGGAGCCATAGCTAATAACACAAAATCAACAGGGTATTCGACAATAGGGTTTGACAGGATAGACACAGAACCATTGTCTCGAAGCTTCCCCAACACAATGCAAAGGAAACTCGAAGTGCAAGGGTAGAGCGTTAATGCTATGCGTGCAAGGATAGTGGTGTGAATCGAGGCCATGCAAGAACATCATACTGGGTTGTACTTGGAACGACACCTTGGTGTAATGGTACATTCAAATCATAACAGTGCATATACAAAAGAAAATTGATCAACATGACAAATGAACCATTACATACCCACGATTTGACCCAAAAATCAATGTGTCAAACAAACCATTGTGTCAAAGATTTTATAAATCAACACCATATTAACAATAATCAAATGCATAAATGTTTGGTGTTTCGATAAATATGTAACCAGTGGTGTGTTTGAGGTCAAGGAGTTATAACCATGTAAACAAGTAGGTTCATGATAAAGCAAATGATCATTAATCCTTTGATGTAATCAACATGAATTCCAACTGTGGGTTTTCACGCTTGCAGTCATGAAAACGAAAACGAGAAGCATGCATGCAAAAAGCGAAGAATAATGATATCATTTAAACAGTTGTGATGATTAATGAGGGTTTAAAAACTTTGTGTAGGCAACTTGTAAAAAAGATAGAGATTAATATGGCTGCCAACAATGGCGACACACTGGTAGAAGCAGTTATCTCTGCCAAATGAATAAGTCCAGATTAGGATAATGAGAAAAACTTCAACTCGAAAACAACCAGAAAACTGTTTGAACATCATTATCAATCATAAAAAATTCCAGTTTCAGATTTCTTCTTATTTTAAAAGATGAAAACTGATGACAATCTTAACAAAAGCGAGCCACAATATTAAGGTTAAAATCTCCAATACTGTTGACAGAGCCACTTCTGCTAGCAGGCATCCATAGACTTGACAGGGATTCCATTTAACCCACTCCAATATCTGTATCCTTCCAAGAAGTTCCAGATCAGAACGAAGGACATTTAAGGTCAAAAGATTCCATATCTGAGAATTTTCATATACCTGACATTGCTTCGCTGCCAGTGGGCCTGTTCAGTACCCTGACGAAGTTATCTTGGCATCATGCATGCATTTAACCACTTCCAGTAGACCTGTTTAGTATCTCGGTGGGTTTACAAGCACTTCCCACAACTCTTTAATGATTTATTTAGTTTTAAAGATATTTAATCGAGCGGGGTGACGCTGAAAATCGTGATATTTTGGACATAGTTTAATAAATTACAGACCTTGAAAGACTTTTTTTGTTTAACTGTCTTTCATTAAGATCTAGATATGGTTTATTGATAAACTAACCTTCGAAGGCAGGGAGACATCTCTGAGTTGTTCTCTTAAGGAACAGGGACAACGTAAGAAGAAATGGATGATCGTGAAAATCTTCAATTACAGATTGAAATCAATAACCGCCTTTAAAACAACAAGCTTTATTCAACATGGATGTAAACTTCAGAAGCATACCATAATTGATGTTTAAACAACCTTCAACAGTTATTTCAGAGGATAAATTTTTCTGTTTTCTTTGTCCGAACAGTTCATGATGCAGGTATATGTATAAAAAATAAAAATTGGTAAGCATAAGGGAAAAATCAAAACCAAAACAACAAAGAAAAATGAAAAGAAAACAAAGGAAAAATATTTACATAGTGTACATAGGGTTGTCATCAAGTGAAATACCTTTTTAGAGCTTGGCCATTCACCGGATAGGTGTCTGGCTGTCCCTCTAGACTCTGTAATTTGAAAGAGCTGGGACCCAATTTCTCAGCAATAAAAAACGGTCCTAGCCATAAGTTTTGAAACTTCGTATGCTCTCCCTTTCCTTCATGTAGTTTGTCCCATTTTAGGACAAGGTCACCCACTTCAAAGTTTTTGTCAGAGGCATAGTTGGAATCAAACCATCTTTTAACCACAAGTTGATGCTGGTCCAACTTCTGTTTTGCTTGAGCCCTCACTTCCTCTAATTTTAACAATGCGTTAATTCAATTCTCCAAAGGGGGGAAATCCTCTTCTTGTATTTTCTATGATAGCTGTAGTGAGGGAAGAAGAATATGCGATGGTAGAATTACCTCTCTGCCATAGAAAAGAAAGAAGGGAGAGTTACCCACAACAGTTGTCGGAGTTACTCTATCATCCCAGATTGCGTTTAACAGTGCATTATGCCAATTTTTATGGTTTTCAGATACCGTTCTCTTCATGATTTTAATCAAATTTTTATTAGTTGATTTTGCCAATCTGTTACCTTGAGGATAATAGCTGGTAGAATATTTTAATTTAATTCCTTTTTCTAGAGTGAAATTACTCATCTCAAGAGACGAAAAATAGGAAGCGTTATCGAATACTAAACAGTCAGGGATACCAAAACGAGTAATAATATTTGAATTTAAAAAGGCAATTACCTGACTGGTATTTACAGCTTTTAATGGGGTAGCTTCAGACCACTTAGTGAAGTAATCCATGGCTGTTATGATAAAATTATGCTGTTGTGAGGATGGCAGATTGATCGGGCCTATAATATCAAGACCCCACTGCTGAAAAGGGGAGTCTACTGAAACAGGCTGCAAAGGGAAGGTTGGTTTATGTATCCGTCCAGACGTTTTTTGACAAATAACACACTTGCGACACAAGGCATGAGCATCTTTAAAAAGTGTAGGCCAGTAATAACCTTCTCTTAATACTATATGGGCAGTGGTATCCCCACCAAAATGCCCACCAACTTCTCCTACATGCAATTCTAATAAGACCTTTTCTGCTTCATCTTTCTTAAGACAACGCATTAGTACTCCATCAAAATTTTGACGAAACATAATACCATTAATCAACTGAAAGGAGGCAGATTTCAATCTTAGCTCTCTTATTTTAGTGGGATCCAGGTGACAGGGGGCTGACCCATGTTCAAGATAGAATTTTATATCATCATACCAGGGACTAACAGGGTTTTGTGCACAACAGATTAAATTTTGGTAGTGTTGTCCTGGGTTTGACATATCATTTTCCTTTTGCTGTTCTGCCGCTGAGTCAACAACTAACTTACATAGCCCTTGACCTCTCACTATTTGTGCTGGGGTGATTTCTATGTCATACTCTTGTAAGGAGGTGACCCAGTTCTCCCTCTTTTCGCCTAGTTCTTTCTGTACTAATAGATTTCTGACGGTTGGGTAAGGGACAATAATTTTCGTCCTAGATTTCAAAAGATAAGATCAGAAGTTCTTTACTTATTTAAAAACAGCATAGGCTTGTTGATCTACTACTGGGTAATTAAGTTATGTGCCTTTGAAGGCTGAGCTCATAAAGGCAATTGGGACTTCATTGTTTTCAACGTTCTTTTGAGTTAGGACAACAACGTAGGAGTGGTCAGAAGCGAATGTGTAGAGAGTGAAGTCTTGCGAAAAGTCAGGGATCATCAGAGAAGGAGCGTCTATTATGGAATTTTTTATTGAATTAAAAGCTTGGTTTTCTAAGGGTCCCCAATGATATTGTACGTCCTTTTTTATTAAGTTCTATAAAGGTCTCACCATTTCTGAAAAACTGGGGACGAATCTCCTGACAAAGTTTATCTGGCCTAAGAAAGACTGCATAGACTTTTTTGACGAGGGAGGGGGGAGTTTGGAGATGACTTGAGTCCTTTCAGGGTCGATAATCATCCCTTCACTCGATACAATAAATCCTAAGAGATTACCTTGTTCTACTGCGAATATATATTTTTTAGGATTCAAGGAAATGTCGTACTTATGACATCGCTGTAGAACGGATCTTAAATGGGCTAGATGATTAGCTTTGTTTTTCGAAAATACAGTAACGTCATCCAGGTAAAATACGACAGATTGATTGATTAATCCTCGGAAAGAGATATCCATCGCTCTCTAGAAAGTGGCACCAACATTAATGAGTCTAAAGGGCATTTTCCTATAAGCGTAGGTGCCCCATGGAGTGTGGAAGGTAGTTTTAAGTTGGTCTGGAGGAGACATCAGGACTTGGTTATACCCTGAAAAACCATCCAATAAGGATAATATTTCAGAGCCAGATACCTATTGAAGGATCTGTTCCATGGGTGGGACAGGGTAGTTGTCTTTATCAGACGCTCGATTAAGATTTTGAAAATCGACGCATAGTCAGATTTCACCACTCTTCTTCCGGACAGGGACAAGATTAGAGACCCATTGTGTGTGCATAACTGGGAAGATTATCTTAGCATTCAAGAGTTTATTTGATTCTTTTTTGACGGTCAGTTCGAGTTTTGGGTGCATTTTCCTTAACTTTTGTTGAAAAGGTAAGGTTTGGGGTTTCATAGGAATAACATGTTGTATGATGTTAGGATCAAATTTTTTTAGGTCGTTGTACGTCCAAGCAAAAACATCTTTGAATTCTTTAAACAATTTAATAAATGCCACTTTCTCTTATTCAGAACACCCCACCCCTAAATTAATGCACTGTGGATTGTCTTTAGTTCCCAAGTTTACTTTTTCATACGTTAAAGAGGAACTATTTGTTTTATAGTTCACTGATTTTTTAAATTTCTCTTGAAGATCATAATTTTTTCTAATCTAACTACAGATTTAGGGATAGAATTTACCATGTCTGATGAAGATTCAAGAGATCTCAGATCTGGTATTACCGTGAAGTCACACAGATTCTCGTCATGAGTACATTCGTCGATCACTGCACCTTGGAAAGTTTCTTCCATATTCAAGAAACTAATAATTTGTTGATCGTCGTCAAAGATTCTCCAATTTGTGATGTTGTTAGGGATGGATGGCTTGAACAATAGTTCGACGGAGAATGCATTCGGGGACAAGCATTCTGCAGGAAAGAGTTTCGAAGCTACATTAGCTAACAAATCGGCTTCCGAATTATTCAATCTAGGAATATAATTTATGTTAAAAGAATAAAACTTATTCATCAAATTCCATACCTCTGATTGGTAGCTTTTAAGATGCGGAGATAAACAGTGGATATAATTTTTTACCCGTCTAACTACAATTTCTGAGTCGCCAAAGATAGTCAATTTTTGAGCATTCATATCTAATGCTTTCCTGAGGCCTTGCAATAAAGCCTCATATTCTATTGTGTTGTTTGTACATTCAAACTCTAACCTGCATGCAATCAAGGTTTTGTTACCTGCTGGGTCAATAATCACACAGCCCGCACCAGCTCCTTCCTTGGATTTTGACCCATCAAACTAAAGAGACCATATCTGATTTTTGTCAGGTGCATGTGACCATTGGGTGGAAGTTATCGGCTTCATATATGTCACAATTTCAGATCGTTTCTCGAGGTTAGTAATAGCGGAAGTTTCGGCCATGAAATTACCGAAAAAGGTATCCATCCCTTGTATTTCAGGTGAATCGGCAAAAGGTGTAAATGGTTCATTGGGGTCATTTAAATCTGTCATTGTGAACTTTAGGTAACGTTCATGATTTACCTTGATTCTATTGGGCTTTCCATTCTTAGGTAGCCACAAGTGAGACCAATCTGTCGCGAAATAGCCGTGTAGCTGTTCTGACTAGTCTCTGCTTAAAAACAAACCATAAACTTCTGGAATATCAACAACAATAATATCAATCACTTGATGAAATTTGGGGTTAGACGATAATATTATAAGCACATTCCTTAATTCGCCTATAACTTTAACACTAGTTCGATCAAGTTGGATGATCTTTAAGGTGGATGGTTGAACTTCAACATTAATCTTCTAACACACAGACCATGGCATTACATTGGATGACGCTCCTGAATCTACCATACAATTGTGTACGTTCCTATTGAAGATTTCAAAAGTTAACAAAAATGGAGGGACGTTTCTGCGAGTACTAATGGTGGAAGCTTGTTGTTTTTTACCCACAACCTCTAAAACTAATTTATCTACATTTGTTACATTATTTATAGGAAGGTCTCTTTTCTCATGAGGATCAGAAGTATTCTTAGCGGTGGCCTTCTGAGGAACTTTTGGGTTGTTCTGAAAACCTTTGTTACTGCCTGGATTGTCGTTTTTACTGTTCTCTGCGATATTCTGTAACATTTTTTGTAGCAGAAACGAGAATTTTAATAATTCATAAACATAAATGTTAGTCCTTAACTTTTTTAGATCTTCAACTAAATCATAATCTAAGCTTCGGTTCGCATTATTCTGTTTAGTCACAATTGTTATAGACTGTTTTGGTGGCAAATTCGTCATGTTTTTAGAAGAAGGCTTGTTTGCTGTCTTACTCCTAGTATTGTAAGGATGTACTGTCTCGAAATTAGCTTGAAAAATACTATACGAGAAGTGTCCAAAAATGTTCAGAGAAGATTCATCTTCTTCTAC
>JASDQU010735410.1:14407-28072 GCA_032191745.1 Picea mariana
TTGATAGTTTTTGAACGACTTTTTGTAAGTTTTCTAGATCAGAGTTTTCCGATTGTGTTTTGTTTTGGGCAGGTCTAGGGAGGATTTCGATTTTCTATTTGGAAGATGAACTAGTCTCTATTTTGTTGCTAGTAGTGTCTTTTAAGCTAAGGATGTCTTTCTTGATCTGACTAGCCTCTTCGAAGGCCTCTAACAATGTAGCTTTCTTAGATCTCTTTACCCAAATGGCTATACTTTGATGTAAGGCTTTTGTATAATATGTTATGATAAGATTCTCAGCAGGCATTGAATCCATAGGGATTCGGTTCTTTAGTGTTAAGAATCTTTGGTTAAAGTCTTTGATTTTCTCTTTGGGGTTCATTCTTAAACTAGAAAGCTCCATGACTAGAACTTCTGGGGACTTGTCATCTCCAAACTTCTCAAGAAAACAGGATTCAAACTTCTCCGATGACACGATGGTATGGGGATGTTGGGAAAAGTACCAGGTAGAGGCATTGCCCTCGAAGGTGTAGGGAAACAATCTATAGACTATGGCTTTGTGATTGAAATTACAGAGTCTAATGGCTAACATAAACTTTTTGATGTCATCTTCGGCGGTCTGTTTGGAGTCCGGGTCAAATTTAGGGAGCCACTTCTCTGGGTGTTTGGGTAAGGGATGCTGAGGCCCGAGTACAACCAATACATCTTGGTCGAGCCAGGGTCTGGTGGGATTGTTCTGGTTGGCCATTGGTGTGGGCGGTGTCGAAGGCTAGGATGAGGAACTACCTTCGTCAGAGGATTCTTATCTAGAAGAAGAAGGGGATGAAGGAGGTGGTGAGGGTGGTATACCAGATCTTCCTACTGCAAGAGTGAGGATTGGATCTGTAGGGTTTAAAGTGAGGTTAGTGCCTCCAAGTTGTTCTATGATAGCATAGAAATCTAATGTTTGGTCCAAAGGTCAGTTTGGTTGTCTTAAACGAGCAAAGGCACTATGTGTTCTTATGAGAGATTGGCGAACAATCTCTTGTACGTCACCACCTATAGGATTTGGAGTTACTGGTTCAACTGTGATCCGTAGATCGTCGTTTGATGTGGTTGTTGTTTGAGGGACAATTTTGTCGTTTGAATGATTTCTTGTTACTATAGGTGAGCAGGTGGGTGGTGGAGGAGTCTTACGACCACCTTGTGCCATTAATAATTTTCAGGCCCTCCTTCTAGCGCCATTTGTTGACGGGTGAAATTGACCGCTTGTCAACTGGAGGAGTGAATCTGGCCCGGGGTTGTCTAAATAACCCAAGCCATTTGGATTAATCCACTTCGACGGGTTTAGTGGCTCCGTTAGCTGATCTAAGTCCTACGAGAGTGAAAAAAAAAAACTAAAGAAACTAACTAAATGATAAACAACTGCTGAAAACTATATATAAATCTAATATATTCATAGCTTGCTAACTAATAGTAATCCTACTTATTAAATGTATAGTGTATCGATATGATTAAATCTCTATTATATGTACAGTATTCACAAAATGCAAGTTTTGATCGAAATCTGCAAAATCATATATGAATTGACTTATGACAGCGAAGCTGGTGTTTTTTAATTTTTTATAACTTTTATAAACAGGAAATGAAATGGCAGCTATCTAGCTGAGAAATAAAAATAACAATCTGTACTGTGTATCTAAACTACAGAAAATTCTTATATTAATTAAACTAATAGAATGCTATTAGCAAACTAACCTATAATCGCATATCCATATGTGTTCTGTGCGTAGCATCTATGTTTGTTGTTTGATGAGGCCAACCCACACCAGATTTTCCCAATGCTTCTCGTAAATGCGAAGCAGTAACGCTTTGAATGCCAATGACATAACAAGTAATATATGTAGCAACAACAATTTATCATTTGACAAATGATCATATGAAGATAAATCTGAGTATGACAATTTGTATATAACTGTTCATTAAATAAAGAAGATCAACCTTCTAATCATCAAATGTAAACATATTAATTGTTGTATATAAAATGAGAGACATAAAATATGGACACTATTTAAATCCCATCACATCAACCTGTAACAAATTATGATATCTAAAGTAGTCAAAATTTGGTTACAAATCGAAATGAGCAAAACTTGAACAAAAATATGATATATTGAAGCTAAAGCTGTGCAAATATCCACTTTCATTCAAGTTTGATAATCACAAATCCATAGTTTCTTCTCCCAGGCAGCGATGGGTCTTAGTTTACAAAATAATACATTTATAAAGGCCACAGGATCTAAAAACTTCCTGTGGAAATCATCAAATCAATTCCAAAAATTATGAGGAATACAATCTCCCAAATTCCCATTGTTATCCAAAACTAACATCCTAATCTAAAACCATGTAAAGAAATAGCATGTTCAGAGATGCCACTAGTGATCCAATCTCTTTTAGAATTCGTATGTACCTGTAAACGCACAAGAATACATGATTTCAGATTGCATTTTAGTTGTAAAATCAAAGAATTCAAATTTTAGTAACTAGCTACAAAATCTCACGATTCTGTAGCTAGTTATTATTATAAACAGAATCGTGTTTTATCAATTCAATCAAAATAGAAATAGATGCAATTTGAGAAAAAAATCTTATATGCTAATTCAAAATAAAAACAAAATCATCTTAAAATTACTTTTGAAATACCATACCTCGGATTCAGGGATTCGTTTTAATCAAGCTATTTTTGAATTCACAATGGCAGTGGCCGCCTCCACATTCTTAAAGACAACAGAACCTGTAGTATTCTATCTTTTATCATTAGCTTTAGCTACATTTTGCAATCGATCATTCTCCTTAGTTAGCATATTCACTTGATCCTGCAAGGACTTGATCCAAGATTGGAGCAAAGGGACGTCTCTGTAATATCGGTCGAGCCACAACTGGCATTCGTTGCACTGTGGTTGAACAGGATGTGTATTCACAGGTGAGGAACTTCTTATTTGACCTGTAGGTTCTCTGTCGAGTTTGATCCCAAGGAAGTTGGGGTTGTCTCTAAGACACGGTGGGAGGCTTGTCACATAGTCATAGGGCTTAACTGAGCAAAGTCCGTTTGAGTATGGATACTCTTCGGTTAGAAACCATTCAATTTCAGAATCAGAATCTTCACTTAATAGAATTGGTTTTTGGTCTATGTCTTCTTTAGTTTTATTACGAGCACACTGTGAAACCCAGTGCACGGTCTTTTTACCCTTGTAATTGATATCACTGTTACCTTTACCATTTTTCCTTGCAAACTTTTTAACAGTAACAGGCTTACCACCATCTTTTGGACATGAATCAGGCAGGTTGTCGTGTTGGGTAGTGTTCGAGTAGGTCGAGGGTTCAATAGAGGGCAAGAGTGAAGGAGGGGGAATGACAGGCCCGACAAGGGTTTCTGTAACAACGGATTTGTCAACTTGTCCTGTTTCAGGACTAGCAAAATGATTCCTTAACAGGAGAGCGTCCCAACAATCACCATTCAACTTCAACTGATGAACCATAATAATTTTAATTAAATAGTGGTGAAAGAGGATGGAGTCGGCTTTCTCCCTTTTGAAATGCTTAGCCATTTTGTATAAACTCCGAAGGAGAAAATATGGCATGTTTAAGGGAAAATCGATAAAACTCATGAGCAACCGCAAGTGGTATAAGAAAACTAAATCATATCTACCCTCACAGGTAACGAACTGCTTGACAATAACTAACAAATCATGCCATCTAGTTTTTAGAGCTGTAACGGGCATACCTTTGTCGCAGCTATTAATATTCCTTGAGGTAAACAACAATGACCAGGGAACTTCATCAACCTTTAAGTTTTTAAACCATTTTTCTCCCACGACTGGCAGACCAGTGGCTAAGCTAATGAAATCTTCATTTAACTCGAGTTGGACGTCCCCAATTTTGGCTTTGCAACCATCGAATGTTAGCATGAATTGTTGAGCAACTGCCAGGTTAAAACCCTCGAACTTCTCAACAAAGACCCGCCAACCATTCCTCTCTAAGTCCTCTCAGGCATTATCAAACAACAACAAAGTTTGAACACCGTTGGGTTCGACTCTCACTACAGGAGCCATAGCTAATAGCACAAAATCAACAGGGTATTTGGCGATGGGGTTTAATAGGATAGACACAGAACCATTGTCTTGAAGCTTCCCCAACACAATGCAAAGGAAACTCGAAGTGCAAGGGCAGAGCATTAATGCTATGCATGCGAGGATAGTGGTGTGAATCGAGGCCATGCAAGAACATCATACCGAGCTGTACTTGGAATGGTGCCTTGGTGTAATGGTACATTCAAATCATAACAGTGCATATGCAAAAGAAAATTGATCAACATGACAAATGAACCATTACATACCCATGATTTGACCCAAAAATCAATGTGTCAAACAAACCATTGTGTCAAAGATTTTATAAATCAACACCACATTAACAATAATCAAATGCATAAATGTTTGGTGTTTCGATAAATATGTAACCAGTGGTGTGTTTGAGTTCAAGGAGTTATAACCATGTAAACAAGTAGGTTCATGATAAAGCAAATGATCATTAATCCTTTGATGTAATCAACATGAATTCCAACTGTGGGTTTTCATGCTTGCAGTCGTGAAAACAAAAATGAAAAGCAAGCATGCAAAAAGTGAAGAATAATGATATCATTTAAACAATTGTGACGATTAATGAGGGTTTAAAAACTTTGTGTAGGCAGCTTGTAAAAAATATAGAGATTAATATGGTTGCCAACACGTAGAAAGGGGGAACGTCCTCAGTATCGCCCGTTTCTTCGATGCGTGGACCAACGAAATGGCAGGGTGATCATCCTAGATGTACAGAGTGTCGGGTGTCTCTCCCATATTTAACATTTTAAGAATTTTATCCCAATACTCTCCTTTCTTGATGAGCTCATTGAAAGGGACGAAGATTTTAATCTTGGCCATTTCATTCTCAAAGTTAAAAGGGGGGGGTGGAATTTTTGTACCTCCTTGATGCCTATCTCTCGGCTTGTTTCTGGCACTTTCCTTGGAACCTCCTCCTTTGAATTTCCCTTTTCAGTCGCATCCTTGGTCGGGTTGTCTTTCTTTGGTTGGCTCGTGGAACATGTGTCCACCTGAGTTTCCCTTATGGGATTCGTCTGCTGAGGTTCTGCAGACATCTTTCTGTTCCTAAGGTTGTATTACTTTTGGAACTGCATGATGGAATTGTAATAACCCTTCCTAAATTCCTCTGTTTCCCAAGACAACGTATCATCAATATCCATCATAATATCATCATTTTCTCTCATTTATTAATCGTGGTCTCCCTTTGTCAAGAACACGTGAGTGCCCGTGTCATTGCAAAAATGCATTTGATATTGGATCATCTGATCAAAATCTTCATCCGCATAATTGTTTTGGAACAGGGGCCTTATTTGTTGGTCGCCTTGGTCTCTCTGTTCCCTTTCCCTGATCTGCGGGATCGGAAATCCTCTAAGGTTTTGATTTTTAGGTTGGAGTTCATGTTGTTCTCGGCTAGCGGGCTTCTATCCCATGGACATTCTTTCCATCAACTTCTCCATCGTCTTCATCATTAAGTCAAACTTGTCATCCGAGGGTCTAGAATTCAATGGCTGATCTTCTCCTTGGGGTTTCTTCCTGCCTTTGTTGAAGTTTTGTTTGATCTTTCCCGATGCCATCAGATTTACTTCAACTTTGATTGCATCACTCATCATGGCGTCCAAATTATCATATCTTCTCTCCCTCAACAGGAAGGCAAAATCGCTATCAAAAGAGTCGACATATCGAAGTTGTGCAACCCCAAGAGGTGGTTGGACTTCTGCGGGGATTGAGTTGTAGACCCTCATGAAACGGGCTGAGAACTCTTGCACCATATCCTCTGGCACTCTCTTCATATTGTTGTACTGCGTCAATAATTGAAAAGGATTATTTTTGTCTCCACATCTAGCAATGAATGATGTTTCAAATGTGGCGAAGTTGGGAATGCTTGCTTCTTGAAGGGCCTTAAAACACTTTCTAACCTGCCCTGAAAGACTTTGTGTGAACAACCGCATCTTCGCATATTCATGATCCACCTCTTCTAGATCAAAGAAATCGTTGAACCAGTCCAAGTTCTTTTGGGCAGAAGTGTTTCCCTCTGCATCATACAGCTTGATCCTCTGGTTGTAGTTATGGGGAAAATCATGTGATTGGGATGGAAGAGAAAGGGGGGAGAATCTGGTGGCCATTTCTCTAGGGGGTTTGGGATTTGTGGGATGTTCTGCTCTGAGCAAGAGTTTGTTTGGTATTATAGATTGAAACCTATGATCATCGAAGACTATATCATCCAAGTTGGTTTTTGATTTAGACCTGAACAAAGTTTGTTCGAACAGGGTGTCAAAATTGAGGTCATCAATGATTTGTACACCATCCTTGGGTAAGGACAAATTTCTATCCAGGTAATAGAATGGGTCTGGCACCTGCTCACTTTCCCTACGCAGAAGTTTCTCAGGATCACACCCAGGCTCTACAAGGTTTGAGTCAGGATTGCCTCTGGTATAAATTGTCTTCGGTGCCAGGATTTATGAGTCGCGCTACTCTGTGCTACTTGTCTCTTCTACTGGATTCGCCAGGGTAAAGGTTTCAACCAATGTAGATGTTTGTCCCACTGTTACCCTCAGGGGTCAAAACTACATCTTTAGTCGTTCTCCCAAGTAAAATTTATTCAATTCCATCCCCGACAATGGTGCCAAAATGTTAGCACTTTGTAAACTCGTTTGATTGAGGAAACAAATGACAAAGGCAACCTACAAACCAAATTTAAGGTTGGGAACTAGCCTTTCTGACCTATAGAGGGCTCTCTCTAAGACTTCATCTCTATACGGGTTATGGCTTTGAAACTATTGGATAAATTTAACAACTTTGTATAATATTTCTGGTTCTATTGGAAAGAGAACGCGAGACCTTGGGCCATGGAGTCAATTTCAGAAAATGAGAGAAACAAATAATTTGGTAACTGAACTTGAAAGGATAAAGGCTAAGTAGGCAACAGTCTTTCAGTTGAAAATTATTGTGTATGGTGAGAGAAAAACACATGAAGCAACTCAAAGCACCGCTGAAGATGAATTCTGAGTTCGTTTGGAAGAAAACATAGTCGTCCAAATGGAGAAATCTAGAGCACTGCACAGTGAATTATAGATTTGAATAATGTTCTGATTTAGACAAAATACAGATATGAATATAAAGAACACAGGAAGCACAAACATAAAGAGAAGCTACAATACCTAGTTTTATATTTCAGGCCATAGGAGCTCCACTAATACCCAATTTCTTTACTCCCTCAAATGAATCTACACAGTTTGATCTCACCAAATGAATGTCCTCTCATCTTTCAAAGTTTGATAACTCTATTAAGTGGCAATTATTTCTCCCATCGAAATTAAATACCTATCATTAGATCAAGCCTGCAAAATATTTCACTTGTCATATCACAATGAAATGAAAAAAATTCTAAAGAATGAGGCTTATTTCTTACACAACATAGTCTAAAAGTTCAAAGTTTTTACTTTTTCGGTTATTTTTTTCCTACAATTTTTTTTCAAAATTTAGCCAGAAATTTCGAAAGATGGATAGAATTGCAGATTTCAGTGGTTTAGATTACATATTCTGGGTGTCATGGGGTTTCTGAGAGTGCCAAAATGATTTATGCATTCAAAAACTTGATTTAAGCAATGTAAAATTGTGATTTCTCCAATATTTCATTTGTCGGATTAGAGTGATAGTGACCGACAAAAATAAAAAAAAATGATTTGACTACATCTATCTTAAACCAAATGAAAACATACATAGTGATTTAAACAAAAAATTTACCTTAATTTAAGACAATAATAAAAGAATCATAAACCTTACAATATGTGAAAGTGAAAGGGTACAACAAAAATTATACAAGAAGACCTTCATGATAACATCTAGTTGAAACTAGGGGATAATGCCTCATCATGAGGTATGAAGAACCATAGACCTCATGCCTATTCCATTAGGTGATGGAGTTATTGAGATTGGCATGTCGCCCGTTGTTTTAATGATGCTTATGTGAAGTAATCCATAACACATTTTTCCAATCATTGAGAGGTCATTTTTGTTTTTGTTGTAATAATTTGTATTTGAAAAATATTTATGATGTAAATAATATCTTTACCCATCAATCATTCAAATCACTCAACCAATGAACTCCTTTAAAACACCTTTCAACTTTTCCATTTTTACAGCTACCACTACTTTTTGTGATTTCTTTCATGCCCATTCTCTGTTGTTTCATTTTCATTGTCATTACAGTTGTTTCAACTTGTGAATTTCACCATGAAATCAAAAGCCACAACTTCAAAGAATTCCATTGGAACGAAACCCAACAGCCGAAAGAAACATGTACCGAAGCACAGGTCCCTAGCATTGCCTAGAAAGTAGGAGGCTTTCACACCCACCTTGGACCTGCTTATTGAGAATCAAGTTTCTACTAAAATGAAGCTTGACATTATTTTTATGCAAGATACTCGAACAAAGTCATCCTCAATAGTTCTATACAATCACTAATCTATTTGAGAAGTTAGGAAATAAATCATCGGCTCTCTTTTTAAATCACCAATCTATACAGACATGTTGTATAAAGACATTTTTTTATTTTATTTTGGGTTTTTTTAATTTTTTGATCTATACAGGGATGTTGTTATGTCATACCGATGTTACTCCACTGCCAACAAGAATCCATAGCCCCAATGAAGACACCACAATATCAAATACCTTTCTTTTCTACCAGCAAGCATCCATAGCCCCGACCAAGACGTCTTCATTTTCCTATTTTATGGATAAATTTCCTTTCCCATATTGTTTGGTGCCTTTTTGTCTTTTTGATGGGAGAAATGACAACTCTTAAGAGTTTGTAGAGATGATATATGTTAATGGAATTGGACTAACTATGGCTTGGGTAATTTTAATTACCCCTTATAATTTTATTCCTTCCAACAAGGTTTTTCTCCTTCATATGAACTACATTATAATGATTAATAAGTGATGACCCTCTATTTTCCAAGGTTAAAGTGCTACTCTAAATATGAGACTTTTGCAAGTGTGGATCAAGGAAGATAGGAACAATGCTATCAGATTTTTTTGAATACATTTGATGTCTTTAAGTTTTTTTTTTTTTTGAATCCACAATTAATCATAAAAATCATATTTTGTAATATGAAAAACCTAGTTTATGAGTTTACACAGATAATTACAATACAATCGCCTACCAATATTCTCTTCCTTTTTTCTTTGTTGTACTTTTCCTATTTTCTTTTCTTTTTTTATCATAGAAAAACTATTATTCCCTAAAATACTTATCAATTCAAATTCATGAATGATTCATTCAAATGTAAATGATGGATATGTACAATCAAGTGTACTTATGAAGTTTAGTAAACCATAAAATGTTTTAAGTACCGCCCATTTATAGGAATCCTAAGAATTTACCCTTGAAGATTTGTGAGGGAGAATGAAATGTCTTCTTATGATGCCTTAATAATATAAGGTTCAAACCAAAGATTGTCAAATTTACGAAGCTTGTCTAGAACCTCTCTTCTTTTATCCCATTTCAATACCAGATCATTAGGAAGGAAATTTTCATCCTTTCGTTTTCTTGTCAAACAAGGCTTTCATCTTTGCTTGACAGGAAAGTAACCTCTCAATAACCTACTCCCTTATTTATTTAACGCAAATCAACTGATTTATTCTATGGTGCATGTTGTTTGGCTCCTCCTAAATCTCCTATGGTATGTCCATTACCAGGAATCCTAAATGAACAGTTAAGAAAACTTTAACTCCATACACCAACTGAAAAGGTGATGTCTTAGTTGATCACTTGGCATCTTCCCATAAGGCCTATTTTAGATATGAATCTTAGCTTCTTTTCTGTGAATTTAACATTATTTTAATGATCTTTATCAGATTTTTGTTCACATGTTCAACTAAACCATTCCCTTGAGGATAATAGGCAGTGGAATGTCCAATTATAATATTACGGTCTTGGTAGAATGTAATCATGGAGGCTAAAGTAAATGCCTTTTCATTATCTATGATAATATTCCATGGACATCCAAAGGGGGAAAAAATGTGTTCTTCTAAAAACTTGATTACCACCTTATTTGTAGCATTCTTTATAAGAATCACCTCCACCCATTTCATAGAATAATCAATAGCCATAAATATCCATTGATGTTGACTACTAGAGGGAAGGTATATTTATCCAATAAAGTTCAATTCCCATTGTTGAAATGGGGCATGCACATGGATTGGTTTGATAGGTATGGGAGACAAAAAAAATAATTCTACAAATGTTTTGCATTCAATACGGGCCCTCCATTTCTTTTTAAGTTGTGTAAACAGAATTGACCAATAGGATCTAGGGAAAATTTTAAGGATCCATACTTATCTTAAAGTGTAGAAACCTTGGAAAATCTTACTAATTCTTAAAATTCTAACCATAATAATGTTTAGTGATATTTTTGTATAAATATTAAAATTTCTAAGGATTTTATGTAGTTTCTAGAAGAAATTGTCAATTTTAGAGTGAAACACTTTTATTCTATAGAATTTGGGTGAATAAAATAGAAAATTGTGAATCATTTTTTGGAAAAAATCATGGAATATTAGCCCATGGGAAAAATTTATCCCCTAAAATTTTCCCTGGTAAAATCAACTTCCGAAGATATTATAATATATGGCTCTCCAAGAATAATTACCTCCACATACACTACTATGATGCATTGTTATTAATGCATTAGTTTCATCCTCCAAAACAAAATTAAGAAAAATACTAGCAAGATCTTTCTAATAAAGCTTGTTCCCAAGAATGCAGTATTTCACATCTTTCAGTTTCAAGGAGAGAGCTTGTGATTTACTCAACTATGCAAAACATTGAAGATGTTGAAGATAAAAAATGATAGCAACATACTAGGAAGAATTAAAAAACCTCTCATGTTTTTGTAAATGTAGTTGCATAGGTGTTAACAATCCTTATTACTGACATTGGGAATTGTCTCTAGATATTTCTTTGGGAGATTCCTCTAAAATTTCATTTTTTCCTAAAGCCTTGTAATTACTCTACCATGATTTTTGTCGAACCATGTCCCTTGACTAAATTTGTTGGCCTAATATCTATATAATTTTCTTTAGAAATTCATTTGAATATTCTACAATCATTCTCTTTGTTGAGTCTCCTTTTTGTTACCTCCAATTGCCTTATCTTGTCCCATATCCTGACCAATGTTTCCTCATAAATATGCACTATTTGCCTATTTTCCTCAACAAACATATTTTTTAACCATTCTTGTGTACATATGAGGTAACTTATGTTTAATCATGATTTATGAGATTTCTTAATGATTGGGATTGAATAATTGATGATTAATTCTCTCTAATTACTTTGAATGATCTAAGAAGACCTTATGACACAACTCTTATTCATCTGGTACATGTTTCGTCATTCATCCAGTACTCAACTTGTTTGGTACCTATTGTTGTGCTCGTTCAGTACCTATTTTTGCGCTCATCCGGTACCTATTCTTGTGTTATTTCAGTACCGATATATGTGACTATGTGCGTTCGGTACCAGTCTTTTTGTTCCAGTTGTGCACGTCTAGTACGAGTTCCACTTTTGCAGGCTTGGGTGTTTGAGTCAGTTTGTTCTCAATGGGTCCAAGGAATTTGTTGATTCAAACATTCTTTGTTCGTTGAAGACCATGATACATTTCATCACTCATGCACTTTGTTTCATGGGGATGAAATCGTTCCCTTGAAAAACGATACATCAACCAATTGTAATATTTGTGAAGACATTTGATGTTATCTCTAGACTTTGATTGTAATTATTGTTTCTCTTTAAAAGAGAGAGAGACTTGTAGATGATAGATACGCAAAGATATAATTAAGCATTGTTATGTTGTAAGACTTATTCTTGAAATACTGTTGATTGTACCCCTATTTTCTGAAGTAATGATATAAATTGCAATTCATGGAATCCATGTGTGTGATCAAATATTCTCTTCTGTAAGTTTCTTTTAAAAGATTCCTTATTGGTACAGCAAGGGCCCACTGACCCAACCAAGGTAAGCTTCCTTGCATTTGTTTGTGAATATAATTCTGGTTTTCTATGTGTGAATAGAATAATTCTATATTTTGATCATAGCATCTAACTTTGTTCATGCTATGTTTCAGTGATACCCTTGATAACATGCAATATATATGTGTAGTAATTTTGAGTGAGTGAGAGTTGTGTGTGCAATATAAGATTTCTGCGTGCAATATAAGATTTATGAGTTATCCTTGTGTGTGTGTATGTAGATAATCACTTGTCAGATTTAAATATTTAGTGTTTGTTTCTATTTTGCAAATCTAGGGACAATTCATATCTCCATATCTCACCCTACATGCACCTATAATGGAGTATCTCACCACACCTAGAGTTTCTTCTCGGATTGATTAGACTATGTATTTCAAATATAGGTACAATCAAGACCTCCATCTCTCACCTTACATGCACCTATAATGGAGTGCCTTACTACACGTAGTAGTTCTTCTAGGATTGATTGAGTTTTCTTTTAAGAGTGTGCAGAGTGTTAATTGTTGCTAGTTTAGCTGCTACACGAAACATAGTCAAAGTTCATCTTTCCCTTTTCATGAGCCTGTAATGAACATATTTATCACATGAGCAAGAGATTTAGATCATATGCTTGTTTATGATTTTTTCTTTCTGATTCTTGAATTGTGTGGAGATTGTTACTTGAAAAGTGTGAAAACAAAGTATTGGTCTTAGAATGTTTTCTTATGTAGGCTATACTCATCATACATAAGAAATTATCTTTTATTGACACATACAATGCATCAACTCTATTGATTATGAAACTGGATTGACATTTTAAATGATTGCAATTTATTGAACATATAATTGCACCAACATTTTGGCATCGTTGTTGGGGAGTCGTAAACGGTAATAGGTAGTATTTGCATTAGATTGATTTTATGGTTTGGATTGGTTTTAAGGATGAACTAAGGTCAGAGAGAAGATTGTAAGATGTGAGGGAAGAGCCCACGCATCCAATTTAGTGGGGTTTCTCCAAATTCAGGTTGTCCTCTTACCTTCCGTAGTTAAATTTTGTGTTGAGTTAGTATTTAGATCTTCTTTTTATGTGTAGACATAGAGATAGCAAAGGTAGATTTATTGCATTCAAAATTGCAGAAAATTCAAGAAAACCCCCCAAAGTTATAGTAAATAAAGAAAACCCCCCCATACTAATTCAACAAATTTTTGTGTAGGAGAAATTCTCAGAGGAGAGAGTTCAAAGGAAGTAATTTAAACTACAACCAAAGGTCCTAAATATGAAGCTATTGTGAAGATTGAGAACATATAACAACAAGCAGTAAGGGAAGCACTGGAAACCCAATCAAAAGGAAGAGATGGAAAAGAGACTAAGGTGGTGGTAGAAGAGGCTGAATATGCCATTGGATCAACAAACAAAGTATTGGAACAGTTGGATATTCCAACCAACCCAGTGGTTGAACCATCGCTTAGTGGGGAAACATCACTTGCAAACTATGACGTTTTATTTGGAGATATGGCAGATGAGTAGGGGAATGCAAATAATGAAACTAAGACATTTGG
>JASDQU010735410.1:40106-84137 GCA_032191745.1 Picea mariana
AGATTCATGTCATGTATTTTGAGGCTGACGTAGAAAGGGGGAACGTCCTCAGTATCACCCATTTCTTCGATGCGTAGACCAAACAAACTGGCAGGGTGATCATCTTGGACATTCAGAGTGTCGGGAGTCTCTCCCATATTTAACATTTTAAGAATTTGATCTCGATACTCTCCTTTCTTGATGAGCTCATTGAAAGGGACGAAGATTTTAATCTTGGCCATTTCATTCTCAAAGTTAAAAGGGGGGGGATGATTTTTCTACCTCCTTGATGCCTATCTCTCAGCATGTTTCTAGCGCTTTCCTTGGAACCTCCTCCTTTGAATTTCCCTTTTCAGTTGCATCCTTGGTCAGGTTGTCTTTCTTTGGTTGGCTCATGGAACAGGTGTCCACCTGAGTTTCCCTTGTGGGATTCGTCTGCTGAGGTTCTACAGACATCTTTCTGTTCCTGAGGTTGTATTTCTTTTGGAATTGCATGATGGCATTGTAATAACCCTTCCTGAATTCCTCTATTTCCCAAGATAGTGTGTCATCAATATCCATCATAATATCATCATTTTATCTCATTTATTGATCATGTTCTCCCTTTGTCAAGAACACGTGAGTTCCCGTATCGTCGCAACAATGCATTTGATATTGGATCATCCGATCAAAATCTTCGTCCGCATAATTATTTTGGAATAGGGGCCTTATTTGTTGGTCTTCCTGGTCTCTCTATTCCCTTTCCCTGGTCTATGGGACCAGAAATCCTCTAAGGTTTTGATTTTTGGGTTGGAGTTCATGTTTTTCTCGGGCAACGAGCTTATTTTCCATAAACATTCTTTCCATCATCTTCTCCATCGTCTTCATCATTAAGTCAAACTTTTCATCCGAGGGTCTAGAAGTCAATGGCTGATCTTCTCCTTGGGGTTTCTTCCTACCTCTGTTGAAGTTTTGTTTGATCTTTCCCGATGCCATCAGATTTACTTCAAATTTGATTGCATCACTCATCATGGCATCCAAATTAGTATATCTTCTCTCCCTCAATAGCAAGGTTAAATCACTATCAAAAGAGTCAGCGTATCGAAGTTGTGCAACCCCAGGAGGTGGCTGGACTTCTATAGGGATTGAGCTGTAGACCCTTATGAAATGGGCTGAGAACTCTTCCACCATCTCCTCTGGTGCTCTCTTCATATTGTTGTACTGCGTCAGTAATTGAAAAGGATTATTTTTGTCTCCACATCTAGAAATGAATGATGTTTCAAATGTGATGAAGTTTGGGATGCTTTGTTCTTGAAGGGCCTTAAAACACTTTCTAACCTCCCTTGAAAGACTCTGTGCGAACAACCACATCTTCGTGTATTCATGATCCACCTCTTCTAGATCATCAAAATCGTTGAACCAATCCAAGTGATTTTGGGCAGAAGTGTTTCCCTCTGCATCATACTGCTTGATCCTCTGGTTGTAGTTATGGGGAAAATCATGCAATTGGGATGGAAGAGAAAGGGGGGAGAATCTGGTGGCCATTTCTCGAGGGGGGTTTGGGATTTGCGGGATGTTCTGCTCTGAGCGAGATTTCTTTTGGTATTAGAGATTGAAACCTATGATCATCGAAGACTATATCATCCAAGTTGTTTTTTGATTTAGACCTAAACAAAGTTTGTTCGAACAGGTTGTCAAAATCGAGGTCATCAATGATTTGTACACCATCCTTGGGTAAGGACAAATTTCTGTCCAAGTAATTGAATGGGTCTGGCGCCTGCTCGCTTGCCCTATGTAGAAGTTTCTCAGGATCACACCTAGGCTCTACAGGGTTCGAGTAAGGATTGGCTCTAGTATAAATTGTCTTCGGCACTAGGATTTCTGAGTCGCGCTACTCTGTGCTACTGGTTTCTTCTACTAGATTCGCTAGGGTAAAGGTTTCAACCAATGTAGATTTTGTCCCACTGTTACCCTCCGGGGTCAAAACTATATCTTTAGTCATTCTCCCAGGTAAAATTTATTCAATTCCGTCCCTGACAACGGTGCCAAAATGTTAGCACTCTGTAAACTCGTTTGACTGAGGAAACAAATTACAAAGGCAACCTACAAACCAAATTTAAGGATGGGAACTAGCCTTTCCGACCTAGAGAGGGCTCTCTCTAAGAATTCATCTCTATACAGGTTATGGCTTTGAAACTATCGGCTAGATTTAACACCTTTGTATAATATTTCTGGTTCTATTAGAAAGAGAACGCGAGACCTTGGGCCATGGAGTCAATTTTAGAAAACAAGAGAAACAAATGATTTGGTAACTGAACTTGAGAGGATAAAGGCTAAGTAGGCAACAGTCTTTCAGTTCAAAATTGTTGTGTATGGCGAGAGAAAAACACATGAAGCAACTCAGAGTACCGCTAGAGATGAATTTTGAGTTCGCTTGGAAGAAAACATAGTCGTCCAAATGGAGAAATCTAGAGCATCGCACAATGAATTATAGATTTGAATAATGTTCTGATTTAGACAAAATACATACATGAATATAAAGAACACAGGAAGAACAGACATAAAGAGAGGCTACAATACCTAGTTTTATATTTCAGGCCATAGGAGCTCCACTAATACCCAGTTTCTTTACTCCCTCAAATGAATCTACGCAGTTTGATCTCACCAAATGAATGCCCTCTCATCTTTCAAATTTTGATAACTCTATTAAGTAGCAATTATTTCTCCCATCGAAATTAAATACCTATCATTAGATCAAGCCTGCAAAATATGTCACTTGTCATATCACAATGAAATGAAAAAATTATAAAGAATGAGGCTTATTTCTTACACAACATAGTCTAAAAGTTCTAAGTTTTTACTTTTTCGGTTATTTTTTTCCTACGATTTTTTTTCAAAATTTAGCCAGAAATTCCGAAAGATGGATAGAATTGCATATTTCAGTGGTTTAGATTACATATTCTAGGTGTCATGGGGTTTTTGAGAGTGCCAAAATGATTTATGCATTCAAAAAGTTGATTTAAGCAATGTAAAATTGTGATTTCTCCAATATTTCATTTGTCGGATTAGAGTGATAGTGACCGACAAAAATAAAAAAAAATGTTTTGACTACGTCTGTCTTAAACCAAATGAAAACTTACATTGTGATTTAAACAAAAAATTTACCTTGATTTAAGACAATAATAAAAGAATCATAAACCTTACAATATGTGAAAGTGAAAGGGTACAACAAAAATTATACAAGAAGATCTTCATGATAACATCTAGTTCAAACTAGGGGATCATGCCTCATCGTGAGGTATGAAGAACCATAGATCTCATGCCTATTCCATTAGGTGATGGAGTTATTGAGATTGGCATGTCGCCCGCTGTTTTAATGATGCTTATGTGAAGTAATCCATCACACATTTTTCCAATCATTGAGAGGTCATTTTTGTTTTCGTTGTAATAATTTGTATCTGAAAAATATTTATGATGTAAATGATATCTTTACCCATCAATCGTTCAAATCACTCAGCCAATGAACTCCTTTAAAATGCCTTTCAACTTTGCCTTTTTTACAGCTACCACTACCTTTTGTGATTTCTTTCATGCCCATTCTCTATTGTTTCATTTTCATTGTCATTACATTTGTTTCAACTTGTGAATTTCACCATGAAATCAAAAGCCACAACTTCAAATAATTCCACTAGAATGAAATACAACATCCCAAAGAAACATGTACCGTAGCGCAGGTCCCTAGCATTGCCTAGAAAGTAGGAGGCTTTCACACCCACCTTGGCCCTTCTTATTGAGAATCAAGTTTCTACTAAAATGAAGCTTGACATTATTTATATGCAATATACTCGAACAAAGTCATCCTCAGTATTTATATACAATCACCAATCTATTTGAGAAATTAGGAAATAAATCATCAACTCTCTTTTTAAATCACCAATCTATACAGACATGTTGTATAAAGACATTTTTTTTATTTTATTTTGGGTTTTTTTAATTTTTTGATCTATACATGGATGTTGTCATGTCATCCCGATGTTACTCCACTGCCAGCAAGAATCCATAGCCCTGGTGAAGACACCACAATATCATATACCTTGCTTTGCTACCAACAAGCATCCATAGCCCCGACCAAGACATCTTCATTTTCCTATTTTATGGCTAAATTTCCTTTCCCATATTGTTTGGTGCATTTTTGTCTTTTTGATGGGGGAAATGACAACTCTTAAGAGTTTGTAGAGATGATATATGTTAATGGAATTGGACTAACTATGGCTTGGGTAATTTTAATTACCCCTTATAATTTTATTCTTTCCAACAAGGGTTTTCTCCTTCATATGAACTACATTATAATGATTAATAAGTGATGACCCTCTATTTTCCAAGGTTAAAGTGCTACTCTAAATATGAGACTTTCACAAGTGTGGATCAAGGAAGACAGGAACAATGCTATTGGATTTTTTTGAATACATTTGATGTCTTTAAGTTTTTTTTTGAATCCACAATTAATCATAAAAATCATATTTTGTAATATGGAAAACCTAGTTTATGAGTTTACACAGATAATTGCAGTACAATCGCCTCCCGATATTCTCTTCCTTTTTTTCTTTGTTGTACTTTTCCTATTTTCTTTTCTTTTTTTATCATAGAAAAACTATTATTCCCTAAAATACTTATCAATTCAAATTCATGAATGATTCATTCAAATGTAAAGGATGGATATGTACAATCAAGTGCACCTATGAAGTTTAGTAAACCATAAAATGTTTTAAGTACCACCCATTTATAGGAATCCTAAGAATTTACCCTTGAAGATTTGTGAGGGAGAATGAAATGTCTTCTTCTGATGCCTTAATAATATAAGGTTCAAACCAAAGATTGTCAAATTTACGACGCTTGTCTAGAACCTCTCTTCTTTTATCCCATTTCAATACCAGATCATCAGGAAGGAAATTTTCATCCTTTCGTTTTCTTGTCAAACAAGGATTTCATCTTTGCTTGACAGGAAAGTAACCTCTCAATAACCTACTCCCTTATTTATTTAACGCAAATCAACTGATTGATTCTATGGTGCATGTTGTTTGGATCCTCCTAAATCTCCTATAGTATGTCCATTACCAGGAATCCTAAATGAACAGGTAAGAAAACTTTAACTCCATACACCAACTGAAAAGGTGATGTCTTAGTTGATCACTTGGCATTTTCCCATAAGGCCTATTTTAGCTATGAATCTTAGCTTCTTTTCTTTGAATTTAACATTATTTTAATGATCTTTATCATATTTTTGTTCACATGTTCACTAAACCATTCCCTTGAGGATAATAGGCAGTGGAATGTCCAATTATAATATTATGATCTTGGTAGAATGTAATCATGGAGGCTAAAGTAAATGCCTTTTCATTATCTGTGATAATATTCCATGGACATCCAAAGTGGGAAAAAATACGTTCTTCTAAAAACTTGATTACCACCTTATTTGTAGCATTCTTTATAGGAATCACCTCCACCCATTTCATAGAATAATCAATAGCCATAAATATCCATTGATGTTGACTACTAGAGGGAAGGTATATTTATCCAATAAAGTTCAATTCCCATTATTGAAATGGGGCATGCACCTGGATTGGTTTGATAGGTATGGGAGCCAAAAAAAAAATTCTACAAATGTTTTGCATTCAATACGGGCCCTCCATTTCTTGTTAAGTTGTGTAAACAGAGTTGACCAATAGGATCCATACTTAGAAACCATGGAAAAGCTTACTAATTCTTAAAATTCCAACCATAATAATGTTTAGTGATATTTTTGTACAAATATTAAAATTTCTAAGGACTTTATATAGTTTCTAGAAGAAATTGGCAATTTTAGAGTGAAACACTTTTATTCTATAGAATTTGGGTGAATAAAATAGAAAATTGTGAATCATTTTTTGGAAAAAATCATGGAATATTAGCCCATGGGAAAAATTTATCCCCTAAAATTTTCCTTGGTAAAATCAACTTCTGAAGATATTATAATATATGGCTCTCCAAGAATAATTACCTCCACACACAATACTATGATGCATTGCTATTAATGCATTAATTTCATCCTCCAAAACAAAATTAAGAAAAATACTAGCAAGATCTTTCTAATAAATCTTGTTCCCAAGAATGTAGTATTTCACATCTTTCAGTTTCAAGGAGAGAGCTTGTGATTTACTCAACTATGCAGGACATTGAAGATGTTGAAGATAAAAAATGATAGCAACATACTAGGAAGAATTAAAAAACCTCTCATTTATTTGTAAATGTAGTTGCATAGGTGTTAACAATCCTTATTACTGACTTTGGGAATTCTATCCAAATATTTCTTTGGGAGATTCCTCTAAAATTTCATTTATTCCTAAAGCCTTGTAATTACTCTACCATGATTTTTGTCAAACCATGTCCCTTGACTAAATTTGTTGGCCTAATATCTATATAATTTTCTTTAGAAATTCATTTGAATATTCTAAAATCATTCTCTTTGTTGAGTCTCCTTTTTGTTACCTCCAATTGCCTTATCTTGTCCCATATCCTGACCAATTTTTCCTCATAAATATGCACTATTTGCCTATTTTCCTCAACAAACATATTTTTTAACCATTCTTGTGTACATATGAGGTAACTTATGTTTAATCATGATTTATGAGATTTCTTAATGATTGGGATTGAAAAATTGATGATTAATTCTCTCTAATTACTTTGAATGATCTAAGAAGACCTTATGACACAACTCTTATTCATCCGGTACCTGTTTCAGCGTTTATTCAGTACTCAGCTCGTCTGGTACCTATTTTTGTGCTCGTTCAGTACGTATTTTTGCGCTCATCCGGTACCTATTCTTGTGTTATTCCAGTATCGATATATGTGACTGTGTGCGTCCGGTACCAATCTTTTTGTTCCAGTTGTGCGCGTCTGGTATGAGTTCTGCATTTGCAGGCTTGGGTGTTTGAGTGAGTTTGTTCTCAATGGGTCCAAGGAATTTGTTGATTCAAACATTCTTTGTTCGTTGAAGACCATGATACATTTCATCACTCATGCACTTTGTTTCATGAGGATGAAATCGTTCCCTTGAAAAACGATACATCAACCAATTGTAATATTTGTGAAGACATTTGATGCTATCTCCAGACTTTGATTGTAATGATTGTTTCTCTTTAAGAGAGAGAGAGACTTGTAGATGATAGATACACAGAGATATAATTAAGCATTGTTATGCTGTAAGACTTATTCTTGAAATACTGTTGATTGTACCCCTGTTTTCTGAAGTAATGATATAAATTGCAATTCATGGAATCCATGTGTGTGATCAAATATTCTCTTCTGTAAGTTTCTTTTAAAAGATTCCTTATTGGTACGGCAAGGGCCCACCGACCCAACCAAGGTAAGATTCCTTGTATTTGTTTGTGAATATAATTCTGCTTTTCTATGTGTGAAAAGAATAATTCTATATTTTGATCATAACATCTAAATTTGTTCATGTTATGTTTCAGTGATACCCTTGATAGCATGCAATATATATGTGTATTAATTTTGAGTGAGTGAGAGTTGTGTGTGCAATATAAGATTTTTGAGTTATCCTTGTGTGTGTGTGTGTGTGTGTGTATGTAGATAATCACTTGTCAAATTGAATTATTTAGTGTTTGTTTCTATTTTGCAAATTTAGGGACAATTCATATCTCCATCTCTCACCCTACATGCACCTATAATGGAGTATCTCACCACACCTAGAGTTTCTTCCCGAATTGATTAGACTATGTATTTCAAATATAGGTACAGTCAAGACCTCCATCTCTCACCCTACATGCACCTATAATGGAGTGTCTTACTACATGTAGTAGTTCTTCTAGGATTGATTGAGTTTTCTTTTAAGAGTGTGCAGAGTGTTAATTGTTGCTAGTTTAGTTGCTACAGGAAACATAGTCAAAGTTCATCTTTCCCTTTTCATGAGCCTGTAATGAACATATTTATCACATGAGCAAGAGATTTAGATCATATGCTTGTTTATGATTTTTTCTTTCTGATTCTTGAATTGTGTGGAGATTGTTACTTGAAAAGTGTGAAAACAAAGTATTGGTATTAGAATGTTTTCTTATGTAGGCTATACTCATCATACATAACTTATCTTTTATCGGCACATACAATGAATCAAATCTATTGATTATGAAACTGGATTGACATATTAAATGATTGCAATATATTGAACATATAATTGCACCAACATTTTGGCACCATTTTCAGAGAGTTGTAAACGATAATAGGTAGTATTTGCATTAGATTGACTTTATGGTTTGGATTGGTTTTAAGGATGACCTAAGGTTAGAGAGAAGATGGTAAGACGTGAAGGAAGAGCCCACCCATCCAATTTAGTGGGGTTTCTCCAAATTCAGGTTGTCCTCTTACCTTCAGTAGTTAAATTTTGTGTTGAGTTAGTATTTAGATCTTCTTTTTATGTGTAGACGTAGAGATAGCAAAGGTAGATTTATTGCATTCAAAATTGCAGAAAATTCAAGAAAACCCCCCAAAGTTACAGAAAATAAAGAAACCCCCCCCATACTAATTCAACAAATTTTTGTGTAGGAGAAATTCTCAGAGGAGAGAGTTCAAAGGAAGTAATTGGAACTACAACCAAAGGTCCTAAATATGAAGCTATTGTGCAGATCGAGAACATATCATAACAAGTAGTAAGGGAAGCACTGGCAACCCAATCAGAAGGAAGAGATGGAAAAGAGACTAAGGTGGTGGTAGAAGAGGATGAATATGCCATTGGATCAACAAACAAATTATTGGAACAATTGGATATCCCAACCAACCCAGTTGTTGAACCATCACTTAGTGGGGAAACATTACTTGCAAACTATGGCATTTTATTTGGAGATATGGCAAATGAGTAGGGGAATGCAGATAATGAAACTGAGACATTTGGATTCCCAATATTAGACATTATAAGATATGTTGCTATGAAGAATATCTCACTGTCATCATTACCTCACTTCCATGGTATGTCAAAAAAATATCCTGATTCGTTTTTTTATTTAATTTGATATACTATGTAGGAGTTATAATTATACTGATAGTGCACAAAAATTTAACTCTTTCTAGCCACACTTAAAGACTCAGAATTAAGGTGGTTTATGATCCTAGGAGATCACACTATATTATATTGAGATGGTATGAAAGAAACATTCCTCCATAAATATCAGGATTATTGTTGACCTAGATATTCTAGGAATGATATATTTAAAATGCAACAGTCTGAGGAGGAGAGTCTGGAAGATTACCTAGAAAGGTTCATATACAATTATCAAAAGACAAAATAATTCTCCTTAGACACAACCACAGTTAGGACCATCTTCCTCAAGGGTATAAAGGATGATTGTATTGAAGTACTGAACCTCATGATTTCTAGGGATTTATTTCAGAAGCCATTTGCAAACATTGCAGAGTATTGTAAAAGGTACTCTCGTAGCCAAGCCAAAACAAGGAAAAGTGTAAGGGATCCTATAAGAAGAACTACTAAAACTACTCCAAGAGGTGTTACAAGGATAGAATTAGGGAAATTGCTAGAAAAATTCAAAACATACATCTTAAACACAATCAACACCCAGTTAAACACCATGAAGATAAAAAAGAAACAACAAGAAGAAAATGCTACTTTAGCAATTTTCTGTCCTTGGTGTAGGAAGAGGCATCCTGAAAAATGATGTCCTATTAATGTCATTGAAATTTTTGGGCTCTGTACATAAGATCACCCTACCAATGAGTTCCCTTCCTTACCTAGACTAAAAACCATTTTTAAGGGAGGAGGGGAACCTTAGGAAACATCATATCCCCCTAAGAGAGCATGAAGACAACAAAATCCTAATATGTTTTTCTATCCTACCACACAATACTCACAACAACAATGGATTCCTCCAATTCCCTACTCTCAATGGACACATTAGCAACCACATGTCCAGCCTTGGCAAAAAGGATGGAGGGGGCCTGCATATGGGAATGTTCCTTTTCAACCACCAAATTTTCCTACTTACCCACAATATCCTTCCAATATCTCTCAGTTGTTACCTGGGTTTAATCCACCTACTCTACCTCCACCTTCCCAGCTTCAACAATAACTCATATTGCCTTTGAACCCAAATTAGCAGCAACAAATGCAAGTTGCACCTAATCCAAACCTCCCTCGGCCTATCCCTACTCCTGCACAACCCATCCCTAATATGAACAATAGACCTACACAACCTGTACATAATCTTCAAGTACTGACTTTCCCAACTTATGTGATAACTCCTACTTCACTGAATGAAATCCAATTAATATCTGGGAAGGTCTTGAATAAAACAAATTCTACAGTGGATATTCAAGAAGAAGAACAAATAGATAAACGACCAAATGAAGAAGAAGACATCCCTGTACAAGAGGAAATTCATCGTCACATTCCTCAACCATCATAAATACGTCAGTAAACTAATCCTCCACCTTATCTAGAAAGGTTACTTGTGAAGAAACCTGAGGTACCTCTAGGAAATTATTTAGAAGCTGAACTAAGGAATATATGTGTAAATATTCCCCTACTTCAAGCCATCAAAGATATTCCTATCTATGCAAAAATTATAAGGGATATTTGCATTAAAAAGCATGGAAGGAAGAGGAAGGAACCTCCTGTTATATAGGTGGTTGGAAAACTGTCAGAATTTATATCAGAAATGCCATCCAAATATAATGATCTAGGAAATCCAGTTGTGACTATAGAAATTAATGGTATTTATTTTTCAAATACACTTATTGATCTAGGAGAAGCAATAAATATTATGATAGTTGATACCATGTGAATGCTGCAACTAAATCACTTAAGGCCAACACAGACGTTGCTAGAATTGGCAAACAGATCAGTCATTAGCCCAGCAAGAAGTCTAGATGATGTGACAATTGCCTTAGCCTCCTGGGAGTATCCTGTGGACTTCTTGGAAATTCATTCAAAATCATCCAAACCTATACATCCAGTTGTGCTTGGTCGACCTTGGTTGGCCATTGCTGATGCATTTATTAGTTTTTAGTCTAGGGAGATGACAATTTCTAATGGGACCCACAGTCAGAAAATTATTCTCTGTCATCCTGCCCAACCATCCACTGAATTTCATTTATGGTTGGAGAATTTCTATGGGAAGGATAAATGTTCTCAAATCCTGTTAACACTTGAGCAAGCAAAGGGAGTTCAAGAAAAAATCGAAGAACTGATTTTAAGCCTATTTTTAGCCAATACATAATGTATTGAGTATCCTCAATCTTTTCCAGAATTTACACATATTTTCAACCCTGAATTTCATGAGGTTTGGAATCCCTCCACTTCTACATTGTTCACTATATCAACAATAAATGGAGAAGAAGAGTTAGTTGTTTCAACTATTGAAATCAATCTTGGAAAATTTCTATATATCAATTCAAGATTGGAATTAGATCAACAACAAAAAATGATCCAAATGATTCAAGGATAGTTTGGTGCTTTTGCATGGGATTACTCTGACATGAAAGGAATTCACCCTGATACTTGTATACACCATATTTACACCAATGATCAAATAATACATGTTAGTCAGCCCCAAATAATAATGAATCCAACCTTAAAAGATATAGTGAAAGAAGAGCTCGAAAAATTTCTACATGTCAATTTTATTTACCCTATTTCAGATAGCAAGTGGGTATCCCCATTAGTTATTTTCCCAAAGAAGAATGGAAAGTGGAGGATTTGTGTGGACTTTAGAGAGTTGAACAAGGCTACCTATATAGATTATTTTCCTTTTCCTTTCATAGACCAAGTCTTGGATACCTTGTCTGGGAAGAGGTACTTTTATTTCTTAGATGAGTTTAGTGGGTACAACCAGAACCAAATTGCCCCTGAATATTAGGAGAAAACCAAATTTACTTTCCCATGGAGTACTTATGCTTATAGGGTTCTTCCCTTTGGCCTATGTAATCCCCATGCCACCTTTCAGAGGGTTTTCCTAGCTATTTTTTCTAATTTAACCCATGACTGTGTAGAAGCCTATATGGACGACTTCACAGTATATGGGGATGATTTCCAGCAAGCATTGGACAATTTGGAGAAAGTATTGATCAGGTGTAGAGAGACTAATATTTCCCTCAGCCATGAAAAATATAGAATGATGCTCACTGAATGGATTGTCTTGGGCCATCATATTTTCGGTACCGGAATAAGGGTAGACCCGACCAAAATTGACATTATTTCTCAAATTAAAATCCCTAGCTCACAGAAATAATTTAGAAGCTTCTTAGGGAATGATGGATATTATAGGAGATTCATTCAAAATTTTACAAACTTGGCTGCCCCACTGTTCAAATTGTTATCAAATGAGGTTGAATTCCATTGGGATGAACAATGTTAGAATTCTTTTGAAATTTGAAAGAAAAAGATTTCAAGTGCCCCTGTTTTAAGAGGACCAAAATGGTCTCTCCCCTTTCATATCTGCACTGATGCCTCAGATATCGCTTTGGGGGTTGTTATAGGACAAAGAGAAAACAAAATTTCTTATGCTATCTACTTTGTCAACAAAAATCTTTCCCGTACCGAAGTAAATTATACTATCACTAAAAATGAATTCTTATTAGTAGTTCATGCCATTAATAAATTTGGACACTACATAACAAGGTATGAGGTTTTTGTACACACAGACCACTCAACCATTAGGTTTTTAATGAATAAACCTGTGACAAATTCCAGAGTTACTAGATGGCTATTATTATTGCAAGAATTCAATACTACTATCATTGACAGACCTGGAAAATATAACCTCGTTGCTTATTTCTTATCTAGACTTATTCATATAGGTGATAATGCACCAGTGGATGAATTTTTTTTGGATGAAAGTTTGTTTGCTATTTCTACTTACACTCCTTGGTATGAAGATGTGGCTAACTATCTTGTAACAAGAAAATTACCTCAGAATCTGTCCCCTCGAGAAAAACAGAGGATTATTCAGATGAGTGCAAATTATATGTGACATTATGACTGTCTATACCGTACAAGACCTGATTTGGTGATTCGAAGATGTGTACGAGAGAATGCGATGTATGACATCTTTAAAGCCTTCCATGATGGCCTCTATGGAGGCCATTTTGATGATAAGAGGAAAAAATACAAAATACTACAGTCGGACTATTATTGGAGAACTATTTCAGGGATGCAAAGAAGTATGTGGCTAGTTGTGACGATTGTCAAAGGATGGGGAAACCAACTACAAGTGATGAGATGCCTCTCCAAGATCAAGTAGTAATTGAACCTTTTGAGAAATGGGCTNTTGTAGGACCTATCAACCCCATGTCTAGAAGAAGAAGGTATATACTGGTATGTACATATTATGTGACTAAATGGGTAGAGGCTAAAGATTCTTATTATGAAAATGAACAATCTGTTGTTGATTTTATATTTGAAGACATATTTACTCATTTTGGTGTGCCTCGAGAAATAGTGACAGAACAAGGAACCCAATTGACCTCCAATTTGGTCAAGGCCATTACTGAACAATATCAGATTAAACATAGAAAATCCTCACCTTATCACCCCCAAGCAAACAAACAAGTGGAATCAACTAAGAAGGTGATAGAGGCTATACTTACCAAGATAGTTCAAATACACCACAAAGACTAGGTTGATTGGTTGCTTGAGGCCTTATGGGCCTACAGAACAACTTGGAAAAACACAACATTCCATACACCTTATGAATTGGTGTATGGGAAGTAGGTGTTGCTTCCCATAGAATTTCAAGTAAAAGCCTTCAAGACTGTTATGCAATTGGGGATGGATTTGGATGAAGCTAAAAAATAGAGGATATTGCAGCTGAATGAACTTGATGAAATCAAATAGGATGCTCTTCAGAGGACTACACTCATTCAAGAACAAAGGACTAAATGGCATGACAAGTACATCAAGAAGAAATCCTTCCAGCTAGGTGATTAGGACTTCTATACGAAAGTAGGTTCAATAATTTCAAGGGTAAATTGTCCACTCGATGGTTGGGACCCTATGAAGTAGACACAGTTTACAACAATGGTTCAGTGAAGATAAAAACCATTGATGAAGATCAGACATAGTTTACAACAATGGTTCAATTGATGAAGATGAGAATCAATTGAAAGTTTATCATAAGCATTTGTCTAAGGAGGATTTTATCAAATAGGTTCTTCAAAATTATGAAATACAATTGGTAAGAAAGAGGCGTTCTCCTCTTGCTGATCCGCCACTGTAATTTTTTATTGTGTGATTTAATTTAACTTTGTACATATATGTATATAGGTGTGCTGTTAGATAATGATTTTTGGTGTTACTAACAAAAGAAAAAACTAATTTTGTTCTCATGAAGATAAGCAATAATGAGGACATCTTCTAGGTGTATGTTTACTCCTTTATCCAACCCTAGTAGATTATTCATGGAAAAGGAGCCTAATGGAGTTTTCTTTAAGTTTTTCAGACTCCTAAAAATTGAAAACACCGACAAGCATTAAATAATCCAAGTTTGAGAAAAATCCACAGGACAGTAGATGGAGTTTTCTTTAAGTTTTCCAGACTCCTAAAAATTTAAAACACCGACAAGCATTAACTGACCTGGGCTCGAGCAAAATCCATAGGACAATAGTAGTTAGGTTTTCCTTTCCAATAAAATAGAAGTGGCAAAAAAAGCAGTGGTTAGTTTGGTTCCAAAAAGAGGAGGTTTCTACATCTCTACAGAAGGATGTCTATCTACAATTAACTTATTTTTATAGAGCTTGGAGCCCAATCATTGGATCTTTTTCCTCATTTTATGACACTTCCACTATAATTTCAACATTCCTTTACCAGTGTGTTGTTTGTAACTTTTCCAACATGATCCTCCAGTAGAAAAAATTCACATACAACATTAGTGAGTGCCAACATCTACTTTAGCTTGACCCTCAGAACATGTTTAGACATGAAGAGAACCCTACAATATTCTAGGTATCTTTTCAAAGCTTCATCCGGTACTGAAAAAAAAATAGTCTCTGAGTTCATCCGGTACTAGAAAGACTCTCTGTGTTAGTCCAATACTAAATCAATTCTCTGTGTTGGTCTAGTACTAAAAGAGTTCTATGTGTTGGTCTGGTACTAAAATGATTCTCTATGTTGGTCCGATACTTAATCAATTCTCTATGTTGGTCTGGTACTAAGCCTGAGATTCGGTGCTGATGGTGAAATTTTGGTGATATTGTTCTATACTTGATATTGCCCTTATTTAACAAAGTACATTTCAGGTAATGGAGGTATGAGCTCAATGTTTATTCCTTTTATTAAGAATCACATTAATTTGTGTTTAACATATTGTTATTCTCATATCCCTTTGTTACCTTAAGTTATTAAACCTCCATATCATTATCTTTCGAAGTCTTCATGTTTTCCCCTATTCTTTGTGTTGGTCCGGTACTAAAACAATTCTCTGTGTTGGTATGGTACTAAAAGGATTCTCTATGTTGGTCTGGTACTAAGCCTGTGATCTGGTACTGATGGTGGAACTATGGTGACATTGTTCTATACTTGATATTTCCCTTATTTGACAAAGTACATTTCAGGTAATGGAGGTATGAGTTCAATTTTTATTCATTTTATTAAGAATCACATTAATTTTATGTTAAACATATAGTTATTCTCATATCCCTTTGTTACCTTAAGTTATTAAACCTCCATATCATTATCTTCCAAATTCTTCATGTTTTCCTCTATTTTCAAAACCATTTATGATGTACACAAATCTCTTCATGAAATCTCTTGTCAAAAACTTTCGTTCGTATGATGTCGAAACTATGATTATGCCACCTTCTATAACCTTATGTTGTTTCAAACCTATGAGGTAGTCTGCTTCCCAATGGTGAATTTCGATCACATCACCCACATTCTCTGAAGTCATTATGAAAACCAGTAAGAATAGGATGTGATGTTACTTATGAGTATTATCATCACCTTATCCATGGATACAATCCCTCGACATAATTTCTGACTCTTTCCTTACTTCACCATCATTGCAAAGATTTGACCGTTGTCTTCTCATTTAACTTATAAAATATCATCTGGATGGCTTCATCATCTAGATGAACTTTATTTACCCACTTCATACTATATACCACCACTCTATTCCCTCCCACTATATCGTTACTCCGCCTCCATCACCCTGTTCTCGTAATTTTGCTTCTAGTACCAAACCCTCACCCGAATTCTATTGCATACACTTATTTTGAGACCCATTTTTAAGTTGGCATGGGGGTTGACAGGAATGGACTTATGTTCCATCTGTACAGAGAAACGAAGGAGTATCAAGCATACAAAGAAAAATTTGAAAGGGCCAGTTGGGTTCCCTTAGAAAAATTCAGAGGACATCATGAGGGAGTATCCAACGCCTTTGCCCAGAGTTATGATGGAGAGAGCATCCATTTGGGGAAACTAAAACTAATGATCATTGAATCCACCATAGCAGAAGCGACAGAGATACCTTCTACCGAAGAGAAGTATTTCAAAGGCATCATCATTGATAGGAGACTCTATAAAAAAAAATTGAAGCCCGAGCACCTGGACCCATATTGGACAAAAGGTATCTCCAGGAGTTGGATCAGAGAAGAATATTTGACAATCCTTGTCTACTTGCATAAGATTTTAACCTCTGAAGGGATGTATGCAATAACTTTCATTTATAATTTAAGGCTCTTGTTGCATTTTGAAGGAGGACCACAAATAAACTTTCCCCATTTTCTTTAGATGAGTCTGAATAAGATGGTGAGAGGGGTTAAGTATACCTCTAAGAGCCTGAAACCAACCTATATCACCATGGATTGATGAAACTATAGGTTGTTCATGAGTTGAGAAAATGAGACAATAGTTGGAGGAAACTCCTCACAGAAATTTTTTCTCAAGAAGTTTCTAAGTTTGTAGAAGGAAACATAATAGGGGAATATAGTAAGGAGTCAGGCAAGAAGAAGGGAGACAATAGAAAGAGAGGAAATAAATCTAGTACTAAAGTAGATCTTTTTTTCCCTAGTTCACCAAAATATATAAGCAAATTGGACAAAGGAAAGATAGTAGTTTTGGAAGAACAATCTGCACCTATGGTGGAACGATCATCAAAAACCAAGAAAATTCACTCAGACCCGTCCACTAAAAGAAAAACACAAATTAGTGAGAAAAAGAGGAAGAAAAAAAGTTTTGGTAGTGATGCTAGAAAGATTGCAGGTATTGTTCTAGAAGTACTCATTGGATTACCATAGGAGCAGGTTAGAAAAATTGCAGATAGTGTTTTAGAAATGATTGATGAAATACCTCAAGAGGAGGTTGGAGAATTAGAGAAGACCCCTGAATTGAGAGTCAAGACTAAGAAGAAACTTAGAGCCAATGAAGGGAGTGCTATAGCACAATCCTCTAGCAGAAAGACAGGGAGTGCATAAGAATAACAAGTTCCAGCTGCTACATCTGAGTCCTCTAGAAGGAAAATGAAGAAGGCATAGGAAAACCAAAGTCCAGTGCCCATCCTTGAGCCTAAAAAGAAGAAAAGGAGATTGTTTGAGGAGGAAATTTCTATTCCTGTTAGCACACTCAAGGAAGTATCAGGTCTAGTATGCAGAACCACTCAGAGAATGGCTAAGCATGTGACAATTTCTCATGTTCCTTCTTTCCCAGAGGATCCAGTGGACATTCCAAACTCACCAGAGTAAGAATGTATGTATGCGAAAACTATTAGTGAAACTGAGGAATTAGTGACAGAGACACTGAAGGATTTAAGGAGGGAAGTTGAAGCCAGGGAGGAGATAATTGAGCAAGCAACACTTGAGCCTGTCAGTTCTTTGACCAAACATTAGTTGGTATTGAAAGTTGAAAGGCTTACAAAACATAATGAAGAATTGAAGCAAGAAATGGAGGAGTATAAAGTTTTGGATAGGCACATCAAGAAAGAAAATGCACAATTGAAAGAGAATAACCAAAGGTTACAGGATGAGCATGATGAGGTCTCTGCCAATCTCAACAAAGTTCTACACCTAATACAGTATACACGAGTTATTAAGAGGGAGCTTAAGGATGAGGCTTTAGGTTTTGATATCTTAAAACCAAACAATTAATGTTCAAGCAAGCTGGAGGACAACACCAGTTTTTCAATTTTGAGGACCAGTTCAACAATTTTTGCATGAGGACATGCATTGACTTGGGCATGGGGGAAATGTTGAGTCTCCTTTTTGTTTCCTCCAATTTCCTTATCTTGTTCCATATCCTAACCAATTTTTCCTCAGGAATATGCACTTTTTGCCTATTTTCCTCAACAAATGTGTCTTTTAACCATTCTTATGTACATATTAGGTAAATTATGTTTAATCATGATTTATGATATTTCTTAATGATTGGGATTGAATAATTGATGATTAATGCTCTCTAATTACTTTGAATGATCCAAGAAGACCTTATGACACAACTCCTATTCATTCGATACCTGTTTCGGCGTTCATCCGCTACTCAGCTCATCTGGTACCTATTTCTGCACTTGTCCGGTACTTATTTCAATGCTCATCTGATACCTATTCATGTGTTAATACGATACCATTATATGTGACTGTCTGCATCTCATACCAGCCTTTTTGTTCCATCTATGCATATCTGCTACTAGTTTTGCATTTCATGCTTGGGTGTTTGAGCGAGTTTGTTCTCGATGGGTCCAAGGAATTTTTTGGTTCGAACATTCTTTGTTCGTTGAAGACCATGATACATTTAATCACTCATGCACTTTGTGTCATGAGGATGAAATCATTCCCTTGTGTTAGCACAAATTCTTGTAATGGGGAGTTTCTCTCTGGATTCAGGCCCTTGGTGTAAAATGAGAGGAAATGGGGCTTAAAAAACCATCAAATATAGTTTATCCAAGGCCACAGCCATGAGCTCAATGCACAACATGCATAAAATTCCATTTCAGGCTTAAAATCAAGCGAGTAGGCAAAGAACATTCTTCAGTGGTGAGGATCCATCGACGGGGCAGATCGACAGTCATTAGGTTAGCCAGAGCCAGGGATTTGCATGAGGTTTAGTGCCTGGGCTCATCTCTTATGGCCAAAGTCACAAAATGATCGTGGTCATCCAATCCAATGAGGATGCGTGGTGCAAATCTGTCATTTTTCAATTCTGGTCACTGGGAAAATGAGGAAGAGGTCCATCAGGGATGCCCGGTGTAGGAAGTCCTGAAGCGATCAGGACCGTCGATCAAAGAAAAATCTTAGCCATCCATCCCAGGACTGGAGGTAGTTCCCTTTTAGCATCGATCAAAGAAAAATATCATCCGTCCATCTAAAGGACGCATGGCGCACATCCGCACTTTCACAGATTGGTCATTGGGAAAGAAGGAGAGATATAAATCATGTATCCCTGGTGCAAGAAATATCAAAAGGATATGGACCATTGAATTGACTGAAGATCTTAGATTTCCATCATGGATGACACACGACATGTATCTAAGCCAGGGTGGAGCCTTTCGGGAAAGTCAATCCCCAAGCACCGAAAAAATGGTGGTCGTTCAATGAAGGGGATTGCGACCATCCAATCTTGGAGGACACGTGATGGAGGGTCCAGGCCAGAAGGGGCTCCACATTTAAATATTGATCTAGGCCATCCATCCCAGAGATGTGTGGTGCACATCCGCACTTTCATAGATTGGTCACCGAGAAAGATGGGGAGAGGTGCATCGTGAATCCCCAGTGCAAGAAGTCCCGAAAGGATCTGGACCATTGGATCGAGGAGTGATCTTATCTTTCTGATCCAGTGGGGACACATGGTGTATATCTAGGCTATAGGGGGGACATTTCAGGAGAGTCTAAGTGGAAACACCAAAGCAATCAAGGCCGTCCAGTTTGAAGGATGCATGGAGAAATATCCAGACTAGGTGGGGGTCCCACATCAAAGAAGATCTGGATCGTCTGGTCTAAAGACACATGGCACACGATTAAAAACCATCGTGGTTTGGGCACCGAGAAATTTGAATATAGGGGGTCGCTCCTCCACTGCATTGCAGAACCTCAAAACGTGAAATGCGAAAGCACCTTTGGTTTGGGCCCATGGTCCTTGCGCCCGGTCACAAGGCAGCACGGCTGGAAAGAGGGGGCTAGTTGATTTTAAGCGCTCATTGAGTGACAAGCAATCATGGTTGTCCATTGAAGGAGAGCTAGGTCATTGATCCCTGGGGACAGGTGGCAACCTTTGAGCCTTCCGCGGATCTGGTGTGGGGATTTTTAAAGAAGAGGAATGAGAACTCCCGGTGGGAGAATCCCTGAAATACCGTTGAGGGTCGAGCCCATGGTCATGGCCCTTGGGTTGTATGTACAGTAGGGCTGGAGACGTGGGCCTTCAAGGAAAGGTCGTGGCCGTCAGATTCAGGGCAAGCTCAGTCATTGATCCAGATGGGCCATTGGCACTGGGGAAAAGGAAAGGAGGTGCATCGTGAATCTCCGATGTGAGAATCCTGAAACAATCAGGACCGTCGATCAAGGATTGATCTGAGCCATCGAAGCAATAGATGCACGGTCATAGCCCCAAGGTCTTATGGAATGGGGCCAAAGCAGATGAGGGGTGTAGGGCCAAGGTTTACCAATGGCAAATAGATTGTGGCCTTCAATTTTGAAGCTAGATCTAAGTGTTGATATGGAGGATCGTTTCATAGTTTTAGTCACCAGGGATCCTGGAGGCTAGTGTGGTGCAATTTCCCGAAAGGAGAAGTGTCGAAAGTGCCTTTGAAGATAGGCGCAGGGTCACGGCCCGTGGTTTCTTGGAGTGATAGAAAGAGCTGTGCAAAGGTCCAAAGCACTGGGTTTAGTTGTAGGAGGGCTTGCTGCATTCTCCAGGTGATGAACTGACTCAACCTCGATCCTGACCCCTGCAAGAAGTAAATGAAGGTGGGAGGAGGTGGTTAAAACCTCACCTCACTCCTTAAATGTAAGGCATGGGGGTTCTTGCAGACAGTCTGCCCAAGGTCACCCTATTTTGAGATTTCCTGCGAGCCATGCCGATCTGATGTCCTCATCTGATTAGAAGAGCATGCACACACTAATTTGGAATTTAATGGCTCAGCTACCCTCCTGCTGCCAAGGAGGAGAATTTCTCTGAGTATATATACTCAGTTTTTGTATTTTTTTAGGGGTCTTTGGTTGAGCATAGCTCCCATTTTGTAATATGTTGTCACACCAGAGTTATGCTTGGTTATGTAATTGATTTGAGACTTTCAGTTAATAGAATTCAACTTCTTTCCATCTCTGTAAACTCTGTGTTAAGACACTTAGAATTGGAGGATCTAGTTGAGGGTTGTGATGTTGTAGGATGATGTATGGTTGATCACTGCAACATTTGCACTAGTTTTAACCAGTTTTCCTATGTTATCTTTTCCCTCTCACACTGAAATAGATTGGAATTGGAGGATTCAGTCAAGCTATTAAAGTAGCATTGCGATGCTTGGAATTGGAGGATCCAATCGAGTTATCACTGCATTGTTGTAACTGTGTCACATATGCACATTTTTAGTGTCTTTTTGTTTCTTCCCCAAGCTGCTAGAAGGCCTGATGCCCATACCAGTCTTGTTCATTTTTCTCATTAAGTCTTCCCTCTGCTCACCTTTTAAACTCAATCCACTGATTGAATTTAATTTGGCCCTCACTTCCATGTACATTTCTTGTCTGGTTCTATGTTGTAACATCATTTTGGTGCTAAGTTTTGTCCATTGACCACCCCCAATTTATTCACCTGTGACATTAAAAACTGATAGGTATCGAGTTTACTCCTGCCACAATCCAGGAGTGACTTCCGGTGCTAACATTTATGGCGCCGTTGTCGAGGACGAAGTTGAAAATTTTCCCTGGGATTGAACGACATTGAGCCTCTAATCTGAAGGTGCATCAAGCATCAAATCCCTTGAAGATTGCTACTATGCACCTGACGACTCCACTGTGGCGACTCCAATGTTTCCACTTCACTATTTTGGCTGTGGCTACTTTAGCACACCTGAAAGCTGACCCAGAGGAGCTTTCTTGAGAAGGTTTCAACATCTGCTTTCTTAGCTTGAGAAGTTTCCTGGGAGGACACAATGTTAAGAACTGGCCTTTGATGGTGAAAAAAGACCAAACACATTCAAAGATGCACATGATTCACCTGGCGACTCCATGATTCAAGGATCAATCGGTGACTCCATTGGTTTGAAATGGAAAGAATCCTGGCTTGAAGGTTTGCTCCTTTGATTTCTTGGTTGTTCATGGTTTTCCCAATGTTGTCCCTACTCCAAATGAATGAGGTGATTATTTTCCCATATTTAGAGAGGGTAAAGAGGACAACCCTGCTCAGCATCTCCATGAGTTTCATGAAGTCATGCATCAGTGGGGAATACATCATGAAGATGTATTATTGAAAATGTTCATGTTCTCATTGGTAGGAGATGCTCATGAGTGGTATTTCTCCTTACCCCCTGCCAACATCTCCTCCTTGGCAGAATTTCATGCAGCTTTTAATAGGTACTGTCAAAATTTTTATTCCTTTGAGTTTATCTATCATAACTATTGTGAGGAATGTGACAGTGAGAAAGACATGGCTGTGTCTTTTATGAAGGATGTGATGAGGAAAGTTGTATGGATGAAGACCCTATGGAGGAATATGATGCTCTAAATGACCTGATGGAGATGGTAAAATCTCTCTCTGCCCAGCTAGAAAAGGTTGGAAGTTGAACGATGTGCAAAGGATTTTCCATCCCTTGAAGTAGATGTCCTTGATATCCCTACTGAAGATGATAATGAATATTTCATAGCGGTAGAGGAATTATTTTCTGCCCCTAATTAGTCTGTTGTCTCATATTTAAGGGAAGAAGCCATTGTGGAAAAGGATTGTTCCCTTTTTCTTCATGAAATTTCCCATGATGTATTTACAGTTGGGATTGAAAAGAAGGATCGAGAGATCATTCCATTTTTTCAAGATGGAGGAGTTTTGTGCTCACCTAGATTTAATGAGTACTCTGATGAGGAGCAGCAGAGCCTCACATCACAGTTTGTTGAACAAAGAAGTAGCCAACCTGTATATGACAGCTACGAATCAGATTCTGAGCTGGATACACAGGACTTCCAAGAGAAGATTGCAGAGACTTTTCCTCTGTTCACAAATGAAGGACATTACGAAGAAATAAGCCATGCCAGTCCTACAAAAGACCTGAGCAACACGAGGAAGATAAGAGATTTCCCATGAGTCTTGTTTATGACAATTATGAATCTGACCCCTGGGAGAGCCAAGAAGAAGAACCAGAAGATCTAGAAGAGCAGTAGGAGGAGTAGTTTGTTTCCTTCTCAAAAAATTTTAATGAGCAGCCACGACCTGAGATCAGTCAGCCTACACCATCCTTTCACCCCCCTGGGCCTACCAAAGATATTCAGCCATGCGTGAGCAACTGTGTAGTAGAAGAGGCTACCTGTCACTAATCTTCTGGAGTTTTCCACTGGTCCTATGAGCCTGTGAAGGAATACATGGAGTTATATTTCCTTCACAACCTGGAGCCGCCCTATTTCATCTCAACTTCAGTCTGTGAGGAGGAGTTGAAGAGTGTAACCGTTTTTCTATCACGGTTACACCGTCTGCTAGTGATCATCATCAGAATGAAGGAGCTTCCATTCAAAAAGTTACTTGAATGGATATGGTGGAAGTTTTCTTTCACCTAGCCCCATGTAAAAAATAAATTAGTTTAGGACTTTACATAAATAAGCTCCTTTGAGCATGCATGTTTATTTTATTTTGCTTTTACTTTTTGGTATGTATTTTTAGCAGGATGTTTTGAGCTTGACTCCATAGCCCAACAGAAGGGACTAAAGTTGTAGAATGAGTTCTTAGAGAATCACAAGGATGACTCTATCCCCCATGGAGCCTAATGTTAGCACAAATTCTTGTAATAGGGAGTTTCTCTCGGGATTCAAGACCTTCGTGTAAAATGTGAGGAAATGGGGCTTAAAAACCCATCAAATACAGTTTATCCAAGGATACATCCATGAGTGCAATGTGTCACACACAGAAAAGTCCATTTTTGGATTAAAATCAAGTGAGCAGGAAAATAACATTTTTCAGCGGTGAGGATCCATCGACGGGGCAGATCGACGGTCATCGAGTTAGCCGGAGCCATGAAGTTGCACGAGGTTTAGTGCTTGGGCTCATCCCTTATGACCAAAGTCATGAAATGATTGTGGTCATCCAATCCAGTGAGGACGCGTGGCGCAGATCTGTCGTTTCACGGTTCTAGTCACTAGGAAAATGAGGAAGAGGTTCATTAGGGATGCTCGGTGAAAGAAGTCCTAAAGCGATCGGGACCATCGATCAAGGAAAAATCTCAGCTATCTATCCCAGGAATAGAGGTAGTGCCCTTTTACCATTGATCAAAGAAAAATATCAGCCGTCCATCGGAAGGATGCATGGCGCACATCCACACTTTCGCAGATTGGTCACTGGGAAAGTAGGGGAGAGATACATCATGTATCCTTGGTGTAAGAAATACTGAAAGGATCTAGACCATTGAATTGACTAAATATCTCATTCATCCATCCCAGATGACACGCGGTGCATATCTGAGCTAGGGTGGGGCCTTTTGGGAAAGTCAAGCCCCAAGCGTCGAAAAAATGGTGGTCATTCAATGAAGGGGATGGCGATCGTCCAATATTGGAGGACACGCGATGGAGGGTCCAGGCCAGAAGGGGCCCCATGTTTAAATATTGATCCAGGATGTCCATCCCAGAGACGTGTGGCACACATCCACACTTTCGCAGATTGGTCACCGAGAAAGCTGGGGAGAGGTGCATCGTGGATCCTCAGTGCAAGAAGTCTCGAAAGGATCTAGACCATTGGATCGAGGAGAAATCTTAGTAATATGATCCAGCAGGGACACATGGTGTATATCTAGGCTATAAAGGGGGCATTTCAGGAGAGTCTAAGTGAAAATGTCGAAGAAATTAGGGTCGTTCAATTTGAAGGACACGTGGCGAAAGATCCAGACTAGGTGGGGGTCCCGCATCAAAGAAGATCTGGGTCATCCATCCTCGAGACATGTGGTGCATGATTAAACACCGTCGTGGTTTGGGCATCAAGAAATTTGAAGATAGGGGGTCGCTCCTCCACTACATTGCGGAAACCTAAAACATGAAATGCGAAAGCACCTTTGGTTTGGGCCCACGGTCCTTGTTCCCGGTCACAAGGTAGCAGGGCTGGAAAGAGGGGGCCAATTGAGTTTAAGCACTCATTGAGTGCCAATAAATCATGGTCGTCTGTTGAAAGAGAACTAGGTTGTTGATCCCTGGGGATAGGTGGCAAAATTTGAGCCTTTCACGGATATGGTGTCAAGGATTTTGAAAGTAGAGGAATGAGAACTCCTGGTGGGAGAATCCCCGAAATACCATTGAGGGTCGGGCCCACGGTCATGGCCCCTGGGTCATATGTAAAGTAGGGATGGTGATGTGGGCCTTCAAGGAAAGATCATCGCCATCGGATTTGGGGCAGGCTCAGTCATTGATCTAGATGGGCCATTGGCACCAGGGAAAAGGAAAGGAGGTGCATCGTGAATCCTCGGTGCGAGAATCCCGAAACAATCAGAACCATCAATCAAGGATCGATCTGAGCCATCCAGGAAATAAATGCATGGTCACAACCCCAGGGTCTTATGTAATGGGGCCAAAGCAGATGAGGGGCGTGGTGCCAAGGTTGTTCAATGAAAAATAGATCGTGGCCATCGATTTTGAAGCCAGATCCAACCACCGATATCAAGGGTCATTTCGTAGTTTTAGTCATCAAGGATCCTAGAGGCTAGTGTGGTGGGATTTCCTAAAAGGAGAAGTGCTGAAAGCGCCTTTGAAGATAGGCGCAGGGTCACAGCCCGTGGTTGCTTGGGGTGATAGAAAGAGTTGCGCAAAGGTCCAAAGCACTGGGTTTAGCTGTAGGAGGGGTCGCTGCATTCTCCAGGTGCTGAACTGACTCGGCCTCGATCCTGACCCCTGCAAGAAGTAAATGAAGGAGGGAGGAGGTGGTTGAAACCTCACCTCACTCCTTAAATGTAAGGCATGGGGGTTCTGGAAGACAGTCTGCCCAAGGTCACCCTGTCATGAGATTTCCTACGAGCCATCCCGATCTGATGTCCTCGTTTGATCAGAAGAACCTGCACATGCTAATTTGGAATTTAATGGCTCAACTACCCTCCTGCTGCCAAGGAGGCAAATTGATCTGAGTATATATACTCAATTTTTGTATTTTTTTAGGGGTCTTTGGTTGAGAAAAGCTCCCATTTTGTAATATGTTGTCACACTAGAGCTATGCCTGGTTATGTAATTGGTTTGAGACTTTCAGTTAATAGAAGTCATCTTCTTTCCATCTTTGTAAACTCTGTGTTAAGACACTCATAATTGGAGGATCTAGTCGAGGGTTTTGATGTTGTAGGATGATGTATGGTTGATCACTGCAACATTTTCACCAGTTTTAATTAGTTTTCCTATGTTATCTTTTCCCTCTCACACTGAAATAGCTTGGAATTGGAGGATCCATTCAAGCTGTTATAGTAGCATTGCAATGCTTGGAATTGGAGGATCCATTTGAGTTATCACTGCGTTGTTGTAACTGTGTCACATAGGCACATTTTTAGTGTCTTGTTGTTTATTCCCCAAGCTGTTGGAAGGCCTGATACCCATAGCAGTCTTGTGCATTTTTCTCACTAAGTCTTCGCTCTGCTCACCTTTTAAACTCAATCCACTGACTGAAGTTAATGTGGCCCTCACTTCCCTGTACATTGCTTCTCTAGTTCTATGTTGTAACATCATTCTGGTGTTGATTTTTGTCCATTGAACACCCCCAATTTATTCACCTGTGACATTAAAAATTGATGAGTATTGGGCTTACTATTGTCGCAATCCAGGAGTGACTTCCGGTGCTAACACCTTGAAAAAGGATACATCAACCAATTTTAATATTTGTGTAGACATTTGACGTTATCTCTAGAATTTGATTGTAACGAATGTTTCTCTTTAAAAGAGAGAGATTTGTAGATGATAGATACACAGAGATATAATTAAGTATTGTTATGCTATAAGACTGATTCTTGAAAGACTGTTGATTTTACCCCTGTTTTCTAAAGTAATGATATAAATTTCAATTCATGGAATCCATGTGTGTGATCAAATGTTCTCTTCTATAAGTTTCTTTTAAAATATGCCTTGTCGGTATGACAAGGGCCCACCGACCCAACCAAGGTAAGATTCCTTGTATTAATTTGTGAATATAAATTTGGTTTTATGTGTGTGGATAGAATAATTCTATGTTATAATCATAGCATCTAACTTTGTTCCTGTTATGTTTCAGTGATACCCTTGATAGCATGCAATATAGATGTGTGGTAATTTTGAGTGAGTGAGAGTTGTGTGTGCAATATAAGATTTATGAGTTATCCTCATGTGTGTGTGTGTATGTAGACAATCACTTGTCAGATTGAATGCTTTAGTGTTTGTTTCTATTTTTCAAATCTAGGGACAATTCATATCTCCATCTCTCACCCTACATGCACCTATAATGGAGTATCTCACCACACCTAGAGTTTCTTCCTGGATTGATTAGACTATGTCTTGCAGATATAGGTATAGTCAATACCTCCATCTCTCACCCTACATGCACCTATAATGGAGTTTCTTACTACACCTAGTAGTTATTCTAGGATTGATTGAGTTTTATTTTAAGAGTGTTCGGAGTGTTAATTGTTGCTAGTTTAGTTGCTATAGGAAACAATGTGAAAGTTCATCTTTCCCTTTCATGAGCCTGTAATGAACAGGATTATCACCTGAGCAAGAGCTTTAGATCATATGATTGTCTATGAGTTTTTCTTTCTGATTCTTGAATTGTGTGGAAAATGTTACTTGAAAAGTGTGCAAACAGAGTATTGGTTTTATAATGTTTTCTTATGTAGGCTATACTCATCAGACATAGGAACTTATATTTTATGAAAACATATAGTACATCAAATCTATTGATTACGAAACTGGATTGAAATATTAAATGATTGCAATTTATTAAAGATATAACTACACCAATAGTCTTGTTGGAAAATAATGTATTTAACAATTGCATTAGGAATAAATGTGAGCACCTTTGAATGGATGGTGTTGGATAGGATTTTTGGATATGTTTTGGTTCAATTTTCGGATCTGCATTGTAATATGTCAAAAAATAAAAGGAAGTTAGAATATGGACCAGAGCGCGCAACGAGTGCACCTTTTACAGAGTCAAAGTAGTGGAGCGACGCACAAAATATGGAAAACATTTATAGATCGTTGGGTTTTTGGGGACATTTTGTAATGGGCTTAGCCCCATTTTTATGTATAAATATGTAAAGGGATGAGATAGATAAAGGTTTTTTTGGTTGTATTGTTCAATCTATATTTGAATTTTTGGCTAAGAGTTAGGATGTTTGGGAATATGACTGAGGTTTTCAAGAGTTAGGATCGCATTGCAAAAAAACGACTGAGGCAGGTTTGCTAATGTTTATTGTTACATATTTTTGTGAGCGTAGTGCACAACTGTAAGGAGAATGGAATGCATAATATAAGAAGCCATCCATTGTGGACGTAGACCAGTTTGGGGTGAACCAAGTTAAAACCTTGTGTCTTGATGTGATGTTATGCATGTTATGTTTCTGATGATTGTAATGGATGGTAAGTATAGGCTTGTTTGTTGTTACTGCACAATGATGAGAAAGTCTTAGTATTCAGAATATGTCACTGATATATGTTGTTATAATGCTACAAGCTTAAGCTAATGATGGATGACTGAATGTTAAGTAAGTTATGTTGCGCACAAAGTATATTTCATCATGCTTAAATGTTAAGTAATGGAAAATGCGCACACAAGGGATGGACAATGCATATTATGTTTAGGTCGAATGCTTCACTTCCCCTCATCGCTGCAGAAACTTGGTTCTTGCAGTCCCTCTAGATGCCTCGAGTGAGACTTCACTTGCTTGTAGGTGATGCCAAAATGGCCTGTGTCTAAGGTTTTTGTTGGTTTATTATCTTTGAACCTAGGGTCTACCCTGCATGCCAACAAATGATATAATATTGAAAGGATTTCAAATATTTTACTAAAGAAAAACATTTCTTCTCCATCATACTATACTTTAATTTTGTGTCCCACAACACTCAACTGAAAATGTTATAGGCTGCTCATGACCATGTTTGTTTTTTTGTAACAAAACAACTATCACTATATGTTTGGATGAGGAAGGAAAAACTATGAAATATTTAGTGTCATCAAGGATTACAGGAACAAGATCCTCTCTTAATGATTTCTTAATCTGATAAAAATAGGTTTTGGGAGATCAATTCCACTTCACCTCACTTCCCTTATTCATCACAATAATTATCTTTGACAATCTCAACAAAGTTTAAAAAGGGAATAAATCTTCTCAAGAAGTTGATTTTTCCAAGGAAGGATTGAATTTCTTTCTAGTTCCTTGGAAAACTGATAGCATAAATTGCTTCTACTCTCTTAGGATCAATATTGACCCCTTCCTTGGATACAATATAACCAAGTAAATTCCCTTCAGTCATGACAAAAGAGGAGTTTTTTGGATTAAGAGACAATCCATATCATTTGCACTTGATAAAGACCTGCATCAAGTGTTTGAGATGTTCATCATTAGAGTTAGAGTAGATTGTCATGTCATATAGATAGATGAATATGAATCTATCATTTTCATATATAAAATCAATATCCATATATCCTTGGAATGTTTCTCCTACATTCATTAGACCAAAAGACATATTTTTGTATATAAAGGCACCCAAAGGAGTCGTAAATATTCTCTTATATCTTTCATCTTTATGCACTAAAACCATATTTATCCAGAAAAACCATCCATCATGGATATTTTATCATCCCCTACTCCTTTTGTAGTATATGATCCATCTTCAAGAGAGGATGTATGTCTTTCAGAGAGACTCCATTAAGATTCCTAAACTCCACACACAGGGAAATCTCTCCATTCTTCTTTCAAATAGGAACCAAACTAGAAACCCATTTAGAATATCTCAAGGGGATGATAATCTTGGCATATAGAAAAATTTTAATTTATTTCTCAATCATTAGCAACAATAATGGATTTTTTTCCCTAAAAGGTTTAACTCTTCCTTTCAACAGTATTTTTGTGCTCAATGATGGACTTTCCATTTAGATATTCATATCTCTAGGAAAAAGTATCACCAAATTATTTGAAAAGGTTGATGTACTTCTTCTTTTACTCCATTGACACTCTTAAATATTTATCATTTTGGTTTTCTCTGGAATGGCAAGATTTGATCAAAAAGCTTCTCGAGGGAATAAAACCTCTAGGGATATAATTATTTTTAAGTTCCATGATATTATCATTTTCAATTTGTTGTTTTGAAAATTGACTTGTTGTATCCCTATTTTCTTCTTGTTTTTATTCTTCTTCATCATCAATACACATGGTTGATAATTCATTCGCCATCTCCAGAAAGTGCACTGTTTGTTGATCATCCTCAAAAATTTTCAAGTGTTTAACATTATCTTGAATGGATGATATGTGTAATACCTCAACCTCATATCTCAAATGAGAAACATTCGGTGGCATCAAACTTGATGCTTCTATGGCTAAGGAATTATCTTGCTAATTCTTGTCTCTTGGGATTGCTGTAAAATTAGTAGCTAAGAGATAATTTTCAACCAAATTCTAGACCCGATTCCTATTTTCTCTCATCCTTGGATGTTTTATTTGACACTTATTATTCACTTGGTGAACTACAAGATCTAAATAACCAAGCCCTAAAACCAAGGATTCATATCCAACCATATTATTAGTAGTCTCAAATCCTAGCTTGTAAGATAATTAAACATTCTCCCATAAAGGAAATTCCAATAGGATCTCAACTCTGAATCCTTATTTTGAAAATGCACCATCAAAAGACATTTTCCATATTCCATTTCCATTAGTATGAGATTTTATTGCCACTTCTTACATTATGCCCACTTACTCAGCATCATCAATGATGGATAGGAGATAATTTCAAATGTCATCATCTACTACATACACCTAAAAAAATTGAGTGTTATTTTCATCACTAATGGTATATGCACACCTCATCTTGTGATAGAGTCCTCTTGCTTTTCCACCAAAAATTGGAATAGTTGCATAGGATAAGTCCAACTACAAAGTTTCTCAATTTTCACCCCATTATTTGGATAAAATCATATCATATCTGATAGGTACATCTGCTATTATGATGTCCAATATAATACTCTTAATTGGGATTTGATCCAAATTGACTACAAGATGTTTAATCATGCATAAGCATTGGACCTTCCTAAAATCAAAGGAGCATAGGTCTTTGTATTGTCTTGTAATATCTAAACCCAACTTATCCATGATACATTTTGGCATCAATTTATGCAATTCCCCTAAATATAACATAGAAGTATGAATTAATTGATCATGTATAGTCAAACTGATGTAATACGAAGGAGTTACATTATCTTCTTTCTCTAAATACAAACCCACCTACACTTGAGGAGATTCATCTTGAATATTAATTATATTAGAAATAACTATAGATGTTGCATGAATAGGAGATGAATAAGACCCCATGAACTTATTTATGTCTCCTCTAAAACAAAGAATCTTTACAAGTTCATTTAGAGGCATAGGAGCTTTAATTTTGTTAACTTCATTTGTCAAGCAAAATGAACCCTGATATAGATTTTGTGCTCCATCTTTTTTCTTCATCTCACTGTTCTTATTTTTCATTGGTTTACTTTTCACTACATCAACATATAATATAATCACCTTGGTTACAACATTTGGAAGCTTTGAGGGTGGATTTTTATTCACAATTGGTCTGGGCCAAAAATAATACTTATGTTGTAACCCAACCTAGAGAGCATCTACAAAAAAAATGTATTGAGTGTTGCAGAAGTCTTCAATATCCTTTTAAGATGTCCCATATATTTGGTTGTAAATTCCCAAGGAAGCATGATAATCATCTTGTGTTTAAGTCCACATAACTCCCATCTTCATATAACCAATTCATGTTTGGTGGCATATCTTGAACCTTAAGCAATTCATGCTCATCCATGTCTTTAGAAACATATTCCTCCATTACATTGTTATAATTATTTATCAAAGGAGGTTGAAGGGGAGTATATTTAACCCTCCTCTCCCAATTTGGTAAGCACTGATTGATTGGTCGCTTGAAAGGAAATTGATTCCTAACTAGAATGTTTTGATTTTTCTGATCAAAATTTTGAGGAAAATTTCTTTGGACAACATTTTGAGGTGTTGGTATAACATCCCTAGTTTTAATCCCCGCAAATTATAATGTAAATGTGAAAATGCAATTTAGGCTAGTGAGCCAATATGTTTGGAGCGAAGATCCCATACAGATCAATATGGCCAAGGGCCAAGACATGTATTTTGTACATTGAAATTAAGTAACAAAATAATAATTGTTGGTTGCGGTACAAGTGAGATGATAATGATGGGGAGATATGATTCCATAAGAGAGGGGGGTAAAGAGGGTCCCAAGGGGTTACTCATTTGTATTGATCTAGGCCATTTAATTATAATATTTATTTCCTTTGAAATATCAAAATATATATTAAAGTTAAGTAAGAGTGGTAGGTGGTGAAAGGTCAACTCTCTAATTTATGATAGCATGGGTTGAGTACAACCACTTTTTAGGAAATGTAAGAGTCAAGCTTGCTTGAGAATAAAAGGAAATTTGAGTTCCTTTTTGTGTTATTTTTTACTTGTTTATTTTGGAGAGAAAGAGAGGACCTAAGTTCTTGGAAAGAGAACCATCCATATTGTGTGCTAAAATGACCATAAAAGGGATGGGTTTTGTACCTAGAATTAGGTTGCAAACATATAAGTGCATTTCTTGTTGAGGAAATGGCTCTAGAGAATTGAGAAGGCTATTGTGAGAACTCATGGAGTAGTTGATAGTTCTTAGAGTCCCCAACTGTGATATTCCTAGCCAATAGAGTGCACTAGATCCCTGAATGGAACTGGACAGACTTGAAGGACTATGTGGTAGAGAAAGGGGATCCCATTCTATGGGTTGTGCAGGTTGAAGGGAAGAGAACTGATGGATTGGAACTGTTGTTGGAGTATAACTTGGGTTTTGAGATGATGAAAGTGGAGAGTGGAAAACCAAGAGGGCTAGACCTACTTTTGGACTCATATACTCAACTCTAGGGTGGGATGCTATAGAGAGAAATTGAACAACAACACCTATGGCTAAGAGGAACATATGCAACCAATTGATTTCCTCATTCAAGATAAGTTTTCTATTATGATTTCTATGTTAATTCCAATGTGTAAATGTTAATTTGAATGTTTTGTTTTCTTACTTGAATGGTTGCATTTGTGTTTTTATAGTATGGTGTAATCACATGAGAAAATTTAGGGCCTACTACCCCATGATTAATTTATTTGCATAGGGCATAATTAATTTCATTTTAGGAACAAGAGGTATTTTAAAATTGGTATCAAAGATTATATTTCAATGCTAGGCCTATCTAGGTTTTCTACAACAGAGTAGTAAGTTGACTTGTGTAGTTTTTGGAGTGTGGTTCGCTCAACTTGAGAAATAGAGGTAAAAAACTCTTGAAATTCAGTTTTTGTGGTGGGTTTTCTATTGCAGGGGTTGTTATGGTCATAGAAGAGTTGAATTCATCTTAAATGGATCGAGTCAAGCATTTTCCGCAATAGTAGCAAGCTCAACAAATTCATAAAATAAGCTAAGTATATAAAATTATGTTCCTTGGTGGCTGATATAGAGAGTGTTGATGAAGGAAAGTATTTTTTGGTCAGTATAGGGCATATTGGTGAAGACAATACTTTCTATATGTGATGTATCGACGAAAAAATATCTTTTTGAGTCACTAATAAAGGAGTGTATCGACAGAAAAAGATATTTCTGAGTCACCGAAACATTGATGAGGAAAGAAGATAAGTCACCAAAACATCGGGGAGGAAAGAAGATAAGTTGTTGAAACGCTTGTGAGGAATAAGATAAGTGCCCAAAATGATGACAAGGAAATAAGATAAGTTGTTGAAATGTCAGTGAAGGAATATCTTTTCAAGTCATTGATACACTGGAAAGGAAAGAAGATCATGCGCTAAAACGTTGACGAGGAAACGATATTCCAGCAATGAAAATTTGAGGAGGAAACAAAATTTTGGTGCCAAAATGTCATGGAGGAAAAGACATTATAGCACCGAAACGTTGAGGAGGAAAAGACAGTTCGACACCAAAATGTCAACGAGAAAAAGAGATTTCGACGTTGATAAGTCGATAAAGAATGTGTTTTTGGTGTCGAAATGTTGACCAAGGTAAAATTTAATAGATCAATGATAAATGAGAAGAAAGGGGGAGAAGATAAATAAAAAGAGAGAAGAGAAGAGGAGAAAGGGAAGGAGAAAATAGAAAAGTTTAGAAAAAAAGGGTCTCGAGACAAAAACTTGTTTTGGATATAACAGGAGAATTTTAACTCATATTCATATGAAATTTAATGGGTGTGTCCATAGCGAGGAGAGATATAATAATGCTAGTGAGGGCCATTATCTAATTCTTCTTTAATTTTATGAAAAAGGAAAATTAGTGACTTTGGAAGATCGGGGTCCTGCTCAATATTTGGGTCCTAGATAAAGGTGAAAATTTTGTAGGGACTTCAAAAAGTAGGCATGAAGATAACCATTTGGGATCCTAGAAAAATTGAAAAAGAGTTGGCATGGAGATGCCAAAACATGGAAAAATCCACTATTCTCGAGTGCTTTTTAGGGATTTTGAAATCTTTAGAGGAAAAGAGACCCCAAATCACCAATCCAAAAAAAAAATTTAGTTGACATTTTATCTACGCATCAAACTGGACAACTTTGTCTTGAGGGAGATTTTGCCATTTTTTCTTCATTTGGGAGATAACCATTTTCGAGTAAAAATTCTAAGTCTGGAGGAAATGCAAATCGACAAAGTCACTAAATATAGATTGATGCCAAAGTTGGATGGTTCATCAAATCATGAATCTGAGAGTTGTTGTGTATTTCCAATCAAGAATACTATCAATGCTCGATATAAAAGTTTTCTTGGTTCTCACTAGATTTTCTTCTACAGGTGGAAGAAGTTATCCTTTGATATTTATTGTACCAATGAAAAACAAGTGAGAAAAAGGTGAAAATGTTGATTTCATAGGGCCATAAGTTTCAACTAAAAAATAAGAACAAGGTAGGAGTAAAATCATTGGAAAGGTAATCTAGAGGAAAGCATGACAGTAGGATTAAACTCTCTAAGGAAGGATGTGGTTGTTTTATAAAGCTACGAGAAAAAAGGGTATTTGGAATTCATGAACCATGCAATTACTCAAAATGAAATTTTTCCAAACAATTTCAATTTTGGAAAAACATTTCTAGATGTTAGAGGTACAAGGAATATGTCAGTATTGGGTAAGAAAGAGTGTAGGTTCTTATGATGACACATGTACAAAGGTGTATAGGAACATTTGGAAGTGCAATAGCCTGGTAATGGAAGATGCTAAGTTTTTTCATAATAGGGTATTGTTGATGAGCAGGGGTACACTCGAGTAGAGAATGTTGTGTCCAGGTATTGTTAACAAGAAGATTATATGTCTTGAATGAATATTGTGTGGGTTTGTTGTAGATCATTATTTCAGGGTCCAATGTATAGGGATGTAGTGAAGAAATTGTAGAGTTGGTTGAGACCATAAAGAACTTACAGAGGGAAGTGAAAAGCTACATGGAAGGTAATGAATGGTTGGTAAAAGGATTAGGTTGAGTGAAGTCAAATTAGTATTTATATTCTACATATTCTGAATGTATTGCAAGGATAAATTGTTAAGGATTCTTGCATGAAACATGAATCCAACGGGTAAAGAATGTCATTAATGGACACATGAAGTCAAGGTAAGACTCCATAGTCTTGAAGGTAGGATTGTAATGATGATAGTAGAGATTGAAGAGAAGAGATGAAGAATATCACAATTTTAGGTGAGGTGTGAGCCATAGGGATGGGTAAATCATCTCTAGGGACTAGTCTATGAGTACTTAGAAGGGTTGCTAGTTATAAATTGGAAATTATGGTTTAAGTATCCAAGGAAAGAAAGAAAGTCACTTCTATTATCAAAGTGCACAGTGGTAGTAGGGTACATGTACAAAGTATTCAAGGGACAACATAATAAAGGTTATTCTGTTAAAAGGGATAATAAATAAATGTATCATTCTATTGGGACCAAATGTTGATGTTTGGACAACATCGGGAAGACATTCTCTTAGAATAATAATTAATAATATAATTATTGATTATTAAATATCATATATAATAAGTAAATGATAATAATAAATAGTTATTGATTATTAAAGGGACCCATCCTTTCATGGATGGTCACCATATGTTCCCTATATATGGAACACTCATCATTGTAATAATATATCGATTATATCTCATATGAAGAAAAACAACATGGTATCAGAGTAGGACTGGGATTGACTCCTTCACAGGAGGGCCCAGAAAAATGAGAGTAGATTAAAATGTTGGGAGTGTTAAATTTATGGGGTTTTTACAATCTCTATGTACAACATATTTACTTTTTACTCCTACCTAAATTATAGAAAGAATTCCTTAAATTATGGTGGGCAGTGATTTCTAGTAAAAATGTCTAATTACCTAAATATGAGGAATGTAATGCATATTTACTTCTACCTATATTTATGCAAAGAATCACATGCATTGTGGAGGAACAATTTAACAAAGTCAAATGTTGATCGATGATATTTTTGTGGTGAGGATTGTTTTCAACAATGTTTTGAAAAACCACAGTGTTGCCATTGGATTGTCGACGTTTCGGATCCATATCAGGATCCATCTTCAAGACAAGAAGTATGGTTTTAAAATTGAAGAGAAAATCTTGTTTTAAATACTAAAGAGAAAGGAAACTTATAGGCCGGCTAGATAGAACCCTAGCGGAAATTTTAAAAACCATTAATTTATGTTTTTATTCAAAATAATTATTTTTTTAAGGTTTTAATGATTTCAAATTAAAATTTTTTAATGTATTAAGGATTAAATTAATAAGTCTAAGTTTAATTAATAAATATTTTAATAATAATTAGTTTTATGTTAATAATGAGTTAGAAATCTAGAATTTAAAATTTTTGGAACTAAAAGTGTTTTTAAATTGAAATTAAGGTTTTAAAAACTTGATTACTTACCTATTATTTTCTTCTTATTAAAGGGAACCAATTTTCATTTAGTTCTAGGCCATTATCTATGTTAAGGTTGCTTGGGTTTTTTAGGATTTCAATTGCTTCCCTAATACAACATTTAAATAGGTGATCTTCTTTTGCCAAAATTTTTGTCTCTTCTAGGAGAACATGGTGCTTTGTTTTAAGGGAGTGTTCTGCTAAGGGTGAGGTGTGAATGCATTCATTCTTTATGTTAGCTCCATGCTCTTTAATCCTAATTTGAAAGGAGCGACCAGTTTCACAGATGTAGCAATTACCGCATGAGCACTCAATTTTGTAAATACCTTTGGATTTGTGAGGGTCAAGTTTGTCTTTAATGAATCTCATATTTTGTTTGATGGTTTCATGTGGTTTGAAGGAGGTCTGAATCTGTTTTTTGCTGAGGACTCTTGCAATCCTGTCGGTTACTCCATGGATGTAAGGAAGGTAGGCAGTTTTATTAGGGATCTGGTTGTTTAGGGAGTTAGGTTCTTTGTTTATTTTTTCCATGGATTTTTTAATTGCATTTTTAATGTATTTATGTTTATACCCTATGTTCCTAAAAATATTGGAAAGGTGATATTTTTATTGTTCAAAGTTTTCTTCATCAGAGATTCATATGGCCCTTCTAGCTATAGTTTTTAGGACTCCTAGTTTTTGGTTGGGGTGGTCATGGGAGTTTGCATAGAGATAGTTTTCTATGTGGGTCTTCTTTCTATAAACTGTATGTCCTAAATTTCCATTGTGTTTCCTATTGATTAGAATGTCTAGAAAAGGGATGCTACCATTTTTTTCAAGTTCCGTTATGAATTTTATGTCTTATGAGATATTATTTAGGTGTTGAAAGAATTTATCCAACTCTTCTTTCCCATGGGGCCAAAGTACATTGGTGTCATAAAAAAACCTCTTCCACCTTGTTGGTTTTAGAGGATAGGAGTCTAGGGCTCTATTTTCAAAGTTTTCCATAAAAATATTGGCAATAATGAGAGACAATGGGGATCCCTTTTCTACCCCACTAGTTTGTTCATAAAATTCTCCTTGATAATTAAAAAACGTGCAGTGAAGACAAACCTCGGTTATTTTTGTTGTTCTTGGATCAATCACTTCTTTTACAACTTGGATAGCTTCATCTAGGGGGATTTTTGTGAAAAGGTAGACTACATCAAAGCTTATGAGAGTGTCTTCAAGTTTCACTTTTTCATACTTGACCCTCACAAATGAAAAGGTATTTACAAAATTGAGTGCTCATGCGGTAAATGCTACATCGGTGAAACAGGTCACTCCTTTCAAATTAGGATTAAAGAGCATGGAGCTAACATAAAGAATGAACACATTTACATCTCATCCTTAGCAGAACACTCCCTTAAAACAAAGCACCATGTTCTCCTAGAAGAGACAAATTTTTTGGCAAAAGAAGATCACCTATTTAAATGTCGTATTAGGGAAGCAATTGAAATCCTAAAACACCCAAGCAACCTTAACAGAGATAATGGCCTAGAACTAAATGAAAATTGGTTCCCATTAATAAAAAGAAAATAATAGGTAAGTAATCAAATTTTTAAAACCTTAATTTCAATTTAAAAACACTTTTAGTTCCAAAAATTTTAAATTCTAGATTTCTAACTCATTATTAACATAAAACTAATTCTTATTAAAATATTTATTAATTAAACTTAAACTTATTAATTTAATCCTTAAGACATTAAAAACATTTAATTTGAAATCATTAAAACCCTATATATTTTTTACTCATATTTTTAAACTATTACTTAATTTAAACAACAATCAAAATACTTTAAATGAAAGAAAAATTTTAAATGAAAATAAACCCTAAAATAATAATAATTTTGAAGAAAAACCTAAATTAATGGTTTTTAAAATTTCCGCTAGGGTTCTATCTAGCGGACCTATAGGTTTCCTTTCTCTTTAGTATTTAAAACAAGATTTTCTCTTCAATTTTAAAACCATACTTCTTGTCTTGAAGATGGATCCTGATATGGATCTAAAACATCGGCAATCCAATGGAAACATTGTGGTTTTCCTTAACATTGTTGAAAGTCAAATGCTATGTGGATGGATTATAACCAAATTAATATTTGGGTAGTTACGGTGGTATTCTCCAACTATTTATAAGAAAAAAAATTAAATTTAATTTTCAAAGAGACGTGTCTTTTTTTTGGATCAATCTAATATTACTATAAAAAGACACTTGAAAGACACAACAATAGACACACATTTTTTCTCTCTCACACATGGGATAAGTGATCTAAGGAAGAAACTAAGAAGTTAAATTTTCTGAGTTACTTAGTGATTTTCTAGTGTTTACTAAAGTAATATCGTATATCATTGGAAGTAATTACCACTTGCGGAAAATTGTGCTTGTTTAATTTAACACTAGAAAATCAACATGATTAGCTATATGACATCGAGTATATGTTGGATGTGTGTTGGTATCCGTATGACATTGAGTATATGATGTATGTGTGTTGGTAGCCATATGACATCGAGTATATGATGGATGTGCATTGGTCATAGTAGAAGACATATTATTTGGAGGGTCACTGTATATAGTTGTGCACAAGACAAATTGATCTCCTCTAGGAGATGATTTTTGTTGTTCTTGTTTCTTGTTCTGGGAAGGTCACAGGTAATAGCTCTAAGAAGGAGTCATAATGATGGTTGCAGGAGGAAGACATGGAGGGAAATACCTTCCAACATGATATCAAGGAGAGACATGTCCATACATGATTCTTAGAGATAGGAAGTCTCTAGGAGCAATGTACCTCCCAAGAATGGACCAAGCCAAATAGCAAAGACAGTTCCAATGATCATGGATACAACAATTCAAGACCAATTTTAGCACAACTATGATAGATCCAATAGAGGAGGAAAACACATTATAAGACTCATAGGGAGAAGGTGTAGCATTCCCAATACATGAGTCGAGCCATGAGATGTTGAGGAAGTAGGCATGGAAGCAATTCCAGTGTATGTAGAGGAACTCCTAGAGAGGGAGGCAGTACTACATCCAAAGGGACTAGAGATTGAGATACCTCTAGAGAAGGAGGAAAAACTACCTTAAGTGTCATAGGGAGGAGAGACAGAGGAGGAGTCACCTTCAGCTCCAGAGGGAGTGTTGATTTTTTTCATCTTCCCGAGACATTAGTTTCATGAGGGAACCTCGATATATCTAGTATGGTCCAATATGACTTATCATGATCAACATTTACCTATGTTTATGTGGGAAAAGGCATCCATGACTGCAGTGTATGTTTAGAACATAAGTCCTCATAATACTTTGAGGAACATGACGCCCAAGGAGGCCTTCACTGAAGTGAATCTTGAGGTTGGACACTTCATGATATTTGGGTGTCCAATATGCATTCATGTACCCAAGGAGAAAAGGAACAAGCTAGGTCCTTCATGAAGAAAACATACATTTATGGGGTACACTAAGTCTTTGAACACATACTGGATCTACATCCATGGTCGGAGACAGATTGAGGTGAGCAGAGATGTTACCCTTGAGGAGGAGGTATCCTTCATGAGATCTAGAGGATATCATATGGAGATTGATAGTGAGAGACAGGAAGAGATGGTTCCTTCTCCCCCTCATGCTCCAGTAGTTCAGAGGGATACAGTTAAGCCTATTGATCAAATTGATCACATTGATCCTGTAGCTCCAGTTGATGTTCCCAGAGATATTGCGGTAGGTCAAAATATCCCTACATGGGATCGTCTGACTCTGCAGGAGGAAGAAGGACATGCAGCTCCTCGTGGTACCTTCCGAGAGAGAAAGAGACCTCAGAGATATTCATGCTATGTTGTAGTTATGAGCCACATCATTTATTTTGAGCCTTTCTGTTATGAGGAGGCAACTAGTCATCCAGTATGGAGAGATGTCATGACAGAGGAGTATCGATCCATCATGAAGAATGATGTGTGGGATATTGTTCTGAGACCTGAGGGGAAGTATGTAGTGACTTCCAAATGGATCTAGAAGATCAAACACATAGTTTACGGGAGCATTGAGAGGCACAAAATAAGATTTGTTTCTAGAGGATTCTCTTAGGAGGAGGGAATAGATTATGAGGAAAAATTTTCTCCTGTTTCTTGATACACTTATATCCAGATGATTATTTCCCTTGTAGCATCCATGGGTTGGAGAGTACATCAGATGGATGTAAAGACAACCTTTCTTAATGGAGAGATTGATGAAGAATTATACATCGAGAAGCCAGATGGTTTCTTGATACATGAGAAGGAGTCTCATGTGTGCAGGTTGAAGAAGGCCTTGTATGGACTCAAGCAACCACCTCGAGATTGGTATGCAAGGATTGATGGACACCTAATGATTTTGGGCTTCAACAAAAGTGTTGTTGATCCCAGCCTGTAGTACAAGACTGTTAATGGTGAGTCCCTTATTTTGGTCCTCGATGTTGATGATTTATTCCTCACCAGTACAAAGAGCCTTAATGTTGAATGCAAGTATGAAATAGCCTCTGATTTTGAGATGAAGGACCTTGGTATTATGCACTACTTCTTTGGACTAGAGTTGTGGCAAAGAGCTGATGAGATCTTCCTGAGTTAGGGGAAGTACACAGTTGAGATATTGAAGAAGTTTGGGATGTTGAATTGTAAGCCTATGACTACACCAATGGTGATGAATTTGAAGAAACTAAGTGTGTCTTCTTCTGATTTCGACGAGCTTGATCTGACCCTATACAGATAGTTGATTGGATCATTGATGTATCTGGTTAACACTAGACCAAATATTTTCTATGCAGTGAGTGCACTCATCCAATTTATGAGTCAGCCAATATATACACACTTGATTGCGAAGCATGTGTTGAGATACCTGTGAGGCACAATTGGACATGGTCTGAGATATACTTCTATTATTGATATGATATGGAAGGAATATATTGAATCTGATTGGGCAGGGAGCGCAGTGGACAGAAAGAGCACCTTCGGGTGTTGATTCACTTTGGGATCTTCCATGGTTTCTTGGTGTAGCAGGAAACAAACTTATGTGTCTTTGAGCACAATAGAACCAGAGTACATTGTTGGGCCCTTTGTTTTTGGGATAAGGAATCGCACAAGTTTTGACTAAGCACGAGTTGCGCAAGCTCCAGAAGGAGCTGGACAACAGAGCAAGAGAAACATAAGTCAGTTGCGAAAGACAGCGCAACGCCAGCTAAGCAACAAATGGTTTCAACAAATCAAGAAAGCATGCAATCCAAGAAGGAAGACACAACCCAACGATATGTGAGGCTGATATGTTGAGATGAGGAGGGGTGGATGTGGCTGATATGGCTGAAGCTACCAAAGATGGTCAGATAGTCATTATTGTATTCACTAATTCCCAGTGAATTATGAGTTGGTCCTTAGTTGAGTGTTGCAATTCGAGTGAAGTCAAGTCCTAAGTCTATAATGAATTGTTCTATCAGTTGAGAATTAGAGCTCTGTGACATGAGCCCAGAGTCAAGAGTCTATATAGCCTACTATTGTATAAGTCTGAGTTTGTAATCACAGAAAGATTCTGGAGATAATATGAGGAAGGACCTAAATTTTCAAATATAATGTGTTTATGTGTGTTTGATTATGCATTACAGTATTTCCTCATGGATTACGAGTTCTATTTGATGATTCTACATTTAACTGCTTGTTTGCAACGTAAGTAGGTTCAATTCTTGCACATGTATGGTTCAGGTTTGTTTAGGTCTCTTATGCAAGGTTAGGAATGAGTCATGAGGCCCTATGAGTCCTCTTAAGTCTTTTCCCTACCCTTCCCTCTCTATCTATCTCAGCATCGCTTCGGGTGAGACTTCTTCTCTTCGAAGAAGATGAAAATGCTAGTGCTTTAGAATACATGGTACTTTTTGTTGGTAACCTAAGAAGGACCCTGATATGATCAAACTTGCACCAACAAAATGGTTTTGTTGTCGGGACTTGCGTTAAAAGGGAACTTGTAGGGAGAATGCTTCTACAGATCCATAGATATGGTATTGATCAATGGTGGGAAAGAAACTGTGATGTTTTCATATGGAAAGAAGTGGAATTGACAAGAGAATCGGTGGAAATAACTCGTGAAAGAATATTTTACTCAGAAAGATCGAGTGACCAGTATGATATTTTTTGGGTCAAATTTCCAGTAGAATTTTTCCACTGGATAAAGAGGCTCCAAGAAGCTCCAGAGTTCCAAGGATGAGTCAAGAGGATCTATGCTTGGGACACTGAAAAGCTAGCAACACTTCATCGGTGGGATTGTCTAGTCACACGGGCAGCCGATTTCTGGGTCAACACCACATTAGAAGGGTATATTATCGAATTTGTAGCTGAGAACCACCAATCTTTTTAGCAAGCAGAGGCAATTTTCAAGAAATATGCAAGGGGAAGGTTGTTGAGAGAAATTCCCCTGTGGATTAAGGTTTTCTTGATGGAAGAGAGGATGTTAACTATGTCCCCAACTGAGATGGCAGTGTAAACACCCTCACTTGGGGTAGGTCGAGGTTGGGGTAGAATCATGGCTCGAGAGAAGGGAAGGGTTCTTTGACAAATGGGGGGGAAACAACAAGAAAATGATTCACAAGATGAGTGAGTGTTGTGGGGTATTCTACCCTATGGACTAATAAGCTAGGGCTCTAAGCTTATACGAAGATCATGACCCTTAAGACTTAACTTTTAACCTTCTACCCAAAATCTCAACCCCTTTTCTCAGGCAAACACG
>JASDQU010735410.1:84423-100533 GCA_032191745.1 Picea mariana
AGTAAAAACCTTCAGGACTGTTATGCAATTGGGGATGGATTTGGATGAAGCTAAAAAACAGAGGATATTGCAGCTGAATGAACTTGATGAAATCAAACAGGATTCTCTTCAGAGGACTACAATCATTCAAGAACAAAGGACTAAATGGAATGACAAGTACATCAAGAAGAAATCTTTCCAGCCAGGTGATTAGGCCCTTCTATACGAAAGTAGGTTCAATAATTTCAAGGGTAAATTGTCCACTCGATGGTTGGGACCCTATGAAGTAGACACAATTTACAACAATGGTTCAGTGAAGATAAAAACCATTGATGAAGATCAGACACAGTTTACAACAATGGTTCAATTGATGAAGATGGGAATCAATTGAAAGTTTATCATAAGCGTTTGTCTAAAGAGGATTTTATCAAATAGGTTCTTCAAAATTATGAAATACAATTGGTAAGAAAGAGGAGTTCTCCTCCTGTTGATCCGCCACTGTAAGTTTTTATTGTGTGATTTAATTTAACTTTGTACATATATGTATATAGGTGTGTTGTTAGATAATGATTTTTGGTGTTACTAACAAAAGAAACTAATTTTGTTCTCATGAAGATAAGCAATAATGAGGACATCTTCCAGGTGTATATTTACTCCTTTATCCAACCCTGGTAGATTATTCATGGAAAAGGATCCTAATGGAGTTTTCTTTAAGTTTTTCAGACTCCTAAAAATCGAAAACATTGGCGAGCATTAAATAATCTAGGCTCGAGAAAAATCCACAAGACAATAGATGGAGTTTTCTTTAAGTTTTTCAGACTCCTAAAAATTTAAAACATTGGTGAGTATTAACTGACCTGGGCTCAAGAAAAATCCACAGGAAAATAGTAGTTAGGTTTTCCTTTCCAATAAAATAGAAGTGGCAACAGAAGCAGTGGTTAGTATGGTTCCAAAAAGAGGAGGTTTCTACATATCTACAGAAGGATGTCTAGCTACAGTTACCTTATTTTTATAGAGTTTGGAGCCCAATCATTGGATATTTTTCCTCATTTTATGACACTTCCACTGTAATTTCAACATTCCTTTACCAGTATGTTGCTTGTAACTTTTCCAACATGATCCTCCAGCAGAAAAAATTCACATACAACATTAGTGAGTGCCAACATCTACTTCATCTTGACCCTTAGAACATGTTTAGACATGAAGAGAACCCTACAATATTCTAGGTATCTTTTCAAAGCTTCATCCGATACTGAAAAAAAAACAGTCTCTGAGTTCATCCGGTACTGGAAAAGACTCTTTGTATTAGTCCAGTACTAAATCAATTCTCTGTGTTGGTCCGGTACTAAAAAAATTCTATGTGTTGGTCCGGTACTAAAATGATTCTCTGTGTTGGTATGATACTTAATCAATTCTCTGTGTTGGTCTGGTACTAAGCCTGAGATTTGGTGCTGATGGTGGAATTCTGGTGACATTGTTCTATACTTGATATTGCCCTTATTTGACAAAGTACATTTCAGGTAATGTAGGTATGAGCTCAATGTTTATTCCTTTTATTAAGAATCACATTAATTTGTGTTAAACATATTGTTATTCTCATATCCCTTTGTTACCTTAAGTTATTAAACCTCCATATCATTATCTTCCGAAGTCTACTTTTCCCCTATTCTTTGTGTTGGTCCGGTACTAAAATGATTCTCTATGCTGGTATGGTACTTAATCAATTCTCTGTGTTGGTCTGGTACTAAGCCCATGATCCGGTACTGATGGTGGAACTATGGTGACATTGTTCTATACTTGATATTTCCCTTATTTGACAAAGTACATTTCAGGTAATGGAGGTATGAGTTCAATTTTTATTCCTTTTATTAAGAATCACATTAATTTTATGTTAAACATATGGTTATTCTCATATTCCTTTGTTACCTTAAATTATTAAACCTCCATATCATTATCTTCCAAATTCTTCATGTTTTCCCCTATTTTCAAAACCATTTATGATGTACACAAATCTCTTCATGAAGTGATCGTCCAATTTGAAATCTCTTGTCAAAAACTTCCGTTTGTATGATGTCGAAACTATGATTATGACGCCTTCCATAACCTTACGTTGTTTCAAACCTATGAGGTAGACTGCTTCCCAATGGTGAATTTCGATCAAATCACCCACATTCTCTAAAATCATTACGAAAACCAGTAAGAATAGGATGTGACGTTACTTCTAGGTATGATTGTCACCTTATCCATGGATATGATCCCTCTACATAATTTTTGACTCTTTCCTTAGTTCGCCATCATTGCAAATATTTTATCGTTGTCTTCTCGTTTAACTTATGAAATATCATCTGGATGGCTTCGTCATCCATATGAGCATTATTTACTCGCTTCATACTATATACCACCACTCTATTCACTCCCACTATCTCGTTACTCTGCCTCCATCACCCTGTTCTTGTAAATTTGCTTCTAGTACCAAACCCTCACTCGAATTCTATTACATACACTTATTTTGAGACCCATTTTTAAGCTGGCATGGGGGTTGACAAGAATGGACTTGTGTTCCATATGTATAGAGAAACGAAGGATTATCAAGCATACAAAGAGAAATTTGAAAGGGCCAGTTGGGTTCCCTTCTTAGAAAAATTAAGAGGACATCATGAGGAGTATCCAATGCCTTTGCCCATAGTTATGATGGAGAGAGCATCCATTTGGGGAAACTAAAACTAATGATCACTGAATCCACCATAGTAGAAGCGACAGAGCTACCTTCTACCGAAGAGAAGTATTTCAAAGGCATCATCATTGATAGGAGACTCAAAAAAAGAAAATTGAAGCCTGAGCACCTGGACCCATATTGGACAAAAGGTATCTCCGGGAGTTGGATCAAAGAAGAATATTGGACAATCCTTGTCTACTTGCATAAGATTTTAACCTGTGAAGGGACGTATGCAATAAATTTCATTTATAATTTAAGGCTCTTGTTGCATTTTGAAGGAGGACCACAAATAAACTTTCCCCATTTTCTTTAGATGAGTCTGAATAAGATGGTGAGAGGGGTTAAGTATACCTTTAAGAGCCTGAAACCAACCTATATCACCATGGGTTGACGAAACTACAGGTTGTTCATGAGTTGAGAAAATGAGACAACAGTTGGAAGAAACTCCTCACAGAAAATTTTGCTCAAGAAGTTTCTAAGTCCGTAAAAGGAAACATAACAGGGGAATATAGTAAGGAGTTAGGAAAGAATAAGGGAGACACTATAAAGAGAGGAAATAAATCCAGTACTAAAGTAGATCCTGTTGTCCCTAGGTCACCAAAATATATAAGCAAATTGGACAAAGGAAAGATAGTAGTTTTAGAAGAATAATCTGCACCTATGGTGGAACGATCATCCAAAACCAAGAAAATTCGCTCAGACCTATCCACTAAAAGAAAAACACAAATTAGTGAGAAAAAGAGGAAGAAAAATATTTTTGGTAGTGATGCTAGAGAGATTGCAGGTATTTTTCCAGAAGTATTCGTTGGATTACCACAGGAGCAGGTTGGAAAAATTGCAGATAGTGTTCCAGAAATGATTGATGAAATACCTCAGGAGAATATTGGAGAATTAGAGAAGACCCATGAATTGAGATTCAAGACTAAGAAGAAACTTAGAGCCAATGAAGGGAGTGCTATAGCACAATCCTCTAGCAGAAAGACAAGGAGTGCACAAGAAGAACAAGTTCCAGACGCTACATCTGAGTCCTCTAGAAGGAAAATGAAGAAGGCACAGGAAAACCAAAGTCTAGTGCCAATCCCTGAGCCTAAAAAGAAGAAAAGGAGATTGTTTGAGGAGGAAATTTCTATTCCTGTTAGCACACCCGAGGAAGTATCAGGTCCAGTATGCAGAACCACTCAGAGAATGGCTAAGCATGTGAAAATTTCTCACGTTCCTTCTTTCCCAGAGGATCCAGTGGACATTCCAACCTCACCAGAGCAAGAAGATATGTATGTGACAAATATTAGTGAAAATGAGGAATTAGTGACAGAGACACTGAAGGATTTAAGGAGGGAAGTTGAAGCCAGAGAGGAGATAATTGAGAAAGAAACACTTGAGCTTGTCATTTCTTCGACCAAACATCAGTTGGTATTGAAAGTTGAAAGGCTTACAAAATAGAATGAATAATTGAAGCAAGAAGTGGAGGACTATAAAGTTTTGGATAGGCACATCAAGAAAGAAAATGCACAATTGAAAGAGAATAACCAAAGGTTACAGGATGAGCATGATGAGGTCTCTGCCAAGCTCAACAAAGTTCTACACCTAATACATTATACACGAGTTATTAAGAGGGAGCTTAAGGATGAGGATTTAGGTTTTGATATCTTAAAACTAGACAATTAATGTTCAAGCAAGGTGGAGGACAACACCAGTTTTTCAATTTTGAGGACCAGTTCAACAATTTTTGCATGAGGAAATGCATTGACTTGGGCATGGGGGAAATGTTGAGTCTCCTTTTTGTTACCTCCAATTTCCTTATCTTGTCCCATATCCTAACCAATTTTTCCTCAGAAATATGCACTTTTTGCCTATTTTCCTCAACAGATGTGTCTTTTAACCATTCTTGTGTACATATTAGGTAACTTATGTTTAATCATGATTTATGATATTTCTTAATGATTGGGATTGAATAATTGATGATTAATGCTCTCTAATTACTTTGAATGATCCAAGAAGACCTTATGACACAACTCCTATTCATTCGATACCTGTTTCGGCATCCATCTGGTACTCATCTCATCTGGTACCTATTTCTACACTTGTCCGGTACCTATTTCAATGCTCATTCGATACCTATTCATGTGTTAGGATGATACCAATATATGTGACTGTCTGCATCTAGTACCAGCCCTTTTGTTCCATCTGTGCATGTCTGGTACTAGTTTCACATTTCATGCTTGGGTGTTTGAGCGAGTTTGTTCTCGATGGGTCCAAGGAATTTGTTGGTTCGAAAATTCTTTGTTCATTGAAGACCATGATACATTTAATCACTCATGCACTTTGTGTCATGAGGATGAAATCGTTCCATTGTGTTAGCACAATTTCTTGTAATGGGGAGTTTCTCTCTGGATTCGGGACCTTGGTGTAAAATACAAGGAAATGGGGCTTAAAAAACCATGAAATATAGTTTATCCAAGGCCGCAGCCATGAGATCAATGTGCAACATGTAGAAAATTCCATTTTAGGCTTAAAATCAAGCGAGCGGGCAAAGAACATTCTTCAATGGTGAGGATCCATCGACGGGGCAGATCGACAGTCATCAGGTTAGCCGGAGCCATGGATTTGCACGAGGTTTAGTGCCTAGGTTCATCCCTTATGGCCAAAGTCACAAAATGATTGTGGTTGTCTGATCCAATGAGAACGCGTGGTGCAGATTTGTCATTTTGTGGTTTTAGTCATTGGGAAAATGAGGAAGAGGTCCATTAGGGATGCCCGGTGTAGTAAGTCCTGAAGTGATCGGGACCATCGATCAAAGAAAAATCTCATCCATCCATCCCAGGACTGGAGTTAGTTCCCTTTTACTATCGATCAAAGAAAAATATCAACCGTCCATCTGAAGGACGCGTGGTGCACATCCACACTTTTGCAGATTGGTCACTGGAAAAGCAGGGGAGAGATACATCATGTATCCTCAATGGAAGAAATTCTGAAAGGATCTAGACTGTTGAATCGACTGAAGATCTCAGTCGTCCATCATGGATGACATGTGGCATGTATTTGAGCCAGGGTGGGGCCTTTTAGGAAATTCAATCCCTAAGCATCGAAAAAATGGTGGTCGTTCGATGAAAGGTATCACGACAATCCAATCTTGGAGGACACACGGTGGAGGGTCCAGGCCAGAAGGGGCCCCACATTTAAATATTGATCCAGGCCATCCATCCCAAAGATGTGTGGCGCACTTTTGCAGATTGGTCACCGAGAAAGTTGGGGAGAGGTGCATCGTGAATCCCTGGTGTAAGAAGTCCCGAAAGGATCTAGACCATTGGATCGAGGAGCGATCTTAGCTTTCTGACCTAGTAGGGACACATGGTGTATATCTGGGCTATGGGGGGGGACCTTTCAGGAGAGTCTAAGTGGAAACACCAAAGCAATTAGGGCCGTCCAGTTTGAAGGACGCATGGCAAACGATCTAGACTAGGTGGGGGTCCCACATCAAAGAAGATCTGGATTGTCTGGCCTTAGGACATGTGGCACACGATTAAACACCATCACAGTTTGGGCACTAGGAAATTTGAAGATAGGGGGTCACTCCTCCATTGCATTGCGGAACCCCGAAACACGAAATGTGAAAGTGCCTTCGGTTTGGGCCCACAGTCCTTGCGCCTGGTCACAAGGAAGCAGGGCTGGAAAGAGGGGACCAGTTGAGTTTAAGCACTCATTGAGTGACAAGCGATCATGGTCGTCCATTGAAAGAGAGCTGGGTCATTGATCCCTAGGGACAGGTGGAAAACTTTGAGCCTTTCGCAGATCTGGTGTCAGGGATTTTGAAAGCAGAGGAATGAGAACTCCCGGTGGGAGAATCCCCAAAATACCGTTGAGGGTCAAGCCCACAGTCATGGCCCCTAGGTCATATGTAAAGTAGGACTGGCGACGTGGGCCATCAAGGAAATATTGTGGCCATCAGATTCAGGGCAGGCTCAGTTGTTGATCCATATGGGCCATTGGCACTGGGGAAAATGAAATGAGGTGCATCATGAATCCCCGATGCGAGAATCTTGAAACAATCAGGACCATCGATCAAGGATCGATCCGAGATGTCCAAGCAATAGATGCACCGTCATAGCCCCAGGGTCTTATGTAATGGGGCCAAAGAAGATGAGGGGTGTGGGGCCAAGGTTTATCAATGACAAATAGATCATGGCCTTCGATTTTGAAGCTAGATCCAAGTGCCGATATGGAGGTTCGTTTCGTAGTTTTAGTCACCGGGGATCCTGCAGGCTAGTGTGGTGGGATTTCATGAAAGGAGAAGTGTCGAAAGCAACTTTGAAGATAGGCACAGGGTCACAGCGCATGGTCGCTTGGGGTGATAGAAAGAGCTGCGCAAAGGTCCAAAGCACTAGGTTTAGCTGCAGGAGGGGTTGCCACATTCTCCAGGTGCTAAAATGAATCAACCTCGATCCTGACCCTTGCAAGAAGTAAATGAAGGTGGGAGGAGGTGGTTGAAACCTCACCTCACTCCTTAAATGTAAGACATGGGGGTTCTTGGAGACAGTCTGCCCAAGGTCGCCCTATTTTGAGATTTCCTGCGAGCCATGCCGATATGATGTCCTCATATGATCAGAAGAGCCTGCACACGCTGATTTGGAATTTAATGGCTCAGCTACCCTCCTGCTGCCAAGGAGACGAATTTCTCTGAGTATATATACTTAGTTTTTGTATTTTTTTAGGGGTCTTTGGTTGAGGAGAGCTCCCATTTTGTAATATGTTGTCACACCAGAGCTATGCCTAGTTATGTAATTGATTTGAGACTTTCAATTAATAGAAGTCAACTTCTTTCCATCTCTGTAAACTCTGTGTTAAGAACTCGAAATTGGAGGATCTAGTCGAGGGTTGTGATGTTTTAGGATGATGTATGGTTGATCACTGCAACATTTGCACCAATTTTAATCAGTTTTCCTATGTTATCTTTTCCCTCTCACACTGAAATAGCTTGGAATTGGAGGATTCAGTCAAGCTATTACAGTAGCATTGTGATGCTTGGAATTGGAGGATCAAATCGTGTTATCACTACGTTGTTGTAACTATGTCACATAGGCACATTTTTAGTGTCTTTTTGTTTCTTCCCCAAGCTGCCGGAAGGCCTGATGCCCATAACAGTCTTGTTCATTTTTCTCACTAAGTCTTCCCTCTGCTCGCCTTTTAAACTCAATCCACTAATTGAATTGAATGTGGCCCTCACTTCCCTATACATTTCTTTTCTGGTTCTGTGTTGTAACATCATTCTGGTGCTAATTTTTTTCCATTGACCACCCCCAATTTATTCACCTGTGACATTAAAAACTAATAGGTATTGGGTTTACTCCTGCCACAATCCAGGAGTGACTTCCAGTGCTAACATTTATGGCACTATTGTCAAGGACGAAGTTTAAAATTTTCCCTGGGATTGAACGACATTGAGCCTCTGATTCTGAAGGTGCATTAGGCATCAGATCCCTTGAAGATTGCTACTGTGCACCTAGCGACTCCACTGTGGCGACTCCAATGTTTCCACTTCACTGTTTTGGCTGTGGCTACTTTAGCACACCTGAAAGCTGACCTAGAGGATCTTTCTCGAGAAGGTTTCAACAACTGCTTTCTCAACTTGAGAAGTTTCCTGGGAGGACACAACGTTAAGATCTAGTCTTTGATGGTGAAAAAAGACCAGACACATTCAAAGCTACGCATCATTCACCTGGAAACTCCATGATTCAAGGATTGGTCGGTGACTCCACAAGTTCGAAATGGAAAGAATCCTAGCTCAAAGGTTTGATCCTTTTGATTTCTTGGTTGTTCCTGGTTCTCCCAATGTTGTCCCTACTCCAAATGAATGGGGTGATTATTTTCCCATATTTAGAGAGGGTAAAGAGGACAGCCCTGCTCAACATCTCCATGAGTTTCATGAACTCATGCATCAGTGGGGAATACATCATGAAGATGTATTATTGAAAATGTTCATGTTCTCATTGGCAAGAGATGTTCGTGAGTGGTATTTCTCCTTACCCCCTTCCAGCATCTCCTCCTTGGCAGAATTTCATGCAGCTTTTAATAGGTGCTGTCAAAAGTTTTATTCCTCTGAGTTTATCTGTCATAACTGTTGTGAGGAATGTGAGGATAGTGAGAAAGACATGGCTGTGTATTTTATGAAGGATGTGATGAGGAAATTTGTATGGATGAAGACCCTATGGAGGAAGATGATGATCTAAGTGACTTGATGGAGATGATAAAATCTCTCTCTGCCCAGCTAGAAAGGTTGGAAGCTGAACGATGTGCAGAGGATTTTCCAACCCTTGAAGCAAATGTCCTTGATATCCCTACTGAAGATGATAATGAATATTTCATAGTGGTAGAGGAATTAGTTTATGCCCCTAATTAGTCTGTTGTCTCATATTTAAGGGAAGAAGCCATTGTGGAAAAGGATTGTTCCCTTTTTCTTCATGAAATTTCCCATGATGTATTTACATTTGGGATTGAAAAGAAGGATCGAGAGATCATTCCATTTTTTCAAGATGGAGGAGTTTTTTGCTCACCCAAATTTGATGATTACTCCGATGAGGAGCAGTAGAGCCTCACATCACAGTTTGCTAAACAAAGGAGCAACCAACCTATATATGATAGCTATGAATTAGATTCTGAGCTGGATACGTAGGACTTCCAAGAGTAGATTGCAGAGCCTTTTCCTCTGTTCACAAATGAAGGATATTGTGAAGAAATCAACCATCCCATTCTACAGAAGACATTGAGTAGGACGAGGAAGATAAGAGCTTTCCCACGAGTCCTATTTATGATGATTATGAATCTGACCCCTAGGAGAGCCAAGAAGAAGAACCAGAAGATCTAGAAGAGAAGCAGGAGGAGCAGTTTGTTTTCGGCTCAAAACTTTTTAATGAGCAACCACCACCTAATATTAGTCATCCTACACTAGCCTTTCACCCCCCTGGGCCTACCAGAGATATTCAGCCATGCGTGAGTAGCTGTGTAGTAGAGGAGGTTGCCTGTTACTAATCTTCTGGAGTTTTCCACTGGTCCTATGAGCCTGTCAAGGAATACATGGAGTTGTATTTCCTTCACAACCTGGAGCCGCCCTATTTCATCTCAACTTCAGCCTGTGAGGAGGAGTTGAAGAGTGTAACCATTTTTCTATCACGGTTACACCATATGCTAGTGATCATTGATAGAATGAAGGAGCTTCCATTCAAAAAGTTACTTGATTGGCTATGATGGAAGTTTGCTTTCACCTAGTCCCATGTAAAAAATAAATTAGTTTAGGACTGTACATAAATAAGCTCCTTTGAGCATGCATGTTTATTTTGTTTTTCTTTTACTTTTCAGTATGTATTTTCAGTAGGGTGTTTTGAGCTTGAATCCATAGCCCAATAGAAGGCACTAAAGTTGTAGAATGAGTTCTTAGAGCATCACAAGGATGACTCTATCCCCCATGGATCCTAATGTTAGCACAAATTCTTGTAATGGGGAGTTTCTCTCCAGATTCGAGCCCTTGGTGTAAAATGTGAGGAAATGGGGCTTAAAAACCCATCAAATAGAGTTTATCCAAGGCCGCATCCATGAGTGCAATGTGTTGCACACAGAAAATTCCATTTATGGATTAAAATCAAGCGAGCAGGAAAATAACATTTTTCAGTGGTGAGGATCTATCGACAGGGAAGATCGACGGTCATTGGGTTAGCTGGAGCCACAAAGTTGCACAAGGTTTAGCGCTTGGGCTCATCTCTTATGGCCAAAGTCATGAAATGATTGTGGTCATCTGATCTAGTGAGGATGCGTGGCGTAGATCTTTGGTTTCGCGGTTCTAGTCACTGGGAAAATGAGGAAGAGGTTCATCAGGGATGCCTGGTGAAAGAAGTCCTAAAGCGATCGAGACCATCGATCAAAGAAAAATATCAGTCATCTATCCTAGGACTGGAGGTAGCAGCCTTTTACCATCAATCAAAGAAAAATTTCAACCGTCCATCTGAAGGACGTGTGGCGCACATCCACACTTTCGCAGATTGGTCACTGGGAAAGTAGGGGAGAGATACATCATGTATCTCTGGTGCAAGAAATACTGAAAGGATATAGACCATTGAATTGACTGAATGTCTCATCCGTTCATCCTGGATGACACGCGGTGCATATATGAGCTAGGGTAGGGCCTTTTGGGAAAGTCAAGCCCCAAGCACCGAGAAAAATGGTGGTCGTTCGATGAAGGGGATGGAAATCGTCCAATATTGGAGGACACACGACGGAGGGTCCAGGACAGAAGGGGCCCCACGTTTAAATATTGATCCAGGCTGTCCATCCCAAAGACGTGTGGTGCACATCCGCACTTTCGCAGATTGGTCACCAGGAAAGCTAGAGAGAGGTGCATCGTGAATCCCCGGTGCAAGAAGTCCCAAAAGGATATGGACTGTTGGATCGAGGAGCGATCTTAGTCATCTGATCTAGCAGGGACATGTGGTGTATATCTGGGCTATAGGGGGCACCTTTCAGGAGAGTCTAAGTGAAAACATTGAAGAAATCAGGGTCATTCAGTTTGAAGGATGCATGGCGAAAGATCCAGACTAGGTGGGGGTCCCGCATCAAAGAAGATCTGGGTCGTCTGGCCTCGGGACATGTGGAACATGATTAAACACTATCACAGTTTGGGCATTGGGAAATTTTAAGACAGGGGGTCGCTCCTCCACTACATTACGGAACCTTGAAATGCGAAATGCGAAAGCAACTTTGGTTTGGGCCCACAGTCCTTGCACCCAGTCACAAGGCAACAGGGCTGGAAAGAGGGGGATAATTGAGTTTAAGCACTCATTGAGTGACAATAAATCATGGTCGTCCATTGAAAGAGAGCTGGAATGTTGATCCCTGGGGAGAGGTGGCAACCTTTAAGCCTTTCGCGGATCTGGTGTTAGGGATTTTGAAAGCATAGGAATGAGAAATCCTAGTGGGAAAATCCCTGGAATACCATTGAGGGTCGAGCCCACAGTCATGGCCCCTAGGTCATATGTAAAGTAGGTCTGGTGACATGGGCCTTCAAGGAAATATCATCACCGTCAGATTTGGGGCAGGCTCAGCCGTTGATCCAGATGGGCCATTGGCACCGGGGAAAAGGAAAGGAGGTGCATCGTGAATCCTCGGTGCAAGAATCTCGAAACAATCAGGACCGTCGATCAAGGATCGATCCAAGCCGTCCAAGCAATAAACGCACGGTCACAGACCCAGGGTCTTATGGAATGGGGCCAAAGAAGATGAGGAGCACGGTGCCAAGGTTGTTCAATGAAAAATAGATCATGGCCGTCGATTTTGAAGCCAGATCCAACCACCGATATGGAGGGCCGTTTCATAGTTTTAGTCATCGGGGATCCTAGAGGCTAGTGTGGGATTTACTAAAAGGAGAAGTGTCGAAAGAACCTTTGAATATAGGCACAGGGTCACAACCTGTGGTCGCTTGGGGTGATAGAAAGAGTTGCGCAAAGGTCCAAAGTGCTGGGTTTAGATGTAGGAGGGGTTGTCGCGTTCTCCAGGTGCTAAACCGACTCGACCTCGATCCTGACCCCTGCAAGAAGTAAATGAAGGAGGGAGGAGGTGGTTGAAACCTCGCCTCATTCCTTAAACGTAAGGAATGGGGGTTCTGGAAGACAGTCTACCCAAGGTCGCCTTATCATGAGATTTCCTATGAGCCATCTCGATCTGATGTCCTCATCTGATCAGAAGAGCCTGCACACGCTAATTTGGAATTTAATGGCTCAGCTACCCTCCTGCTTCCAAGGAGGCAAATTGATCTGAGTATATATACTTAGTTTTTGTATTTTTGTAGGGGTCTTTGGTTGAGCAGAGCTCCCATTTTGTAATATATTGTCACACCAGAGCTATGCCTGGTTATGTAATTGATTTGAGACTTTCAGTTAATAGAAGTCAAGTTCTTTCCATCTCTGTAAACTCCGTGTTAAGACACTCATAATTGGAGGATCTAGTTGAGGGTTGTGATGTTGTAGGATGATGTATGGTTGATCACTGCAACATTTTCACCAGTTTTAATCAATTTTCCTATGTTATCTTTTCCCTCTCACACTGAAATAGCATGGAATTGGAGGATCCATTCAAGCTGTTATAGTAGCATTGCAATGCTTGGAATTCGAGGATCCAGTCGAGTTATCACTGCACTGTTGTAACTGTGTCTTGTTGTTTATTCCCCAAGTTGTTGGAAGGCCTGATGCCCATAGCAGTCTTGTGCATTTTTCTCACTAAGTCTTCACTCTGCTCACCTTTTAAACTCAATCCACTGACTAAAGTTAATGTGGCCCTCACTTCCCTATATATTGCTTGTCTAGTTCTATGTTGTAACATCATTCTGGTGTTGATTTCTATCAATTGAACACCCCTAATTTATTCACATGTGACATTAAAAATTGATGGGTATCGGGCTTACTACTATAGCAATCCAATAGTGACTTCCAGTGCTAACACCTTGAAAAAGGATACATCAACCAATTTTAATATTTGTGTAGACATTTGATGTTATCTCTAGACTTTGATTGTAATGATTGTTTCTCTTTAAAAGAGAGAGATTTGTAGATGATAGATACACAGAGATAGAATTAAGTATTGCTATGCTGTAAGACTGATTCTTGAAAGACTGTTGATTGTACCCCTGTTTTCTGAAGTAATGATATAAATTTCAATTCATGGAATCCATGTGTGTGATCAAATCTTCTCTTCTATAAGTTTCTTTTAAAATATGCCTTTTCAGTATGGCAAGGGCCCACCGACCCAACCAAGGTAAGATTCCTTGTATTAATTTGTGAATATAAATCTGGTTCTATGTGTGTGGATAGAATAATTCTATGTTTTAATCATAGCATCTAACTTTGTTCATGTTATGTTTCAGTGATACCCTCGATAGCATGCAATATAGATGTGTGGTAATTCTAAGTGAGTGAGAGTTGAGTGTGAAATATAATATTTCTAAGTTATCCTCGTGTGTGTGTGTATGTAGAAAATCACTTGTCGGATTGAATGCTTTAGTGTTTGTTTCTATTTTTCAAATCTAGGGACAATTCATATCTCCATCTCTTACCCTACATGCACCTATAATGGAGTTTCTCACCACACCTAGAGTTTCTTCCCGGATTGATTAGACTATGTCTTGCAAATATAGTTATAGTCAAGACCTCCATCTCTCACCCTACATGCACCTATAATGGAATGTCTTACTACACCTAGTAGTTATTCTAGGATTGATTGAGTTTTATTTTAAGAGTGTTGAGAGTGTTAATTGTTGATAGTTTAGTTGCTATAGGAAACAGGGTGAAAGTTTATCTTTCCCTTTCATGAGCCTGTAATGAACAGGATTATCACCTGAGCAAGAGATTTAGATCATATGCTTGTCTATGAGTTTTGCTTTCTGATTCTTGAATTGTGTGGAAAGTGTTACTTGAAAAGTGTGAAAATAGAGTATTGGTTTTAGAATGTTTTCTTATGTAGACTATACTCATCAGACATAGGAACTTATCTTTTATGAACACATATAGTACATCAAATCTATTGATTACAAAACCGGATTGAAATATTAAATGATTGCAATATATTGAAGATATAATTGCACCAACAGTCTTGTTGGGAAATAATGTCTTTAACAACTGCATTAGGAACAATGTGAGCACCTTTGAATGGATGGTGTTGGATAGGATTTTTGGATATGTTTTGGTTCAATTTTGGGATCTGCCTTGTAATAAGTCAAAAAATAAAAGGAAGTTAGAATATGGACTAGAGCGCGCAGTGGGTGCACCTTTTACAGAGTCAAAGTAGTGGAGCGATGCACAAAATATGGAAAACATTTATAGATCGTTGGGTTTTGGGGGACATTTTGTAATGGGCTTAGCCCCATTTTTATGTATAAATATGTAAAGGGTCAAGATAGATAAAGGTTTTTTTTGGTTGTATTGTTCAATCTATATTTGAACTTTTGGCTAAGAGTTAGGATGTTTGGGAATATGACTGAGGTTTTCGAGAGTTAGGATCGCACTGAAAAAAAAAAAAAATGACTGAGGCAGGTTTATTAAATGTTTATTGTTACATCTTTTTGTGAGCGTAGTGCACAACTATAAGGAGAATGGAATGCATAATATAATAAGCCATCCATTGTGGACATATACCAGTTTGGGGTGAACCAAGTTAAAACCTTGTGTCTTGATGTGATGTTATGCATGTTATGTTTCTGATGATTGTAATGGATGGTAAGTATAGGCTTGTTTGTTGTTACTGCACAATGATGAGAAAGTCTTAGTATTTAGAATATGTCACTGATATATGTTGTTATAATGCTACAAGCTTAAGATAATGATGGATGACTAAATGTTAAGTAAGTTATGTCGTGCACAAAGTATATTACATCATGCTTAAATGTTAAGTAATGGAAATTGCTCACACAATAAAGGGATGGACAATGCATATTATGTTTAGGTCGAATTCTTCACTTCCCCTCATCACTGTAGAAACTTGGTTCTTGCAATCCCTCTAGATTCCTTGAGTGAGACTTCACTTGCTTGTAGGTGATGCCAAAATGGCCTGTGTCTAAGGGTTTTGTTGGTTTATTATCTTTGAACTTAGGTTCTACCCTGCACGCCAACAAATGATATAATATTGAAAGGATTTCAAATATTTTACTAAAGAAAAACATTTCTTCTCCATCATACTATACTTTAATTTTGTGTCCCACAACACTCAACTGAAAAATGTTATAGGCTACTCATGACCATGTTTTTTTTTTTGTAACAAAACAACTATCACTATATGTTTGGATGAGGAAGGAAAAACTATGAAATATTTAGTGTCATCAAGGATTACAGGAACAAGATCCTCTCTTAATGATTTCTTAATCTGATAAAAATAGGTTTTGGGAGATCAATTCCACTTCATCTCACTTCCATTATTCATCATAATAATTATATTTGACAATCTCAACAAAGTTTAAAAAGGGAACAAATCTTCTCAAGAAGTTGATTTTTCCAAGGAAGGATTGAATTTCTTGCTAGTTCCTTGGAAAACTGATGGCATAAATTGCTTCTACTCTCTTAGGATCAATATTGACCCCTTCCTTGGATACAATATAACCAAGTAAATTCCCTTTGTTCATGACAAAAGAGGAGTTTTTTGGATTAAGAGACAATCCATATCCTCTGCACTTGATAAAGACCTGCATCAAGTGTTTGAGATGTTCATCATTAGAGTTAGAGTAGATTGTCATGTCATATAGATAGATGAATATGAATATATCATTTCATATATAAAATCAATATCCATATATCCTTTGAATGTTTCTCCTACGTTCATTAGACCAAAAGACATATTTTCATATATAAAGGCACCCAAAGAAGTGGTAAATATTGTCTTATATCTTTCAT
>JASDQU010735410.1:117753-136227 GCA_032191745.1 Picea mariana
AAATGTATCATTCTATTGGGACCAAATGTTGATGTTTGGACAACATCGGGAAGACATTCTCTTAGAATAATAATTAATAATATAATTATTGATTATTAAATATCATATATAATAAGTAAATGATAATAATAAATAGTTATTGATTATTAAAGGGACCCATCCTTTCATGGATGGTCACCATATGTTCCCTATATATGGAACACTCATCATTGTAATAATATATCGATTATATCTCATATGAAGGAAAACAACATGGTATCAGAGTAGGATTGGGCTTGACTCCTTAACATGAGGGCCCAGGAAAATGAGAGTAGATTAAAATGTTGGGAGTGTTAAATTTACGGGGTTGTTACAATCTCTATGTACAACATATTTACTTTTTACTCCTACCTAAATTATAGAAAGAATTCCATAAATTATGGTGGGCAGTAATTTCTAGTAAAAATGTCTAATTACCTAAATATGAGGAATGTAATGCATATTTACTTCTACCTATATTTATGCAAAGAATCACATGCATTATGGAGGAACAATTTAAACAAAGTCAAATGTTGATCGATGATATTTCTGTGGTGAGGATTGTTTTCAGCAATGTTTTGAAAAACCACAGTGTTGCCATTGGATTGTCGACGTTTCGGATCCATATCAGGATCCATCTTCAAGACAAGAAGTATGGTTTTGAAATTGAAGAGAAAATCTTGTTTTAAATACTAAAGAGAAAGGAAACCTATAGGTAGGCTAGATAGAACCCTAGCGGAAATTTTAAAAACCATTAATTTAGGTTTTTATTCAAAATTATTATTTTTTTAGGGTTTATTTTCATTTAAATTTTTTCTTTCATTTAAAGTATTTTGATTGTTGTTTAAATTAAGTAATAGTTTAAAAATATGAGTAAAAAATATATAGGGTTTTAATGATTTCAAATTAAAAGTTTTTAATATATTAAGGATTAAATTAATAGGTCTAAGTTTAATTAATAAATATTTTAATAAGAATTAGTTTTAGGTTAATAATGAGTTAGAAATCTAGAATTTAAAATTTTTGGAACTAAAAGTGTTTTTAAATTGAAATTAAGGTTTTAAAAACTTGATTACTTACCTATAATTTTCTTCTTATTAAAGGGAACCAATTTTCATTTAGTTCTAGGCCATTATCTATGTTAAGGTTGCTTGGGTTTTTTAGGATTTCAATTGCTTCCCTAATACAACGTTTAAATAGGTGATCTTCTTTTGCCAAAATTTTTGTCTCTTCTAGGAGAACATGGTGCTTTGTTTTAAGGGAGTGTTTTGCTAAGGGTGAGGTGAGAATGCATTCATTCTTTATGTTAGCTCCATGCACTTTAATCCTAATTTGAAAGGAGTGACCAATTTCACAGATGTAGCAATTACCGCATGAGCACTCAATTTTGTAAATACCTTTGCATTTGTGAGGATCAAGTTTGTCTTTAATGGAACTCATATTTTGTTTGATGGTTTCATGTGGTTTGAAGGAGGTCTAAATCTGTTTTTTGCTAAGAACTCTTGCAATCCTGTCGTTTACTCCATGGATGTAAGGAAGGTAGGCAATGTTATTAGGGATTTGGTTGTTTAGGGAGTTAGGTTCTTTGCTTGTTTTTTCCATGGATTTTTTAATTGCATTTTTAATGTATTTTTGTTTATACCCTATGTTCCTAAAAATATTGGAAAGGTGATATTTTTCTTGTTCAAAGTTTTCTTCATCAGAGATTCATATGGCCCTTCTGGATATAGTTTTTAGGACTCCTAGTTTTTGGTTGGGGTGGTGATGGGAGTTTGCATGAAGATAGTTTTCTATGTGGGTCTTCTTTCTATAAACTATATGTCCTAAATTTCCATTGTGTTTCCTATTGATTAGAACATCTAGAAAAGGGATGCTACCATTTTTTTCAAGTTCCATTATGAATTTTATGTCTTATGAGATATTATTTAGGTGTTGAAAGAATTTATCCAATTCTTCTTTCCCATGGGGCCAAAGTACATTGGTGTCATCAAAAAACCTCTTCCACCTTGTCGGTTTTAAAGGATAGGAGTCTAGAGCTCTATTTTCAAAGTTTTCCATAAAAATATTGGCAATAATGAGAGAAAATGGGGATCCCATTGCTACCCAACTAGTTTGTTCATAAAATTCTCCTTGATAACTAAAAAACGTGGAGCGAAGAAAAACATTGGTTAGTTTCATTGTTCCTGGATCAGTCACTTCTTTTACAACCTGGATAGATTCATCTAGGGGGATTTTTGTGAAAAGGTAGACTACATCAAAGCTTATGAGAGTGTCTTCAGGTTTCACTTTTTCATACTTGACCCTCACAAATGCAAAGGTATTTACAAAATTGAGTGCTCATGCGGTAAATGCTACATCGGTGAAACAGGTCGCTCCTTTCAAATTAGGATTAAAGAGCATGGAGCTGACATAAAGAATGAACACATTTGCATCTCATCCTTAGCAGAACACTCCCTTAAAACAAAGCACCATGTTCTCCTAGAAGAGACAAAAAATTTGGCAAAAGAAGATCACCTATTTAAACGTCGTATTAGGGAAGCAATTGAAATCCTAAAACACCCAAGCAACCTTAACAGAGATAATGGCCTAGAACTAAATGAAAATTGGTTCCCGTTAATAAAAAGAAAATAATAGGTAAGTAATCAATTTTTTAAAACCTTAATTTCAATTTAAAAACACTTTTAGTTCCAAAAATTTTATATTCTAGCTTTCTAACTCATTATTAACATAAAACTAATTCTTATTAAAATATTTATTAATTAAACGTAAACTTATTAATTTAATCCTTAAGACATTAAAAACTTTTAATTTGAAATCATTAAAACCCTATATATTTTTTACTCAGATTTTTAAACTATTACTTAATTTAAACAACAATCAAAATACTTTAAATGAAAGAAAAATTTTAAATGAAAATAAACCCTAAAACAATAATAATTTTGAAGAAAACCCTAAATTAATGGTTTTAAAAATTTCCGCTAGGGTTGCCCGCACGGGTGTAGACGGATTGGCAAGTGCCATGTAAATGGAAGGAAATTTGTAAATTGAAGTCTCATGTTCGAATCTCACCCGGATTTACTCGTGTGCCATTCTTGCGGGCTGGGTGGCTGCACCTGGGGTTATAGTGGTAGCCGACGGGGATCGACCCCGTGTCACGCGAGTACGAGAACCGCGAGTTGCCGATTCCCCCAGTAAAAAAAAAAAAAAATTTCCGCTAGGGTTCTATCTAAACGACCTATAAGTTTCCTTTCTCTTTAGTATTTAAAACAATATTTTCTCTTCAATTTTAAAACTAGACTTCTTGTCTTGAAGATGGATCCTGATATGGATCTGAAACATCGACAATCCAATGGAAACAATGTGGTTTTTCTTAACATTGTCGAAAGTCAAATGCTATGTGGATGGATTCTAACCAAATTAATATTTGGGTAGTTGTGGTGGTATTCTCCAACTATTTATAAGAAAGAAAATTTAATTTAATTTTCAAAGAGACGTGTCTTTTTTTGGGATCAATCTAATATTACTATAAAAAGACACTTGAGAGACACAACAATAAACACACACATTTTTTCTCTTTCACACGTGGGATAAGTGATCTAAGGAAGAAACTAAGAAGTTAAATTTTCTGAGTTACTTAGTGATGTTCTAGTGTTTACTAAAGTAATATCGTATATCATTGGAAGTAATTACCACTTGCGGAAAATTGTGCTTGTTTAATTTAACACTAGAAAATCAACATGATTAGCTATATGACATCGAGTATATGTTGGATGTGTGTTGGTATCCGTATGACATCGAGTATATGATGTATGTGTGTTGGTAGCCATATGACATCGAGTATATGATGGATGTGCATTGGTCATAGTAGAAGACATATTATTTGGAGGGTTATTGTATATAGTTGTGCACAAGATAAATTGATCTCCTCTAGGAGATGATTTTTGTTGTTCTTGTTTCTTGTTCTGGGAAGGTCACAGGTAATAGCTATGAGAAGGAGTCATAATGACGATTGCAGGAGGAATACATGGAGGGAAATACCTTCCAACATGATATCAAGGAGAGACATGTTCAGACATGATTCTTAGAGATAGGAAGTCTCTATGAGCAATGTACCTCCCAAGAAGGGACCATGCCAAATAGAAAAGACAGTTCCAATGATCATGGATACAATGATTCAAGATTGATTTTAGCACAATTATGATAGATCCAATAGAGGAGGAAAACACATTATAAGACTCATAGGGGGCAGGTGTAGCATTCCCAGTACATGAGTTGAGCCATGAGATGTTGAGGAAGCAGGCATGGCAGCAATTCCAGTGTATGTAGAGGCACTCCCAGCGAGGGAGGCGGTACTACATCCAAAGGGACCAGAGATTGAGTTACCTCTAGAGAAGGAGGAAAAACTACCTTAAGTGTCATAGGGAGGAGAGACAGAGGAGGACTCACCTCCAGCTCCAGAGGGAGTGTTGATTTTTTTCATCTTCCCGAGACATTGGTTTCATGAGGGAACCTCGATATATCAAGTATGGTCCAATATGACTTATCATGATCAACATTTACGTATGTTTATGTGGGAAAAGGCATCCATGACTATAGTGTATGTTTAGAACATAAGTCCTCATAATACTTTGAGGAACATGACGCCCGAGGAGGCCTTCACCGAAGTGAATCTTGAGGTTGGACACTTCATGATATTTGGGTGTCCAATATGCATTCATGTACCCAAGGAGAAAAGGACCAAGCTAGACCCTTTAGGAAGAAATCATACATTTATGGGGTACAGTGAGTCTTTGAACGCATACTGGATCTACATCCATGGTCAAAGATAGATTGAGGTGAGCAAAGATGTTACCCTTGAGGAGGAGGTATCCTTCATGAGATCTAGAGGATATCATATGGATATTGATAGTGAGAGACAGGAAGAGATGGTTCCTTCTCCCCCTCATGCTCCAGCAGTTCAGAGAGAGACAGTTGAGCCTATTGATCAAATTCATCACGTTGATCCTGTAGCTCCAGTTGATGTTCCCAGAGATATTGTAGTAGGTCAGAATATCCCTACATGGGCTCGTCAGACTCTGCAGGAGGAAGAAGGACATGTAGCTCCTCATGGTACCTTCCAAGAGAGCAAGAGACCTCAAAGATATTCATGCTATGTTGTAGTTATGAGCCACATAATTTATTTTGAGCCTTCCTTTTATGAGGAGGCAACTAGTCATCCAGTATGGAGAGATGTCATGATGGAGGAGTATCGATCCATCATGAATAATGATGTGTGGGATATTGTTCCGAGACCTGAGGGGAAGTCTGTAGTGAATTCCAAATGGATCTAGAAGATCAAACACATAGTTGATAGGAGCATTGAGTGGAACAAAATGAGATTTTTTTCTAGAGGATTCTCTTAGGTGGAGGGAATAGATTATGAGGAGAAATTTTCTCCTGTTGCTCGATACACTTATATCCAGATGATTATTTCCCTTGTAGCATCCATGGGTTGGAGAGTACATCAGATGGATGTAAAGACAACCTTTCTTAATGGAGAGATTGAGGAAGAATTATACATCGAGCAACCAGATGGTTTTTTGATACATGAGAAGGAGTCTCATGTGTGCAGGTTGAAGAAGGCCTTGTATGGACTCAAGCAACCACCTCGATATTGGTATGCAAGGATTGATGGACACCTGATGATTTTGGGCTTCAACAAAAGTGTTGTTGATCCCAGCCTATAGTATAAGACTGTTAATGGTGAGTCCCTTATTTTTGTCCTCGATGTTGATGATTTAGTCCTCACCAGTACAAAGAGCCTTAATGTTGAATGAAAGTATGAAATGGCCTCTAATTTTGAGATGAAGGACCTTGGTATTATGCACTACTTCTTGGGACTAGAGGTGTGGCAGATAGCTGACGAGATCTTCCTGAGTCAGAGGAAGTACACAGTTGTGATATTGAAGAAGTTTGGGATGTTGAAGTGTAAGCCTATGACTAGACCAATGGCGATGAATTTGAAGAAACTAAGTGCGTCTTATTCCAATTTCGACGATATTGATCTAACCCTATACAAATAGCTAATTAGATCATTGATGTATCTGGCTAAAACTAGACCAAATATTTTCTATGCAGTGAATGCACTTATCCAATTTATGAGTCGGCCGAGATATACACACTTGATTGTTGCGAAGCATGTGTTGAGATACCTATGAGGCACAATTGGACATGGTATGAGATATACTTCCAGTATTGATATGATATGGAAGGAATATATTGAATCTGATTGGACAGGGAGCGCAATGGACAAAAAGAGCACCTTCGAGTGTTGATTCACTTTGGGATCTTCCATGGTTTCTTGGTGTAGCAGGAAACAAAATTATTTGTCTTTGAGCACAACAGAAGCATTGTACATTGTTGGGCCCTTCATTTTTGGGATAAGGAATCGCACAAGTTTTGACTGAGCACGAGTTGTGCAAGCTCCAGAAGGAGTTGGACAATAGAGCAAGAGAAACATAAGTCGGTTGTGAAAGACAGCGCAACACCAGCTAAGTAAAAAATAGTTGCAATAGATCAAGAAAGCGTGCAAGATGAGAAGGAAGACATGACCCAATGATATATGAGGTTGAGATGTTGAGATGCAGAGAGGTGGATGTGGTTGATATGGCTGAAGCTACCAATGATGGTCAGATAGTCATTATTGTATTCGCTAATTCCCAGTGAATTATGAGTTGGTCCTTAGTTGAGTGTTGTAAGTCGAGTGAAGTCAAGTCCTGAGTTTGTAATGAGTTATTCTATTAGTTGAGAATTAGAACTCTGTGACATGAGCCTAGAGTCAAGAGTCTGTACAGCCTACTATTGTATAAGTCTGAGTTTGTAATCACAGAAAGATTCTGGAGATAATATGAGGAAGGACCTAAATTTTCAAATATAATGTGTCTATGTGTGTTTGCTTATGCATTACAGTATTTCCTCATGGCTTACAAGTTCTATTTGATGATTCTACATTTAACTGCTTGTTTGCAACATAAGTAGGTTAAATTATTGCACATGTATGGTTCAGGTTTGTTTAGATCTCTTACGCAAGGTTAGGAATGAGTCATGAAGGCCCTATGAGTCCTCTTAAGTATTTTCCCTACCCTTCCCTCTCTATCTGTCTTAGCAGCGCTTTGGGTGAGACTTCTTCTCTTCGAAGAAGATGAAAATGCCAGTGCTCTAGAATACACAATACCTTTTGTTGGTAACCTGAGAAGGACCCTGATCTGATCAAACTTGCACCAACAAAATGGTTTTGTTGCCAGGACCTGCGTTAAAAGGGAACCTATAGGGAGAATGATTTTGAGGATCCATAGATCTGGTATTGATCAATGGTAGGAAAGAAACTGTGATGTTTTCATATGGAAATAAGTGGAACTGATGAGAGAATCGGTGGANAGAAAGATCGAGTGACCAATATGATATTTTCTGGGTCAAGTTTGTAGTAGAATTTTTCCACTAGATAAAGAGGCTCCAAGAAGCTCCAGAGTTCCAAGGATGATTCAAGAGGATCTGTTCTTGGGACACCGAAAATCTAGAAACACTTCATTGGCGGGATTTTCCAGTCACGTGGGCAGTCGATTTATGGGTCAACACCACATTAGAAGGGTATATTATCGAATTTGCAGCTGAGAACCACTAATCTTTTTAGCAAGTAGAGGTAATTTTCAAGAAAGATGCAAGGGGAAGGTTGTTGAGAGAAATTCCCCTATGGATTAAGGTTTTCTTGATGGAGGAGAGGATGTTAACTATGTCCCCGACTGAGATGGAAGCGTAAACACCCTTGCTTGGGGTAGGGCGAGGCTGGGGTAGAATCATGGCTTGAGAGAAGGGAAGGGTTCTTTGACAAATGGGGGGGAAACAACAAGAAATGGATTCACGAGATGAGCAAGTCATGAAGAGAGCCTCCATAGTAGAGAAGTGGTGGCATGGCAAGATCAAGAAAGCATCAAGACAGTCTGAGAAGTTGAGGAAAGAAGTTGGACCAGGATAAGTAGAGGAAAGACAGATGGAAGAGTTGCGAAAGTTGAGAAGACAAGAGATACTAGTCAATCAAAGATTGAATGAGAGAGAAGAACAGAGAGAAAGAAGTCCTCAGGAGGTTGGAAAAGAAGGAGAAGATGCAGACGTAAGAAAGGAAGAAGCCGACATGAATTTTGGAGAAGAAAGAGAAGATTCAACTCCGATAACAGGAGAAATCGGGAATCCCGCCAAAGGGATCATTCCAGTAAAAGAAAATGAGACCCCCAGATCAAAGAAACCCACCCCGAAGTCAATGGTGCTAGCCTATAATCCCCCATACCCCAAGTGTCTTCTATACTAGTAGTAGGTTTGATACTACCTTCTCATGCTAGTTTTGTTCCAGTACAATTAATTAGTTAGTCACAACCAGGAAGTGTGAATACAGGGAGGATATTGGGATCCCCTAGTAGATCGCAAGAAGGACCATTAGGGTTCATATTGATAAGAACAACAAGACTAGCAATGGTTGGCCAGGTGGGAGGTTCGATTACCCGATACCTAGAATTTTTGGGTAAGGGAGATGAAGACATTGAGGGACTCCATATGTGAATAAGTAGTTCCAAACTACCTTGAGAGGTCGTGCTCTCAAGTGGTACATGAAGATCATTGAGCTGAGAGTACTAGGAATGCAAGGATAAGCTTTCACACTTGGCCAGGTACAAACAAGGTTCATAGAATAGTTCAAGCTACCTCAGTCAGAACAACAAGCTCTATCTGAGTTGCATGAGATCCAACAGCAGGAAGGTGAATCAACCTGGGAATATAGCCAGAAGTTTAAATATGCCATCGGGAGGTTGGCACACCCAATCCATGAAGAACATCAAAGGGAGTGGTACATTCAGGGGTTACTGCCTCTGAATCAGATTCCACTAACGCAACATTGGAAAGCCATGTTTACAGACGCCTTAGAAAAATCGATGAAGATTGAAGCCATGGCAGGATACCTTGGGAGCCTGAGAGTGACTAGACCCCCAGTAGATGTGAATTTGACACAACTACAAGGGAAGATATCGATGCTTACAGAAAATATCTAAGAGCTGACGATACCCAGACCAGGACAACCATAGGTTTGGTGCACTGGATGTTACATAGAGGGACATGTGGTGAACGAATGCCCATGAATAAGGGTAATAGTACCTCCTCTGAATCCAATGGTACCCCCACCAGAACCCATGGGAGGATTTTCTCAAGTATCTATGAACTTACCATTCCATAACCCCACCTTGTATCATGCTTTTCTAGGAGGCCAAGCAGCACCGACAGCTGAGTATTGTGAAATCTGTCGAACCCATGGGCATGGACCAAGACAGTGCCCCATCATGCAAAAATATTTGACAGTATCAAATACAATACACTGTGATTTTTGCGCGTCTACCACACATACTACAAATCAATGTAGAGAATTGGATGCACTTGCAGACAGGCTAGACCGAACAGCATTCAAGGTGAATGAAAACCCTCAAGGACTAGGAAGAGATCAAAGAGGTGGAGCTAGAGGAGACTTCAGAGGAGGAAGAACTGGGGGAAGAGGTCCAAGAAGATTTTATAATTATGATGAGCAAGGTCACCTGGCTAGAGACTGTCTTCATCCAAGGCAGCCATGGTGCTCTCACTATAGAACCAACGGACATGCAACTAAAGACTGCCCAAAATTAATTGAAAAGTGGGAAGATAGAGTACGACAATGAGGAAATAACCTCATCAATTCATAAATCAAGAGGGTTAGCAAGGGACAATTGCCTAACCTTAATATCGTTACTTGAGGAGGAACAAAGACAGGATTTGATGTTGATACTCTACCCCAGATCTAGAAAGCAACACCTAGAGAAGACAGGTATGACCCTCTAAAATAAAATTTGTTCTTTAAAGATGCCATAGAAATATTTCAAAATATTCCTAGCCCTGAGATCCAAGAGAAACCCCCACAGTCGATTGTCTATCCTAAGATGGAGCAAGTCCCTGCTTCACCCCCTGCACCCAGAAACCCTGTAGTTATACCAACATAACCCAAGCAACCTCAAAACGTAGTTGACCTTTGGTTTCAACTATTCTCTGACATTTTGGGGAATGATCAACTAACAGAAAAGTTGCGCAATGTGCTATACCTAATTTTGGGGAATGAATAACCCCTAGAAACAAGGATAAGGGCTAATCTTCTTGAGAAGAGTACTCAGAGAGTGAAGCAGAGAAAAGTACAAACTGGAAAAGAATTCAGATTAGTAGCCCACTTAAATGAATTTGAGATTAAGGACATCATGCTAGATCTAGGATCAGACATGAACATTCTTCCTAAGAAGACCTGGGAAGCCTTAGGAAAACCTCTCCTAACATATTCCCCAATTCAATTAAGAATGGAAAACCAATATTGTATCTTCCCCATAAGAAGACTGGAGAATGTAGAAATAGATGTAGCAGGAGTAAAGACAGTGGCTAACTTTGAAGTCATTAAGATCATGGGAGACAAGGACCCTTACCCTTCACTACTTTGCATTGATTGGGCCTATGATAATTATGCAGTAATTGACTTAAAGAAAGACACCATGACCTTTGAGGCTGAGGGAATCAAGGTAGTTCAATCCTTGGATCCATATGTAGGACCCAGGTATACAGAGCCAATAGAAAACAATATGGAGGGAGAATACTTGGACCAGATGTATGCCATAATAGTAGGAACAAGAAATGATTATATAAATCCTACTGCTAATGGATCAGTAAGTTGGAGAAGCATACAGTCAGCAAATGAAGATTCAAAATTGGATTTCGACAGTTGGCAACAAGGTTTGTAGGAAAGATTCTCAAGAAGATGTGAAACTGTCAGAATAACCAGATGGGTTGGGACCGAATTTAGAGAACACCCATTATATGATGGCACCTCAGATTTATACAGTTTTCTGCTCAACATGGAAGAAATGGTGGCAGAGGATCAAAGAGTTGCGGTACTAGATGTATCTTTTCAGAACACCCCTGCTAGATGGTGGGATAATCATAAATCCTTACTCAGAACTTGGGATGAAGTGAAGCAAGCTATCAAGTGTAGGTTTCAATATAAGGAGCAACTGGAATCATAGATACAGATGGATCTCTACATTGTGCAACTATTCAGTGGAGAATCAGACCCTAGAAGGCATATTGAACAATGCGCGACACAATGGCAAGTTGCGGGAATACCCTTTCACTTCTGGGTCCAAGTATTTCCCCATTCCCTAGGTCCAATCCCGAAATCTTGGTTTATTCATGAGGAAACCAAAAGACAGACCAATGACTAGCAAACAATGGCAGCTCATTTTTGCAAGGACTTCTTATTCACAAGTAAGTACCCTGAGCTTGAAGTAGTCCTGCAAACGATTAAAGAATTTCTTTTTACAGATAAGGGTAATCAGAAATCAAACTTAGTGGTATGTTCCAAACATAACCAAAAACTTCAGACTAATCTCTACTTGCCTTCAACTGAGAAACCTATAGAATGCTATCAATTAGCAAAGATTCAGAAAGCCTAGATGACTTAGGGGAATTGAGAAACCTAGTCATCAAGGAGACAGAAGGGAGTAGGGAAATCCAAAACACCATACCCAGCCAGACTGATCACTCCTATAATCATCCTTTAAAGCTGCGCAAAAAAAAAATATGGACCGTAGAGCAACCCAAGATAGCTATGGTAGGAGACTACTGGGATGAGAAAACCAATCGAGAAATAGAGAGTTTGTTGCAGAAATATGAGGATTTGTTCCCAAAGACTTTTTCAGAGTTAAAAGGAATCAAAGGAGATATCGGAGAAATGAAGATCGAATTGAAACCAGGATCCAAGCCTGTAAGACATAGACCATACCGTCTTAACCCGAAAGTAAAAGAAAAGGTCAAGAAGGAGATAGATAAGATGTTGGAAGTAGGACTCATCTTTGTAGTAGAAGAAGCAGAATGGGTCAGCCCAATAGTTATTCAAAGAAAAAAATACACAGAGGACATTAGAGTCTGTGTAGACTATAGAAGCATTAACTTCGCCTATGTACATGACCCTTTCCCAACACCCTTTATAGATGAGGTTCTAGAACAGGTTGCGGGGAAGGAAGAATACACATTCACAGATGGATTTTCAGGATACCACCAAGTCAGGATCGCTGAAGAGGAAAAAAATAAAACCATCTTCATAACCGAATGGGGATCCTTCGCATACAATGTGATGCCATTTGGCTTAAAGAACACCCCTGCAGTTTTCTCAAGAATTGTAATAGAATATTTTAGAGCATTCATTCACAAAATTATAGAAGTCTATATGGATGATTGGACAATATATAGCCTGCTCAAGGAATATGTAGCACTGTTGCGACGAATGTTTGACAGATGCAGAGAATTGTAGATCTCATTAAATCTCAAAAAGTGTATCTTCTGTGTACCACATGGGAATTTGTTGTGCCACATATTCTGTCGGGAAGGGGTATCGGTAGACCCAGCCAAAGTTGCGGTCATTGTGAATATGCCACCACCTACGAAATCTAAGCAGTTGCACCCCACACTGGGACACACAGGTTACTATCGCAGGTTCATCCGAAGATATGCCAATATTACTACACCTCTGGAAAATCTACTAAAGAAGGTTGAAACATTCCAATAGACTCCAGAATGTGATAAAGCATTTGAGACACTTAAGGAGAATCTCAACAAAGCACTGATTATGATATTCCCAAACTAGGAAAATGAATTTCACATCCATGTAGATGCTTCAGGAATTGCCTTGGGAGCTATCTTAATGCAACCTGAATATGGATCTATGGATCATCCTATCTATTTTGTGAGTAGGAATTTATCACAAGCAGAGCGTAACTACACAATGACAGAAAGGGAGGGTTTAGCCATGATCTATGCTTTGCAAAAATTTAGGCATTATTTGTTAGGTTCTAACTTCTCATTTCAAATTCTTTACTGATCACTCTGCATTAAAATATATAGTTAACAAACCTGTATTGGAAGGGAGAATTTGTAGATGGTTGTTGTTATTCCAGGAATTTTCTTTTGAAGTTATCCTCAAGCTGGGAAAGTTCAATGTAGGACCTGATCACCTATCCAAATTAGAGTCAGGGGAAAGTGGTGGAGCAATAGATGATCAGCTCCTAGATGCAGACTTGTTCAGGATTGAGGCCATACCGGAGTACCTGGAGGACATAGCAGTCTTCTTAAGTACAGGGGCCTGTCTCGAAACATATTCCACAACCCATAAACACCACATGGTTTTTAGAGCAGTCGATTACCAGCTGATCGCCGAAAATTTGTATAAACTAGGACTAGACATCATCCTCGGGCGATGTGTCCTAGATCATGAGAGGAAGGATATACTCTGGTAATGCCATAGTGGAGTTGTAGGAGGTCACATAGGAGGAAAGGCCTCCACACAAAAATTCCTACAAGATGAACTTTGGTGGAAAAAACTATTCAAGGATGCAAAGGTATACGCTAGAGCATGCGACCTTTGTCAGCGAGTGGGTAAGCCCTCACACCGAGACAAATTACCACTACAACCAATTAGATCTCTACAAGAATTTGAGAAATGGGTTGTTGACTTTATTGGACCAATCAACCCCACAGCCAAACATTTAAAGGCTAGGTACATCATCACCGCAATAGACTACCTGACCCGTTGGGTGGAAGCAGCAGTTGTACAGGACTGTTCGACAGATACTGCTACCAAATTTATTTTCGAGAATGTCATTACCTGATTCGGATGTCCCAGGAGCCTCACCAGTAATTAGGGAGCTCACTTCATTAGCATCACTATAGCAACACTTACAACATAATTTTTGATTAAACACCATAAGATCAGTCCATACCACCCATAGGGCAATGCAACAGTTGAGGCTTTCAACAATATTCTGGAAAGGGTACTGACAAAGGTCTATTGCACAAACTGAGAGGACTAGGATGATCGAGTTCCTGTTGTACTATGGGATTACATGACAACCACAAATAAACTCCATAGGTACACACCATTCGAATTGGTTTATGGGAGAGATGCAGTGGTGCTGGGGAATTCATTACTCCAAGTCTATATATTTCACAAGTCACACGCATGACAGAAGATAAATCCATTGCATAGAGACTTATGGAACTACAGGAACTCGAAGAGACTAGATTTTTAGCAGACTTCCATTAGTCAGTCGAAAAAAAAAGACAAAAAGATTGGCATCACAGGCACATTAATACCAAGGTATTTACGCAAGGAGACAGGGTTCTACTCTATGATAGTCGGTACCATAAGAATCTTGGCAAGCTATGCAATCATTGGTTGGGAACATTCATAATTGTGGAGATTTGACCCTTAGGAGCAGTCAGACTTGCGCAAATGGATGGTGTGTTGCGACTAGGATGGGTGAATGGCACTTGCTTGAAGCCCTACCTGTCTCAAAACTAAGAAAGAAGGATTGTCGCTCCAGTCTGAAGGAGCTTGTACAATAGTTAGATTGAGGTTTCTAATTTTTTTTTTCTTTTCAGTTAATAAAGTCAATGTGCCCAGTGTTGCGCCATGACACATAGTTCATTTTTATTTAACTCTTGATTGACATAGAACTAACGACTCAGTAGTGCAAAATCCAAATCATAAGAAAATCCATTAATGACAGTCATTAATGTGACGATGGAAACCTTTGTGGTTGGAGGAAGGATGAATCCGAATATGATATGAATCAATATGCCGCACAAACCTAGTCTAGTCACATCCTTGATTTCCATTTCGGTACCACATCTGAAGTCAGGAAGCCATAAATTTAGGTTATGCAAAGATACCCTCAGAGTTCGCACCAGGATACCCACCCGTCAAATGGAAAGCTATGAAATTAGCCACGTCCCTATTCCACTCACGCAAATAAGTAAATTCCAGAATCACCCAATAGGATTTACCCTGTTGAACTGACCCACCGGCCAACTCAGATCCCATTGTGCCCATACCATCATAATGAACAACATTTATGGCTAAAATTTTCCATTACACCAAGGATAAGACCCTGAGACCTTTCCCGAGAATGTAGTATTTCCAAATGAGCAGAGCCATTTCTAAATTTAGTAGAGCGACCCAAAGTGTACCATTGTGAAATCTGCAGTCGTAACCTTACTTTCTTGCTGCCGCAGAAGTGTAAATGCTGAGAGCTACAAAAAGCAGAAGTGCCATGTCCAAATAAGTGGTACCAAATGAGCCCTACGACCCTCGATTCGAGATCATGGGCAACCTCAAAGGGAAGGTGGAGCATGTTAATCTCCTCAATCTGGACCTCACGGATTTCATTTTGTTCCCTCAGATGCACATAGATGTTTTCTGGGAGATGGCACCAAATGGATTAGGAGGCATGCAATTCGTGCCACAAGAAGAGTTAATCAATTTATTCAATTCAAACATCATGAAACTGAGAGACCTACCAACATTTGGTACTACTGGTGAGGTTGCGCGATGCACAAAATTTCTAATAAGACTGGTGCATGACATAAGTCTATGGTTGGATAAGCGGTATCCAACCCATGCAGAAGAAATCCAACAGCTTACTGGACTATCCTCCCAAGGAGAGGATGTGTTGAAAGGATTCTAGGGTCCTGGAAAACACGATAAAAAAAAAGGCGAGCTCAGCCTGTATGAGAAATTCAACATGAAGAGGGGGGGATGCACAACAGTCATTGAACCCATACTACCAGAGACAATATGGACTGGTTGTTACATTATTTCCAACAAAGTGACGAGATCCTACTATAAGGGTGAATGCACACTAGATGCATTGTTAGTTGCTGACTTTTGCACTAATGGAGCTGTGTTCAATTGGTGTAGCTACCTCCTAGAGGAACTATTAATAGTCCGCGAGGAAGTGCAAGAGAAGGGAGGAAATTTCACTTATGGATATCTACTCATGGCATTTGCAATGTTCAAATGGAAGCCACATGTGAGAAGATATCCGACGATACCAAACAAGGGGCACATGGTGAAGATGTTCGAACCATGGTAGTCTAGGCCAGATTCAGAGAATACCACCTTCAACACCGCAACATTTTCTAAGTGGTATAACGGTTTGATAGACACAACACAGAGGTTGTGTATTCCACAAGATCTCCTCAACTACAATATGAGGAATATTTCCTTTAGCATGAAACAACACCATACATTTGTCTGGTCGAGACATGCTAACAGGGAAGATTTTCACACCAGGATGCTTCCATTCTGTCTAGACAAGGAGGCCTTTGACAAAGAAGTCATGTCATGGCCCGGAGTCAAACACAGTCAGCGCAAGATGGGAATGAATTATATCCTACCTGCGGAGCTGCTGAAGAAAACAGACAATAAAGAAGGAGTCAAACTAAGCTCAGCTCTAGAGCCACAGAAGCCAAATGCTCCATCACAATCAAACTCTGAAGAGGAGGAAGAGATGCAGCAGTTGGAGCAGAAGAAAAGACTGACCTTCCATCAGCTGCCAGTCGATGTTGTATTTTCATGTGAAGATATTAACTAGATCTTGGGCCCTGTGTTCGATATCGAACCATTGGTGAAGAGGCCCGAAACTGGGGTCTCGCTGAGCAAACCTTTGAATTCCCAACCCCTTGCATCAGCTGCTCCCTGCACTCACGCAACGGTCAAAGCCAATACCATCATTGACATTCAGGATGACTTGAAGCCTGAACCATTTCCATCCACATTCATCGCTGAGCACCTGCCACCATCACCACCACCAACCCAATCACCAAACCCTGCCACCATCATTCCACCCTAGATCACATCCCTAGAGTCAATGCAGCTCGATCAGGCAGAGATAGTGGAACAAGGACTCCCAAGAAAATCCCAAGAGCTTCCCATGCCAAGATTAGAAGTTTATAATCCAGACCCAAAAGAACGAGAGAAGGGAATGAAGCTGGATGGTCTGAATCCAGCCACCTAGGAATAGCAGCCTGAGCCTTCGACATAGGGAAAAGATGCCCAAACTATAGAGGGGTCAGAAGCCAAAAGCAACCAACAAATCACCTCACCAGTCAAGGGTGAGGGTACCCAAGAAATCACGATGCACGAACCATATGCACCAAAAGAGTCGGAGATACCAAAGGCTCACAACCAACCTGAATCAACAACTAGACAGAGTATGACATCCATGCATGAACAAATGGAACGGGTTCTCCAAGACCCTCAACAATTCATAGAACTGATGCAACTTTGCATAGCCAGAGCAAGAGTTTTTACTCTTTTGCCCGCACCACTAAGGATGAGGATCGCACCAAGACCACCAATAGAGGAACAGGTAGAGACCCATTCATACCATTCAACGACCAGTGGAATTCCACTGCAGACACAAGCACCCACCGACACGGCTCCTTCACCCGTCGATCTAACACAGTGGCCAGCAGCGCAATTATTTGGACTGATCAGAGAATCAACTGATCAATTGGAGCAAAGGCTCTAGGACGCCGAGAGCTCCACCAAGGTTGCAAGGAAGGAATATCTTGTTGCAAGAACATGAAGGAAGCAAGAAGCACATGAAAAAATCCTAGTTTAGTGCAAACTAGAAAGAGTACAGGAAAAACTTGCCAAAGCCTGGCCAGAGATTCAGAAGGTTGCGCCCGAACTACCTGAGTTCAGCAACGTAGGCGGGCCAGAGCACTAGATCGAGTTGCTACAAGGAGCATGGACACAACTTGCCACTCAAGCCAAGCAGCTGAAATCATAGTTACAATAGGCCCAGTAATAAGAAGAGCAACAGCCTCAGAAGCTGCAAGAGAAGATGCAGAAGATAGTACTTCACGGTAACAACTCCCGAGCAGCACTGTACAAGAACACAATGGAATGAAAAAATATTTTCATGGAAGTCAGTGACTGGATGGGCATCATCACTCGATGCAACCAAGTCTTGGAGGAGGTGCACACAAAGATTCAAGTGTTGAATGAAGAAGCTGCGACCACGATGGATCCTCTGGAGCAACAACAGAAGTTTGACCAAATACAACAGGAAGACAATGAGTTGAATGCCCTCTTTGAGGTACAGTTAGTAGAAAAGAAAGAGTTGCGTGACTTTCAACCTGTAATTTAGACAACTTACATGAAAATGCATCAGTTGGATGCCATAGCAGATTATGAATGGAACTTGTTGATCGAGGCCAAGCCAAAAAAATATATCCAAGAAGCGACCCAACAGTTCGTTGCAGAGGTATCACTCCTCGCCAGGAAGTGGCAAGACAAAGTTGGAAATTTTCAGGGAGTGAAAAAACAAGCCTTAGATTTGGTACTAGAGTTAGGCCCTTCGTTTGAAGAGGCAAAATAATTGAAAGCACAAGTAGAAGAGCGCAAGGAAGAAGAAAAAGAGAACAAGGAAAAACAACAGGCACTCCGACAAGATGCGAAAGAACCAAGCACTTGACTCGAGGGTGAGTCAAGGATTGTGGTCGGAGCATGTTGGGCCCTTCATTTTT
>JASDQU010735411.1:18797-29261 GCA_032191745.1 Picea mariana
CAGCAAGGAAACATTTTGGACAAGGTAATGTTGGAAATATTTTTTCCAATAATTTCAAAGATAGGGGGAAACTACAAATTTCCAAGATAAATATTGTAATATGGATATTTTTGGAAATATTATTTTTGGATTTTTTATGCTCAGTTTGGATACCCTATATTTGAAGGATTTTTTACTATGAATACCTAGCTCAAATGGGAGCATAGGATATATGGTTGAAAAAATTATTCTGATACCTTTCCAATGGTATATGGCACTCCCTCTAACTCCATAGAAATGAGGATATATTAAATATTTTGTCAAGTCATCCCAACCAGAAAGTACAGGTCGGCCCAACCATTTTTATAAGTCGGCTTCATAAGTGAATGTAGAAAAGATATAAATGCAGGATAGATGTGCGCATTTGAAGAAAATTCAAGCAATAATACCAAATATAAGTGCACAAAATATATGTAAGGTGCGCAATAGGAGTTGGGGAGTATCCTTGGGATCTAAAGGTGCACAAGAGAAGTTTTCTTGGTGTTTTAAGGGTGCACGATGAAGGACTAAGGTCTATGATGTTGCAAAGTGTGTTGTTTTGAGGTTTTTATGTTGCAGTCTAGAATTATATTGAAGGAATGATTCTATGAGGTTCATTATGGCATGAAGGATAAATCTGAGTATGGTTTGAAGATATGTCTAGGTATTAATCAAGGAGAGGCACTTGAGCATGAAAGTTAACAATATGATGATGTTGTGAAATGCATGAAGTGTGAAGCATGCAGGTGAAGTCAAAAGTACTTTATGTATGAAGATATTATATTGGTATATATACAAGTCTTATTTATTTGGTGCTCAGGTGAGGAGATTGGTGTCTCCAGTAGGTTGGTGCCTACATAATATATTTCTAAGTTGGTTCTCAGTTGAGGAGATTGGTGTCTCCATTAGGTTGGTGACTACACAATATCTTGTTGAGTTGGTGCTCAGCTGAGGATATTGGTGTCTCCATTAGGTTGGTTCCTACAAGCATTGTAACAGTAGGTTGGGGCCTACAGAAATTTATAAAGACAAGTTTTTGTGGTTTTCTCCCACAAGGGTTTCCAAATTAAACTATGTGTAATGTGATTTGAGTTTACATGCATTTAATATTTTAAAGTTAATGAATGATAGATGAATGCTCATTTAAAGTAAAAAGTATATTATAATTATTCACACCCCCCCTCCTCCACTCTCAATATAAGCATAAGTTCAACAATTGGCTTCATAGTAGGTTCCTTCGGAAACAGTATAACCACTGGAAGATAGATCTCAAGAGCACACATGGATGGTCAAGAAGGTTTCTCCACAAATAGTAGCTCATCCAAAGAAAGTGTTGGATATGTTTCTCATATTAACAAAGAAGAATTCATCTTCATGGCCATGGATAGAAAGGATACTAATATAGAAAATGAAGACAATCAAAAAGAAAAAGCAGATTATAAGAAGAAGACATTGATAGGGAAGTGAATCTTGAAGCATAACTCATTAGTGCCTTAGAATAAGTAGACAGAGTCGGGAAAAAGAATTAAAAGAAGAAAGAGAAATTGAAAAAATATGAAAAGAAGGATCATGATCTTAATGAAACAAAAAAATTGTTATCATCTTGAAGACTCAACTACAAGAGACAAAATGGATAAAAGAAGTGGTGAGAATCCAACTGAAAGAAAAGGGAGAAAATTGTGAGAAGCTAGAGGATAAAATAGTTTCCTTAAGAAAGGAACTAGAAAAAACAATTGATCAGTTAAGTATAAGATTGAAGTATGGAAAAAGTATTGAAATATTAGATGATATTCTCAATTACCAAAGGTCATCATTCATCAAGACATGTCCTGGCTACGATGAAAAAAAAATACCATCGAGGGAGATGCAAGCACCAAGGTCATAAATCCATCAAAAAAAGAAAATGGAGAAAATCCTAAAAGTTATGCTAATATTCTCAAAGGCTCCATCAACAATGAAAGAAACAGCGGGAAAGGAAATGATGACCAGTAAAAACATAGTTCTTCTCATAAGAAAAACGAGAATTATTTTAGAAGAGTTGTTCCATCAAGAAGGCTTTTCACAAGCTAGTACCAAATTCTCTTTCTTGGCTATTGTTTTTCTTGCAATAATTTTGGTCATAAAGCACTAGATTGTAGAGATTATGCAAGAAGTGGTCATGTGAGAGATAGAAATAGAGGTTCTTATAAGACCTCAAAGAATGATTATGTGAGCAACAAAACTAAAGTTCTCATGCGGTTTTTGATAGAAACTATAATTCATTTTCTCCCCTACTTGATTACAATATTGAATGTTATAAGTGCAATAACTATGAGCACATAGCACATGATTGTAGAAGCAACATAATAAATTCTCCTAAGAAAGAAAGGGAATATGTTCTTACCAAGAATAAATAAGAATACACAAATATTTGGAAAAGGAAGCAAGAAGAACCAAAGAAGGAATAATGTAGACTTGAAATGTATGCTCAAGACAAAGGAAGCCAATGGTACATTGATAGTGAATGTTCAAAACACATGAAAAGGGATCACAAAAAATTCCACACCCTAAAGGAAAAAAATGGAGGCAAAGTTACCTTTGAGGATAATTTTTCTACAAGGATAGTTGGAAAAGGTACCGTTAGTCTTGATAATGGAAATACTAAAGCATAGAATGTATTGTATGTTGAAGGGTTAAAACACGATCTTCTAAGTGTCAGCCAAATGTGTGATCAAGGTTACAACCTCACATTCCATTCTAAATGATGTGAGATAAGTAAAGTATGTTTAGGAAGATTGGTGGAAAATGTAAACAGAACCCAGAGAAATGTATATGTTCTCAATGAATTCAAAGGAGAAAAATGTTGTATGGGACAAGTAAATGAAAGATGGAGTACATTTCCACCAAATAACAAATTGCACATATTTTTACCAAACCTCTTCCTAGAGACACATTTGAATAAATCGAATAAAAGTTGGGATTGATATCCCTCTCATCTCATCAGTAAAGGAAATCACAAGCTCAAGGGGAATAGTCCATTTCCACTGATGTCAAAGGGGGAGAAGTTGTAGACAAAGGAATAATTCCATACACAAGGATAATTTCTTACAAAGGGAGTACTACAAAATTGACCAAGGGTTGTGTTGATGGGTCTTAAATCCCTTGATTCAACAGCAGGAACCAAACCCACCACCGAGGCCCAATTAGACTCTGTAGCGTTTGAGATGGAATGGTTCTCCAAATCTTGCGATACAGCCAATTTATCGATGGGCTTTGTGTTTTCTTGTGAAGGCTCACCCTTTAGGTAGGACTTTTCTCTTATGTATTTTTCTCTTGGGTGGGACTATTTTGAGAGATGCAAGCTATCCAAAGCCAACTTGACAAGTAACAGGATTGAGTTTCAACTACTGGGAAGAGGTTGAGCTTGGGATAACCCGCTGTTGAAACATGCAGACAGTGATTCTATGCCAAAGGGCCTAGTACTAATACATTAACCAAATGAAAATCCAATTACTGTCTAAGAAAAATAATTAATAGAAAGAAAAACACATATGTAATCAAGATCATGGTAAGAAAAATAATTCATCTACCATAACATTCATCACATAACAACACAACGATTTATCTCCATCATTAAAGCAAAGAACATCAAAACATTGCACCAGATAACTTGACAAGAGAATCAATTACTCTTACTCATTACTGCATCATTCATGGAGCGGGATAGAAAGTAGTTATTCTCCAAGTCCAATCATACACATCTGATGAAAATAGCTTGTCTTTGGTCTAGAAGGACTTTTCTATTCATAGCAGTCTCAAAATAATTCTTAACAACCAAACAAGAGAAAGAGTTGTTACAACAACCATCGACCTTTGACTAATCAGTCGATGTCTATATTTATAATATAAAATTCAACCGAAATTAACGACTAAGTACAGTTTGAACCAATCAAAAATCACCATCTGGATCGGTCATCCAATAGTTTCTTTAACAGTTCATCTGCGATATTTCTTGAAACGGATAACTTTCTTCATATTCAAACCAGCTGATAAATAGATATTCACAGGTTTGGGCCCATGGGAACCTGTGTTGTTCAATTGGGGCTGCATATACTCCTCTGATATCCACTGCATGCATTTGGTACTTTACCAAACTGGCATTTAGTAGTTGCAACATGGTCTGGGCTCTGATTGGATGTTCCATGAATTGTTTCACTTGTCTCGGCTTTGCATCGGCTATCTTTGCACATTATTTGGCCCAAAGCGAGTCTTGTATGGAGTGTGTCTTGAACACATAGCTCAGGTTAGTAAATTCATTGGGGGTGTCAAATTTGGGGAGACCAACATATTTCATGACTTGATTAATTTTACCCCAGTGTTTCTGGCACTTGGCCCATGGCTCTCGGATTTCTCGGTGTGGGTCCCAGGTCATCTTGTCCCAGTATTCGACATATTTATTCATGCGGTCGAGAATACTTTTTCCAACCAGCGGAATGCCATGATTTTCCTTTTCTCGACCCTATTGGACTGCCTCAATGTATTTGAGTCTCTCTACCACTTGATGTTCCTTTTCATGCCACCCCTCCATCTCTTTGCACGTCGCGAGTGCCATGAGAGTATCCCCCTGGAACTCGACTATGTTCTCGATCAATAGGTGTCTTTCCTTCTTGAACTCGTTATAAACTCCATTGAACTCACCCTTCAAATACATAGTGGTCTGTGTAGCTCCTTTATAGTATTTTGCAAGATGGCGCAAGTGTTCAAGCTCTTTCAGGGTGTCGGCTAGTTCCTTTTCATCTCTCCTATCTCTATCCTGAGCGGCGTCTGAGAGGGATTTTCCTACACCAATTAGTTCAGACGTGTGAGTGTCTGTAGTGTTGATTAAGTTTTCCTCTGTGGTAACCACGATGGATTGATCCAAAGTGATCCTTCACCTTTTTGCGGTCTTTTGAAATATGGCCTTCCTCTTTTGATCATAGGAGATCGCATAGATGTCTGCTACTTTGTCTACCGGTTCTGGTATTTGTTGATCTCCCCATGTGAGGTTGTTTCTCAGGCTACCCGTGGTGTATATTTGCTTAGGAGTGGGCTCTCGAACTTCTTCACTCTATTTTTTAGATCCAACCTCTACTTGTCACTCATCGGGGATTTGAATATTGGGCACAATGGAGGCATCGGGTACAGACTCATTGCTTACATGGTCGTCGGTCGTAGAACTGTCGATTTGCTTTTGTGGAGGTTCGTCACTCGGACCTACTTCTGCTTCTTGTTTGTCAAACTTTCTTGTGTTGAGACCACCTTCAGATCCTATTTCCTTTTGTAATACCTTTTTATCTTGGACCTCGGGCTTAGGGGAAGCAGTTTTCTCGGGACCTGCTTCCTCTTGGACTCGCACCGGGGTGTCGTGAGCAGGTTTCGGACTCTCATCATCATTGTAAATATGTATAAGAGTGCTCAAGGGATTGGGTGCTTGTGTATCTATCGACACTCGGCTTGTCTCTGGTTGATTTGTCCCTCCTTTCGAAGGATCAATCAACGATGTTGTGGATTTAGGGTTGCCTAATCCATGGGAATTATCGGGGACTATGGACCCAGCATCATTCGACTCTGTCGGGACACTTTGGTCAGTAGTTTAAATTGCATCTCTTATGAAAATATACGGGTCATCCCGCATCTGTTTCATCAGCAGCTCGGTTTGTTGATATAACAGTGTACCCCTTTCTTGTGTAGCTTGATCTTCAAGGGAAACCCTAATTGGTACAGGGGATCAAGGGTAAACCATCATCGCCTCGATGTCTTCCCAGGGATCACTTATTTCTTCACTGGATTCAAATGTTGTAGTTCCTTCCTGAGCCCTAAGAATTTCCTGAGTTGTTTGCTCCAAAGACATCCCTTGTTCTTCCAAACTCATAGCTTTGAATCTGGTTGTCTGGGGATCAGCCCTTCTTGACACCACTTCATTCCAGTCTTGAGCATTCTCAATGAAAATTTCATCTTCGTACCAGTCATGGGCATAAGGCCAACAAGATGATACCTGCGATGCGTGTTGTAGGACCAGGCCCTTGGGATCATGTTTGTGGAATCGGCCATTTTGGAACCGAAATTCTAATTGGCCTAGCCCGAGTTGCTTAGCATGAGCGGTGTCCTTGACCATGTAGAAGCCAATATGAAACCTAAATGGTATTAAGGCCCGCTTCTTGTCTTTTACTAGAGTTGCATTGTATCCTTGCACGATGGTCTGATAACGAATCTCCCCTAACACTAGCCGGTCGGGAACATAAATGGGTAATAAGTGGGGTGCCCCTGTGGCACCGAAAAACCTGATGTATGTTTCTCTCTCATCTAAATACCAATGACCAACTTTGGTTACAACCTTATTTTCTTCATCTGACAGCCTGGGACATTCTTTCCTAAATAGAAAGGAATAAATGCACGCAATAAAATGATCACAGATAATAGTATCGGACTTCTTGTACCTGTTTTCCCATAAGATGTTGAAATATACATGGATCGGGAGCTCCGAAGAGTGTCAATGTAGGTTCATCCCAGCGAAAGCATTTCTGGCACAGACGGTGTCTAGAAAATATGAAGCCATGTAAAAAGTAGGAGTGTCTCCTTCCTTTGGCACCTGGGATTGCCTTATGCAGGTGATTAACTATTTGGAGATGATGGAACCCCAATTGAAGCCCGTACTTGAAATGGTGACTGTATAAGCTAGAGGCATCCAAGCCTCTAAGAACCGGGAGAAATCCTTCTCACCATGTAACCTGCAAATACCATCTATAAATTGGATTACTACCTTCTCATTTACATGAGTCATAGAAATGGCCTCTACCCATTTCATGAAATAGTCGATGGCAATAAGAATGTACTTGTGGAGTTTTGAAGAACTAGGAGTAATTTCTCCTATGATATCCAACCCCCACTGCTCAAAAGGCCTAGAGACAGTCACGGGCTGACGTGGGATTGTTTCCCTTTTATCCTTTCCAACACTTATTTGACAAGTCTTACAGTTCCTAGCATGAGTATGAGCATCTTTAAACAAGGTGGGCCAGTAACAGTCGGCTCTCAGAATCTTATGGGCGGTGGTGTTTCCTGCAAAATGTCCTCTGGCGGGGCCATCATGGATTTCCTTCAGCACCTTGTCAGTGTCTTCTCGTTTGAGACATATCAATAGTACACCATCATAATTGATCTGGAAGAGCACCGAATTTATAAGGTGATACTGTGCAGATTTTAGTCTCAGGGCTCTCCTTTCCCTAGGGTTGAGGTTCTCGGGACAAGCTCTGTGTTGTAAAATATAAGCTAAATCCTTGTACTAGGAGTCTTGTCTTAGGGAGATGTATGCTACTTCATTGCACCATAGCATCATTTTGTTTTCCCACACAAGATCTTCATTTTCTTGATCCTGCGCTTTGGCAGGGAGCTTACACAAACCTTGTCCTATTACTAGCTTGGCAGGTTTTATATCTAGATCAAATTCTTGGACTACTACCATCCAATTCCCCCTTCTTTCCCCAATTTCTTGTTGAGTAAACAGGGATCGGACTGCAAGGTGTGGTACAATCACCTTAGTGTGATTCTTGAGAATGTAGGACCTTAAATTTTTTACTACCTTATAGATCGTGTAGGCCTATTTCTCTATGGCAGGATAATTGAGCTCGGTTCCTTGAAGATTAGTACTCATAAAGGACACTGGGGCTTCATTGTTGTCATCATCCTTCTAGGTTAAAACCGTCGCTAGCGTTTGGTCGAAGGCGAAAGTATAAAGGGAAAAGTCTCTATTAAAATCAAGACTTTGCAACACCAGAGCCCAGGATATGGTGGCTTTGATATCGTTGAAATCGTTTTTTCACTCATCATCCCACTTAAATTTGGTATCCTTACAAATCATCTTTTGTAAAGGTTTGATAATTTCAACAAAATCGGGAGTGAATTTCCTCACAAAATTGATTTGCCCTAAAAAGGACTGCATGGATTTCTTGTTATGGGGTAGCAATATTTGGGATATGGCCTTAATCCTTTCTGGATCTATGTGAATCCCTGCTCGAGATATAATATGACCTAACAACTTACCTTCCTCGACACCGAAGATAGTTTTCTTAGGATTTAGCGATATACTGTACTTCTTTCATTTCTCAAAAATATGGGTTAAGTGTTGGATATGCTCTTCTCTATTCTTTGAATATACTGTTACATCATCTAGATACACCACCACACATTTATTGATAAGTCCCCGAAAATCCATGTCCATGGCCCTTTGGAAGATTGCTCCTGCATTGATTAACCCAAAAGGCATGTGTTTATAAGCGAGGGTTCCCCATTTGGTTCGGAAGGTGGTTTTTAAATGGTCTTCCTCTGAAACCAACACTTGGTTGTAGCCTGAGAAATCGTCTAGTAAAGAAAAAATCTTTGAGCCCGACATGGTCTACAGGAGTTGTTCCATCAGTGGGACGGGATAATTGTCCTTTTCTGAAGCTCTTTTGAGGTTCCGGAAATCTATGCATAGTCGGATCTCTTCCTACTTTTTCCTTACTGGGACAAGATTTGCCACCCAGGTAGAATGTCTAGCCTGAAAAATTATCTTTGCATCCAAAAGCTTCCTCAATTCTTGATACATGAGGGGTTTCAGGGATGGGTGATACTTTTGGAGCTTTTTCTAGAAAGGTTTCATTTCGGGTTTCAACGGGATGGTGTGTTGAATAATATGGGTGTCATACATTTTCAAATCCTTATAGGACCATCCGAAAAAATCCTGGTATTGCCTGAATAACTTAAGGTAGGCCTTCCTCTCTCCCTTAGATATATTTTTTCCGAGATTAACATTCTTCATGTCCTCTGGAGTCCTGAGATTCACAGTTTCATGGAGGGGGTAGGAGCTACCAGTCTTCGCATTTTTGGGTCCTTTAAAACGATCCTTTAGATCAAACAGACTCTCTATATTAGTTATCCCCCTTGGGATTGTGTGAGCCTTCAATTTTCCGACATCTTTTCCTGCTTGGGGATTAGTTTGAGTTGTTTGATCTTAGAACTCTTCATCGTCTATGGCTAGATCTTTGAAATTGTCTTAGTTGTTCAAGAATTTTATAATTTTCTCATCACCTTCAAAAACTTTCCAATTAGAAATGTTGTTCGGCACCGACAGTTTGTAGATCAGCTCTACAGTGAATCGGGAAGCTTCATAATTTTCTAAAGGTGACAGTCTGGAAGTGGTTGTGGCTAAGGAGTCGAAAAGAATGTTCTTTGCTCTAGGTATCGTGGTAATATTGAAAGAGTCAAAGCGCTCTATTAGCCTATACACCTCTTGCTAGTAATTCTTAAGATGAGGCGAATTGAAATGTATAGTGTTCCTCACTTGCCTAACAATAATCTCATAATCGTTGAAAACCTTCAATTCCTTGACACCCAGATCTATGTATTTCTTTAACCCTTGTACTAGAGCTTCATACTCATTAGTGTTGTTGGTACATTCGAATTCTATCCTACTGGATAGGAAATAATGTCGGCCTTTAGGATTGATAAGGATGTTAATATTATGGTAGTTGTGGGAGGTATTTGCCTCCACGTGTGAACCTGACGAGAATAGGAGGCTCCGAAAAGCAAGAGAAAACCCTAATGAGTTGGCTAATAACCTTAGAAGCCTTGTCAGCTCAAGAAGATAATTTATATTAGGTTATTAGCCTCCAAGAGAAGAAGTCGGCCATAATTAATAATAATATACTGAACAGACACATATCCAGAGGGAGAAGTCATCCCCAACAAATCTGGCAGAACCAATATAAATACAGGGCACTAGTTCTCATTTGACAGTATCTCAGAATTGCAGTTCCCAGTTTGGTGCGCACTGCAGTTCCCAGTATGGTGCACACATGTGGAGGAGAGCTGCAGGTGTAGCTGCAGCAACAACAAGTTTTCAATATTTGCTTGAATATATCTTGGCTAGGGTTTGGACTATCTGATCATCTTTTTGTGATGCGTTATCCTTAGGGAAAGGTGCGCTACCCCTTGTTTGGCTATCTAGACTAGGGTTTGCTTCCAGAGGAATTCTCAATCAAGGTTAAGGTCTCGGAGGGTGGCTTTGGCCTATGGTTGGGTGACGAGGGTATCGTCAATGGTAAAATGAGCACACCATCTTCTATATTATAATAGGTTATGGGCCCACACCTCCTTCAGTCAGTCTCAATGCTGGAAGGAAACATAGCCACTAGGATATTGAGCTCATTGAGGAACTGCTGCTAGGGTTACTAGCAGAAGCATCTTCCAAGACACTGTAGCTAGGGTTACTAGCAGATGCAGTTGCAGAAACACTAAACCTTTTGTTGCGGGACCTTAAGTGAAGGGATTGACCTAATATTCAAATAGATTAGTGCACCCTAGCCTAGCACATCCCCTGGCACTCCCAGAAGGCCAAGACGTGAAGTTTGAATTTCTGGTCAAATCTAGGGTTTGACCAAGTCAAGCAAGCCA
>JASDQU010735411.1:30689-44769 GCA_032191745.1 Picea mariana
ACCGTAGAAGAAGACTTCTTCGAAGAGAAGCCTTAAAGTATTCCTGGTTGTCCATCAAGATTCGTGATCCTATGATAAAAGGAAGAAATGGAATATTTAGGGCATGGAATCTATAAGAAACTCCATGGACCCAAGAACTAAAGAAAAACATGAATATTCCAAGAAAGAAAGAAAATCCAAAACAACCAGTCATAATATTCAGAATCAAAAGATACCAGCCTAATATGAACTCAATAAAAGCAATCAAGCAGAAGAACTTGAAGTCATGATGAAGAACAGTGTATGGAAGACTTATGAATGAAAGCATTGCGAGATCTAGAACCAGAGGTTATCCCAGATGGAGGGAGAAGAATATGATGATTACTTGTTTCAGTAAACCAGACTTACCTCTACATAAGTCATTATATCATCCACAACATCCATGAGTTGGAATTCTACATCAAATGAATGCAAAGAATGTTCTCCAGAGAAATTGAATAAAGAGCGTATGAAGAGAAATCTCAAGACTTTGAGGCATATCAGAAAGATACTCCTGTATGCAGATAGAAGAAGATAACTTGGTGGAGAACCTCCAATGCACAGCAGAAGCGTGGTGAAGATTTCCTATAACATAAAGATGACTACTCAGTAGATCAGATCTCATGATGACAGAAGAAGTGCCACATGGATATGTTCCAGTTCTCCAACTATGATATACTCTATTATTCAGATCTACATGAAGCCTTCACAGTGTTCCAGACTAAAGTGCATTTGAAATCAAACATTACACTATCCATGATGAAGTCCAGAAAGGAGAAAATGATTCTCCAATACATATCTCCACAGATGAGCAGATAAGCATACATTTTGGTAAAGCTTCTATCCAAGATGAAAGAGTTTGCGTACTCAAGCTAGAGCTCGTGGAAACAACTTCCTTATTGAAAAAGGAAGAAATGACTCCCAGTTTGGGAGGGAGCACTGAAAATATTATTGAAGACATTCATTGAAAAATAGTCCATCTTGGACAGATGCTTTCCTGTTCAGAAACTGGATTGAGATTTTTTACGGACAGTGACTTTCCATTGTGGTTAACATGGGAAGTAGTCTGGTTGTTGATGTATCATAGACAGTGACTTCCCATTGTGGTTAACATGGGGAGTGGTCTAGGGCAGTCTCTCTTCTTGAGGGTTACTCAAGAAGACTGGCCCACCTCACCGGACAGCGATTTCTCATTGTGGTTAACATGAGGAATGGTCCATTTTGGAGGTCGATGCAGAACAGTCTTTTCCTCTTGTGGTTAACAGAGGAAATGGTCTGGACAGTCATTCCTTAGGGTTTATACATTATCTCTAGGGCACACTTTGATTAGTGTAGGAGGAATGGCCCAGGGTGGGGAATGGTCCAGGCTTAGCAATCAGGGACAGACATTCCTTAGGGTTATACATTCTCTCCAGGGTGCAATTTGATTAGTGAGGAGGAATGGCCCAGGGTGGGGAATGGTCCAGGACAGGCACTCCTTGGGGTTATACATTCTCTCCAGGGTGCACTTTGATTAGTGTAGGAGGAATGGCCCAGGGTGAAGAGTGGTCCAGACTGAGACATTCCTTAGGGTTTATACATTCTATCCAGGGTGCACTTTGATTAGTGTAGGAAGAATGGCCCAGGGTGAGGAATGGTCCATGCTCAGAAATCAAAGACAATCCTTCTTCCTTGTTTGAGAAGAATAGGGAAGATAGCCCATTGCTGATGAGGGCAGATATTCTTTCAAATCTCACAAACGTGAGTGAAAGATTGGCCCAGATAATTCAGTCTATATCATAACATTGTTTCTATGAAGATTGTTATCAGATGCTTGTTATGAAGATCATATGACAGTAGATGAAGACTATTGTGGTAGATATTCTTTCAGAGCTCACAGATGTGAGTGAAATATTGGCACAGACAAATCAATTTATATCATAACATTGTTTCTATGCAGGTTGCTATCAAATGTTTGTTATGAAGACTGTATAACAGTAGATGAGGACTACTGTGGTGGATATGTTCCACTGTTCACAACCTTATGTTGTTGGTCAAGTACTTGTGTGTTACATGGTGTGGTAGTGAACCACTGGATTGTAGTTATGTACTACTATGGATAGACACAGTTGTGTTTTATTTTTGTTCTAACTACCTTGAATACTATCAATAGTTTATTGGAAGTAATCACCATCCAGACGAATGATGAACAGAGATTTTTCCAGGCGGAAATTGGTTCAGATAATTTACTCCTCTAGATTATAAGAGTGGCTCTTGTATCACTCTATGGTGTGAGTGACTTATCCAGCATCATGTCTAATTACTCAAATGAAGTATGGTTTCAAGAGATGATGCAGCTGATGGTGATGGTGATGCTCATGATCTAATCATGAAATAGTCTAGATGACTATATTGATGCTACCAGGTAAATGGTATGTTTTGTGCTCAAGTCCATTACCTGTAAATACCTCTCTAGCTAGGAGGGAGTGTTAATATTATGGTAGATGCAGGAGGTATTTAAGTCCATGTGTGAACCTGACGATAATAGGAGGCTCCAGAAAGAAAGAGAAAACCCTAATGAGTTGGATAATAACCTTAGAAGCCTTGTCAGCTCAAGAAGATAATTTATATTAGGTTATTAGCCTCCAAGAGAAGAAGTCGGCCATAATGAATAATAATATACTGAACAAACACATATCCAGTGGGAGAAGTCGGCCCCAACAAATCTGGCAGAACCAGTATAAATATAGGGCACCAATTCTCATTTGATAGTATCTCATAATTGCAGTTCTCAGTTTGGTGTGCACTGTAGTTCCCAGTCTGGTGCGCACGTGTGGAGGAGAGTTGCAGTTGTAGCTGCAGCAGCAGCAAGTTTTTAGTATTGGCTTGAATATCTCTTGGCTAGGCTTTGGACTATCCGATCAGCTTTTTTTGATGCGCTATCCTTGGGGAAAGGTGTGCTACCCCTTGTTTGGCTATCTAGCCTAGGGTTTGCTTCCGAAGGAATTCTCAGTCAAGGTTAAGGTGCTCGGAGGGTGGCTTCGGCCTATGGTTGGGTGACGAAGATATCGTCAATGGTAAAATGAGCACACCATCTTCTATATTCTAACAAAGGATACACCCTACTCCTGACCCTTCTTGTGATTTGGATCCATCAAAGCAGAGGGTCCAAATCTGAGAAAGGAAATCACTCTTTCCTTGTTCTATACTAATTTCTTGCTTACTAATCTATCGTCCCATAAGTTCAATTGCAGGATTTTGGAAAAAGAGAGCGTCCCCTATCGATGTTGGCGATTCCTCTTGAAATAGTATTTCATATTTTTGGGTAAGAGGAACAGTGAACAATATATGAGAAAATTTCTCGAAGTGGGAATCACGGGAGTAATTGCCCAATACCAGGAAATCGATAGACGCAGGTTCATTCGGGATTTCTAGGTCAGTGATTGTATGCTTCAGATATCTTTCCCTGTCGATTATGATCATGTTCTTGTATCCTTTTAGTGGTAACCAAAGGTTTCCATACTAAAATATCCATTCAACTTCTCAGACCAGTCCCGACTCAGCAGCAGTCCATATGCCTCTCGGATGTCTACTACAATGATGTCAATTATTTGCACGAAATTAGGGTGTGTCGCTATCTTGATCATTACATCTTTGAGTTCTCCCATAACCTTGACTTGTGTTTTGTCCAGTTGTATGACATGCTTATCACTTTGGAAAGGGACAGCACCCAACTTATTACAAACTACCAAGGGCATTACATTAGAAGACGCCCCAGAATCTACCAAACAATTGTGAAGATTCTGGTTGAAGACTTCAAGCATTAGAAGGAAGGGTGGGACAAAAGGTCTCTCATTCCTTCCTTCCGTGTAGGTATTTATGGTCACCTTGTTCAACGAATCGGTTTGGGATAGGTTCTTCTGCTAACCATTACCAGTCATCGAGTCTTCTACAGAGCCCAAAGCTTGCAACATAAAGTCTTCCCGCTGAGGAATTCTACATATATCCATAACCGATATATTAGCCTTTAGCTTCTTTAAATCTTCAACTACATTGTAATTTAGTTTCAGATATTCCCGGGTATGGATGTTTATAGGCTTCTTACCGAGGGTGAAAGGTATTTTCAGGTAATCGGGGATTAACTTACTTTGCGAAGCCTGGGCGACGCTGGTATATTTCAAGCCGAGTTGACCTTTACTATGTGTCTATGCTACCGATACTTCTATGGGTTTTTCCCAAGGCTTAAACAAATCATCTGAAGATGTGATCATGTCGAGATCCCATATTAGCATGGCTCTATCTCACGGTGGGTCAGCCTCTTCCTGATCGATAATATTTATGGATGAACTACTTGACTGTTCAGTCAAGGAGACCTCACCAAAAAATGATTTTCCATCAAATTCATGGTGTGTACCCATTGAGGACATTCTCTTTCAGAGTGGTTCTCCTAGTGATAAGTACAGAAATAATCAGATGCAACGTTCCCTAGCTCAATGTTTAAGTTGGTTGGGGGAGGTTCAATCGCTTTGAAAGGCTGGTTCCTTTTGAACAATAGCTTATAGATATTTTGGATTTGGTTTGCCTCCCCTACACTCCTCTTCATGTCTATGATTTCATTTGAAAAATTCTTAACCATGCGTTGTAGGTCTTCTATATCTCCATTACCTTTGTTAGGATTTTGTTCGGCTGGTTTCCCCGGCAGCCTAGTCAAAAGGAGACCCCTCCTGGGAGGGGGATGGGTTTATTTTTTTACAAGAGAGGCCTGGCCCTCTTTACATCCTTTCATCTAGAATTCTGTCATTTTTTCTTCTTCAATATTTTCCACAAGGGTTTGATTGGCGACTCTTTTTACGAACATAGAGATAGAAGCTGGGAGCGCGTTAGCATAAACCTCAATTTGTAACTCCTGAGTTGGTTTTGCTACGGGCTAAAAAAATTTCAAGATGGTCATGAATCTTTGATTGAAATCCTTAACCCTCTCCTTTGGGTTCATGGTGGCCATGAACAACTCAGCCATCAGGGATCCTGTAGTAGTCTCTTCTGCAAATTTGTCTAGGAAATCCTTTTTGAATTTAGTTCAGCTAGTTATAGATCCTACTGGAAAATTAAAATACCATGTGGAGGCCAAATTCTCAAACGTGTAGGGAAAAAGTATGCAGACTACGTATTTATGTTGAACGTTCATAAGTCTAATCACAAGTATGAATTTCTTGATATGATCTTCAAGTAAACATGAAGTCTCGGGATCGTACTTGGGAAGAAACTTCTCCGGGTGTCGGGGAAGATTATGTACCCATCCAGGGACAGCCATGGCGTCTCCGTCTAACCAAGGCTGATTGTTCTGAATTAGGATTTATCTTCCCTCTTCATGGTTATTCTCATCCTCCATATCTTCGGGGTTCAAGTCAAGCTCTTCTTCTTCCAAAAATTCATTTGGATCAGAGACGTCAGCAGTTGGCGTTTTGAGTATCAGATCGAGAGGTTCTTAAATTTCGATGATCGCAAAATCTATTAAGTCTTCTATGGAGTGTACGAAAACTTCATTAGGGGTTTTGACCACCGGTCTTCTTCTTTTTTTTCTTCAAGGGAGGATGGGACCTAGGGACAATGCATCGATCTACCGGGTGAAGGCTCTAGTGATTCTCCTGAATTGATCGACTTCCTCGTGAGGAAGGGCGTAAGGTATTTCAGGGTGAAAAGGTTCTTCCTCATGGTTGGGTGAGTTATCCATTTCAAGAATACTCGGCATGTGTGGGATGTCTTGTGAAGGACTAGCCATGCATGTGGGCTGCTACGAATCTATAGGCTGTTTGAAATACTATACAAATTATATACTCATCCATTCATTCTGAGACCCTCCTTCTAGCGCCAATTCTTTTGATGGGTCTTAAATCCCTTGATTCAACAGCAGGAACCAAACCCGCTACTGAGGCCCAATTAGACTCTACAGCATTTGAGATGGAATGGTTCTCCAGATCTTGCAATTCGGCCAATTTATCGATGGGATTTGTGTTTTCTTGTGAAGGCTCTCCCTTCAGGTAGGACTGTTCTTTTCTATATTTTTCTCTTGGGTGGGCCTATTTTGAGAGATGCAAGCCAACATAAGCCAACTTGACAAGTAACAGGATTGAGTTTCAACTACTGGGAAGAGGTTGAGCTTGGGATAACCCGTTGCTCAAACATGCAGACAATGATTCTATGCCAAAGGGCCTAGTACTAATACATTAACCAAATGAACATCCAATTACTGTTTGAGAAAACTAATTAACAGAAATAAAAACACATATGTAATCAAGATCACGGTAAGAAAAATAATTCATCTACCATAACATTCATCACATAACAACACAATGATTTATCTCCATCATTAAAGCAAAGAACATCAAAACATTGCACCAAATAACTTAACAGCAGAATCGATTGCTCTTACTCATTATTGCATCATTCATGGAGCAGGATAGAAAGTAGTTCTTCTCCAAGTCCAATCATACAAATCTAATGAAAATATCTTGTCTTTGGTCCAGAAGGACTTCTCTATTCCTAGCAGTCTCAAAATAATTCTTAACAACCAAAAAAAGAAAGAGTTATTACAACAACCATCGACCTTTGACTAATTGGTCGATGTCTCTATTTATAATATAAAATTCAACTGAAATTAACGGCTAAGTACAGTTTGAACCAATCAAATCACCACGTGGCGTGGTCTTCCAACAGTTTCTTTAACAGTTCATTTGGGATATTTCTTGAAATGAATGAATTTCTTCATATTCAGACTAGCTGATAAACAGATCTTCACAGGTTTGGGCCCATGGGAACCTATGTTGTTCCATTGGGGATGTATATACTCCTATGATATCTACTGCATGTGTTCAGTACTTACCAAACTGGCGTTTAGTAGTTGCAACATGGTCAGGGCTCTGATTGGATGTTCTGCGACTTGTTGCACTTGTCCCGGCTTTGCATCGGCTATCCTTGCACATTCTTCAACCCAAAGTGAGTCTTCTATGGAGTGTGTCTTGAACACTTCGCTTAGGATAGTAAATTCATCGGGGGTGTCGAATTTAGGGAGACCGACATCTTTCATCACTTTATTAATTTTACCCCAGTGTTTTTTGCACTTGGCCCATTGCTCTTGGATTTCTCGGTGTGGGTCTCAGGTCATCTTCGCCCAGTATTCGACAGATTTCTTCATGCAGTCGAGACTAATTTTTCCAATCAACTGAATGCCATGATTTTCCTTTTCTCGACCCTGTTGGACTACCTCAATGTACTTGATTCTCTCTACCACTTGTTGTGCCTTTTCATGCCACCTCTCCATCTCTTTGCACGTCGCGAGTGCCATGAGAGTATCCTCCTGGAACTCGACTATGTTCTCGGTTAACAAGTGCCTTTCCTTCTTGAACTCATTATAAACTCCATTGAACTCACCCTTCAGATACATAGTGGTCTATGTAGCTCCTTTATAGTATTTGACAAGATGTCGCAGGTGTTCAAGCTCTTTCAGGGTGTCGGCTAGTTTATTTTCATCTCTCCTGGCTCTATCCTGAGCGAAGTCCGCGAGGGATTTTCCTACGCCGATTAGTTCAGGTATGTGAGAATCTACAATGTTGATTAAGTTTTTCTATGTGGTAACCATGATGGATTGATCCAAAGTGATCCTTCACCTTTTTGTAGTCTTTTGAACGATGGCTTTCCTCTTTTGATCGTAGAAGATCACATAAATGTCTGCTACTTCGTCTACCAGTTCTGGTATTTGTTGATCTCCCCATGTGAGGTTGTTTCTCAAGCTACCTGCGGTGTATATTTGTTCAGGAGTGGGCTCTTGAACTTCTTCACTCTATTTTGTAGATCTGGCCTCAACTTGTCGCTCATTGGGAATTTGAATATTGGGCACAATGGAGGAATTGGGTACGATCTCATTGCTTACTTGGTCATCGATCATAGAACTGTCGATTTCCTTTTGTGGAGGTTCATCACTCGGACCTTCTTCTGATTCCTATTTGTCAGACTCTCTTGCGTCGAGACCACCTTCAGATCCTATTTATTTTTGTAAGACCTGCTTGTCTTGGACCTCAGGCCCAGGGGAAGCAGTTTTCTCGGGACCTTCTTCCTCTTGGACTCGCACCGGGGTGCTGTTAGAAGGTTCTGGACTCTCGTCATCATTATAAATATGTATAAGAGTGCTCAATGGATTGGGCGCTTGTGACTCTATCAACACCCAACCTATCTCCAGTTGAGTTGTCCCTCCTTCCGAAGGATCGATCAACGATGTTGTGGATTCAGGGTTGCCTAACCCATGGGACTTATCGGGGACTGTGGACCCAAGATCGTTCGACTCTGTTGGGACACTTTGGTCAGTAGTCAAAATTGCAGGTCTTATGAAAATATATGGATCATCCCGCATCCATTTCATCAGCAGCTCGGTTTGTTGATATAACAGCGTACCCCTTTCTTGTGCAGCTTGATCTTCAGGAGAAACCCTAATTGGTACTGAGGATCTAGGGTAAACTGTCACTGCCTCAATGTCTTCCTGGGGATCGCCTATTTATTCGTTGGATTTAGATGTTGTAGTTCCTTCCTGAGCCCTAATAATTTCCTGAGTTATCTGCTCCAAATACATCGCTTGTTCTTCCAAACTCATAGCTTTGAATCTGGTCATCTGGGGATCAACCCTTCTTGGCACCACTTCATTCCAGTCTTGAGCGTTCTCAGTGAAAATTTCATCTTTGAACCGGTCATGGTCATAAGGCCAACAAGAAGATACCTATGATGCATGTTGCAGGACCAGGGCCTTGGGATCATGTTTGCGGAATCGGTCATTTTGGAACCAAAATTCTAATTGGCCTAGCCCGAGTTGCTTAGCATGAGCGGTGTCCTTAACCATGTAGAAGCCAATATGAAACCCAAATGGTATGAAGGCTCACTTCTTGTATTTTACTAGAGTTTCATTGTATCCTTGCAGGATGGTCTGATAAAAAATCTCCCCTAACACTAGTCGGTTGAGAACATAAACGAGTAATAAGTGGGGTGCCCCCGTGGTGCCGAAAACCCTGATGTAGGTTTCTCTCTCATCTAAATACCAGTGACCAACTTTGGCTACAACCTTCTTTGCTTCATCTGACAGCCTAGGACATTCTTTCCTGAATATCAAGGAATAAATGTGTGCAATAAACTGATCACAAATAATAGTATAGGATCTTGTACCTGTTTTCCCATAAGATGTTGAAATATACATGGACCGGGAGCTCCGAAGAGTACCAATGTAGGTTCATCCCAGTGAAAGCATTCCTGTCACAGACGGTGTCTATAAAATATGAAGCCATGTAAAAAGTGGGAGTGTCTCCTTCCTTTGGCACCTGGGCTTGCCTTATGTAGGTGCTTAACTGTTTGGAGATGATGGCACCCCAATTGAAGATCGTGCCCGAAATGATGACTGTATAAGCTAGAGGCATCCAAGCCTCTAAGAACTGAGAGCAATCCTTCTCACCATGTAAATTGCAAAGTAGAGCCATGAGATATATGTATGGTTCCCTGAGGTTGATCGTCAGGTACCAACAGCAGTCTGGTTAGTGAATTTTTTGTCTTCCCTCCACCATGACGCCATGATCTTGCTGGTGTCATGTGATGCATAGAAACTTAGAATGAAATCAGTGCTCAACTTTAGCTCAGGATCCCTGAGCTTGTAGTAACTCTGAACTCTGATGGCAGGATGATCTGAAAATAGGGGGCTGACTTGTTTTTCTATGCAAGCACCCTCTACTCCATTAAAATAAACTTCAGGACCTTGCTCAATGTCTTGGTTGTGCAAGAATATTTTTGTGTCAAGTTTAGGCTCCTTTTAGGTGTTTATGTGTGAGGTTTTTTAAAGGTTAAAAATGTTGTTTAAAGAATACAACAACAAACTCACAATAATGACAACATGATAAAGGAGTTCACCCCCTATTGGGCTACATCTCCTTGAGCCTCCATCAATGGACTATGATCTCTGGGATTAGTTTCTCTAAAATTATTTTACAAACTAATTCTCAACTCCAATGTATTTAATGACTGTACCATTGGGTTCATAATACATAAAAACCCCAAAAATGACTATTAAATCTCTGAAAACAGACCATGGCTCCTCTGGGCATGACCTCTTCTACTGGTGGCCTTAAGCTTCCCTGAGCTTAAATGTGGAAAAAACACTTGTAAAAGTCCTCAAATGCCTCTGCATCCTATTCCAATGAGTTTATATCATATCAATTAGTCAAGAATGACTATTCAGTCACTGAAAATGGACTTTGGCTCATCTGAGCATGGCCTCCTTCAATGGTGGCCTTAGGCTCCTTGGAGCTCTCTGAAACTTCCCTGTAGAAAAAAATGCAATATAAGTCTCCAAATGACTTTGAAAACTATACCAATCGATTCAAAACATCCAAAAAAACCTAGTTGGGCTTTTTCGGCACCTCATTTGGCCAAAATATGAAGAAGATAGGCCTCCTGCCATTTTTCTCCTTCAAGCTTGTTGTCTCCAGTTCTCCAAAATGCACTCCTATGTGATTAACCTAGCTTCTGGGCGTTTCCCATGCCTAAACCTAGCACATGCACCATTCCCATGATTGGTACTCAAATTTCGCACCGTTATCGGACTTAGGGCCTCAAAGGGTGGAGGTGTTGGGCGCATGGGGGCCATATGGCCACGTCCCAGTGCTAAAAAAAAGGGCCTCATTGCAAGAATCAACGTGGTATTGACAAGTGGTGGGCACGTGGTGTTTAACCATTTGAACACTTGTGCACTCCGAGAGGTGATCACATGGTTACGCATAAAAATCAGGGGCTGGGGCTAAACCCCAGCCCGGACCCGCGCTAACCTTTGGCATATAAGATTTTAAATATATATGCAAACATAGATATAATAAGAACCATTACGTAGCGCATTGGCAGCCCAGCCTTTGCCAAGACTTTGCATAGTGTGGGAGTTCTGGGTTTGACTCCACTAATACCTTTTACCATGAACCAAACACTGTGCCACGTGGCAGCCCATGCCTGGGCCACGTGGCACCACACAATTTTCCTTCAACATGCCACATGTCCAAAAATGATTCTCCCACGTCGACCCTCGGTTGTCCACTCAACACCTACCACATCATCGTTTCCATCTCATCGTACATTCATTCCACGTCATTTTTACATCCCTGCCACGTCATCTGTACGGATTGTACAGGCAGCAATTGTTTTTTTTGCCTGTTTGGCAAATTGAACAGAACGCGATATCTCACTCATGTGATGTCCATTTGAACCCATTCAAAGTGTGTTGGGTTTGTGAGGATGAGGCCTACGCACATGTCCATTTTGAAGCGATTCCAAACACTTTGATTTTTTGAGCTAAATTTTGACCCCTGGTCCAGATTCTGATCACAGGAAGACATTTTTGGATGAGGCCTACGCACATGTCCATTCGTCGTTATCATCGTTAATCAAGAATTTTTGTGCATCAGCATGGTCAATAAGCCACTTCAGGATCTCAATGCAAGGAAATTCTTATCACAGGATGAGGCCTACGCACATGTCCATTCGTCGTTATCATCGTTAATCAAGAATTTTTGTGCATCAGCATGGTCAATAAGCCACTTCAGGATCTCAATGCAAGGAAATACCAGAGACCGGCTTGCCACCATATGCAGATAAGCCTTGCGAATATTTGGGAGGACTTCGTCATCGAGCTTCCTCATATTAGGATCGTTGTGTGGGGTATATTCAAGGGGTTATTCTTTCTTGATTTTCTTGAACACTTCTTCCCAATGAGGAAAATTTTTCTTGGCTCCAATACTTTCCTCCGTGTCTCCGAAATCTGGGGGCTGGACAAAGGGCTCCTTGTTGATCGTCTTAATGACGGACACTGGCTTGGGAGCGAACTCTAATTGTCTCGCAACTGCTGGGGAGGAGCCTTCTCCTACTTTTGATTCTTGCAGTTTAGGGGCTCCTGGCGATTTCCTGGTGGAAGGTTTCTTTGGAGGCATTGTTCCTACAATTTAAAATGCCTTTTGAACATGTGTACAGAGTAGCGTTGGGTGAGGACATATAACAATGGAATGTAAGAAAACCATTAGCGGATACATACATGTAATGCTTGCTAAGATAATTGCTTAATACTCACTAAACTTTGGGCGTTTCTTCCGGGTTGTTGGCTTCACTCTTCTGTTTGTTCTGAATTTCTTGTTGTGCAGAATGGGACCATGCACAATGACTCAAACAGGATATAACTGGAGAGGTACTACCAGTCATATTAATCAGTTAATACGAGTAATGAATGTAAATTCAAAATAAATTACCCTTGAATTTTTGCAGATAAAATTTAACTGGTTGACAGCGGAGGCATGAAAGAAGATGCATTGTATCAATGGGTTTAATGGATCCTTTTGATTTGTGCATGAATGAGTAACTAATGCACAATCTACGAATTAACTATCAGCTTTGAATGTGGCGTATCTGACACATAAGGAGGTAAAATGTCTCGTCACGTCACATCACCCCGTCATAGGGGTCGGGGATTGGCTACTATCTGAGTGTATACTTATATTGATATCCCCTTGATAGAACCTCTGACACCGATGATATCGGGGTTGGTAATTAGGGGAAAAACGGGTACACAACTTCTCAGCGGGCCTTCACTTTATGAGCCTTTATCATTGAAAATTGTTTCGGGTGTCGGCGGTCAGTGATGTTTACTCCTTACCTCTACGCAGTGCTTACTATTGCATTTTTCTACCAAAACCGAATGGATCGGTATTCAAAAAAATCCTTCCTTGGACTGTTTGTAGGAAAGAAGCGCTTTCATCAGCCGAAGCCAATGAAGGTCGGTACTCGACTATTTTGACTTTCCAAATGATTTGTGCCACCTTACAACTTTTACCAATGGAAAACCTTTGAAGCGCATCAGGGAAACTTCTAGGTCACCGATTCCTTGAGTGGTTGTCAAGTCCCCTTTATGGTTAAGATGACTCTTCGTTACAAGTTCAAGTAAACTTTAATTATTTCATTCAAGAAACATATAAGATAAGCGAAGGTATCAGTTTCGTAACTGAAGTAAAGACAGTCGATGCAAAAGATTGAGTGATACCCAAAAAAGAAAAAGTCATAGAGCTTTTTAGGGTGTGTTGAGTGCTCAAAAGGTTGCCATCAATGAAAAAGGGGGATATTGTTGGAAATATTGTTGTCGTTGATCTCAAATACAGGGGGAGACTACATATGTCCAAGATAAATATTGCAAGATGGAGATTGTTGGAAATATTGTTTTTGTATTTTTTATGTTCAATTTGGATACCCTATTTTTGAAGGCCTTTTTACTCTAAATACCTATCTCAAATGAGAGTATAGGATATATGGTTGAATATATCATTTTGATACCTTTCCAATGGTATATTGCACTCCCTCTAACTCCATAGGAATGAGGAGATATGAAATATTTTGTCAGGTCATTCCAACATAGCTAGAAAGTAGAGGTCAGGCCAACCAGTTTTACAAGTTGACTCCATAAGTGAATGTAGAAACACTATAAATGCAGGATAATTATGTGCATTTGAAGATAATCCAAGTAAGAAGAGAAATTACAAGCATGCATAAGATATGTAAGGTGTGCAATAGGAGTTGGGGAGTATTCTTGGGGTTTAAATGTGCACAAGAGGAGTTTTCTTGGTGTTTTAAGGGTGTGATATGAAGAACTAAGGTCTATGATGTTGCTAAGTGTGTTTTTTTGAGGTTGTGATGCTGCAGTCTGGAATTATATTCTAGGAATGATTCTATATGAGGTTTTCTATGGAATGAAGGAAAATCTCACTAGGGTTTGAAGCTATGTGTGGGGTATGATGCAAGGAGAGGCAGTGTAGCATGAAAGTTAAGGGTATGATGATGTTGTGAAATTCATGAAGTACTGATCCGGATTTTATGAGCAGAACGAAATGAATACAGACTATTAATAGGTGCTTAACACGAAAATAACAGAGATACAGTAAAACTGGTTTTCTATTAAATAACGAAATAAGCTGAAACTGTAAAAATGCAGCGGAAACAAGCTTGCTGGAATGGTGGCGGCTTATCTCTGAGA
>JASDQU010735411.1:44789-56625 GCA_032191745.1 Picea mariana
TTAGAAGCCTTGTCGGCTCAAGAAGATAATTTATATTAGGTTATTAGCCTCCAAGAGAATAATTCGACCATAATTAATAATAATATACTGAACAGACACATATCCAGTGGGAGAAGTCGGCCCCAACAAATATGGCAGAACCAATATAAATATAGGGCACCAATTCTCATTTGACAGTATCTCATAATTGCAGTTCTCAGTTTGGTGCGCACTGTAGTTCCCAGTCTGGTGTGCACGTGTGGAGGAGAGCTGCAGGTGCAACTGCAACAGCAGCAAGTTTTCAGTATTGGCTTGAATATCTCTTGGCTAGGGTTTGGACTATCTGGTCATCTTTTTGTGATGCGCTATCCTTGGGTAAAGGTGCACTACCCCTTGTTTGGCTATCTAGCCTAGGGTTTGCTTCCAGAGGAATTCTCAGTCAAGGTTAAGGTGCTCGAAGGGTGGCTTCGGCCTATGGTTGGGCGACGAAGGTAACGTCAATGGTAAAATGAGCACACCATATTCTATATTCTAACAAAGGATACACCCTACTCTTGACCCTTCTTGTGATTTGAATCCATCAAAGCAGAGGGTCCAAATCTGGGAAAGGAAATCGCTCTTTCCTTGTTCTATACTGATTTCTTGCTTACTGATCTATCGTCCCGTAAGTTCAATTGTAGGATTTTGGAAAAAGAGAGCATCCCCTATCGATGTTGGCGATTCCTCTTGAAATAGTATTTCAAAGTTTTGGGTAAGAGGAATAGTGAACAGTATATGAGAAAAGTTCTCGAAGTGGGAATCACGGGAGTAATTTCCCAATACCAGGAAATCGATAGACGCAAGTTCATTCAGGATTTCTAGGTCAGTGATCGTATGCTTTAGATATCTTTCCCTGTCGATTATGATCATGTTCTTGTATCCTTTTAGTGGTAACCAAAGGTGTCCGTACTAAAATATCCATTTAGCTTCTCAGACCAGTCCCGACTCAACAACAGTCCATATGCCTCTGGGATGTCTACTACAATGATGTCAATTATTTACATGAAATTAGGGTGTGTCGCTATCTTGATCATTACATCTTTGAGTTCTCCCATAACCTTGACTTGGGTTTTGTCCAGTTGTATGACATGCTTATCACTTTGGAGAGGGACAGCACCCAACTTATTACAAACTACCAAGGGCATTACATTAGAAGACGCCCCAGAATCTACCAAATAATTGTGAAGATTCTGGTTGAAGACTTCAAGCGTTAGAAGGAAGGATGGGACAAAAGGTCTCTCATTCCTTCCTTCCATGTAGGTATTTACGGTCGCCTTATTCAACGAATCGGTTGGGGATAGGTTCTTCTGCTGACCATTACCAGTCGTCGAGTCTTCTACAAAGCCAAAAGCTTGCAACATAAAGTCTTTCTGCTGAGGAATTCTACATATATCCATAATCGATATATTAGCCTTTAGCTTCTTTAAATCTTCAACTACATTATAATTTAGTTTCATATATTCCTAGGTATGGATGTTTATAGGCCTCTTACCGGGGGTGAAAGGTATTTTCGGGCAATCGGGGATTAACTTACTTTGCAAAGCCTGGGTGACGCTGGTATATTTCGAGCCGAGTTGACCTTTACTACATGTCTATGCTACCGAGACTTCTATGGGTTGTTCCCAAGGCTTAAACAAATCATCTGAAGATGTGATCACGTCGGGATCCCATATTAGCATGGCTCTGTCTCACGGTGGGTCAGCCTCTTCTTGATCGATAATATTTATGGCCAAACTACTTGACTGTTCAGTCAAGGAGACCTTACCAGAAAATGATTGGACATCAAATTCATGGTGTGTACCCATTGAGGACATTCTCTTTCAGAGTGGTTCTCCTTGTGAGAAGTACAGAAATAATCAGATGCAACATTCCCTAGCTCAATGTTTAAGTTGGTTGGGGGAGGTTCAATCGCTTTGAAAGGCTGGTTCCTTTTGAACAACGGCTTATAGAGATTTTGGATTTGTTTTGCCTCCCCTACACTCCTCTTCATGTATATGATTTCATTTGACAAATTCTTAACCATGCATTGTAGGTCTTCTATATCTCCATTACCTTTGTTAGGATTTTGTTCGGCTAGTTTCCCTAGCGGCCTAGTCAAAAGGAGACCCCTCCTGGGAGGGGGATGGGTTTATTTTTTTACAAGAGAGGCCTGGCCCTCTTTACATCCTTTCATCTAGAATTCTATAGTTTTGTCTTCTTCAATATTTTCCACAAGGGTTTCCTTGGCGGCTCTTTTTACGAACATAGAGATAGAAGCCGGGAGCACGTTAGCATAAACCTCGATTTGTAACTCCTGAGTTGGTTTTGCTATGGGCTGAAATTTGTTCAAGATGGTCTTGAATCTTTGATTGAAATCCTTAACCCTCTCCTTTGGTTTCATGGTGGCCATGAACAACTCAGCCATCAGGGATCCTGTAGTAGTCTCTTCTGCAAATTTGTCTAGGAAATCCTTTTCAAATTTAGTTCAGCTGGTTATAGATCCTACTAGAAAATTAAAATACCATGTGGAGGCCGAATTCTCAAACGTGTAGGGAAAAAGTATGCAGACTACGTCTTTATGTTGAACGTTCATAAGTCTAATCACAAGTATGAATTTCTTGATATGATCTTCAGTTAAACATGAAGTCTCGGGATCGTACTTGGGAAGCAACTTCTCTGGGTGTCAGGGAAGATTATGTACCTATCCAGGGACAGCCATGGCGTCTCCGGCTAACTAAGGCTGATTTTTCTGAATCACGATTTCTCTTCCCTCTTCATGGTTATTCTCATCCTCCATATCTTCGGGGTCCGAGTCAAGCTCTTCTTCTTCCAAAAATTCGTTTGGATCAGAGACGTCGGCAGCTGGCATTTCGAGTATCAGATCGAGAGGTTCTTGAATTTCGGTGATCGCAAAATCTATTAAGTCTTCTATGGAGTGTACGAAAAATTCATTGGGAGTGTTGACCACTGGTCTTCTTTGTTTTTTTCTTCAAGGGAGGATGGGACCTAGGGACAACGCATCGATCTACCGGGCGAAGGCTCTAGTGATTGTCCTGAATTGATCGACTTCCTCGTGAGGAAGGGCGTAAGGTATTTCAGGGTGAAAAGGTTCTTCCTCATGGTTGGGTGAGTTATCCGTTTTGAGAATACTCGGCATGTGTGGGATGTCTTGTGACAGACTAGACATGCATGTGGGCTACTACGAATCTATAGGCTGTTTGAAATACTATACAAATTATATACTCATCCATTCATTATGAGACCCTCCTTCTAGTGCCAATTCTATTGATGGGTCTTAAATCCCTTGATTCAACAGCAGGAACCAAACCCACTACTGAGGCCCAATTAGACTCTGCAGCATTTGAGATGGAATGGTTCGCCAGATCTTGTGATTCGGCCAATTTATCGATGGGCTTTATGTTTTCTTGTGAATGCTCTCCCTTCAGGTAGGACTGTTCTTTTCTATATTTTTCTCTTGGGTGGGACTAGTTTGAGAGATGCAAGCCAACATAATCCAACTTGACAAGTAACGGGATTGAGTTTCAACTACTGGGAAGAGGTTGAGCTTGGGATAACCCGCTTCTCAAACATGCAAACAATGATTCTATGCCAAAGGGCCTAGTACTAATACATTAACCAAATGAACATCCAATTATTGTCTGAGAAAACTAATTAACAGAAAGAAAAAAAACATATGTAATCAAGATCACGGTAAGAAAAATAATTCATCTACCATAACATTCATCACATAACAACACAACGATTTATCTCCATCATTAAAGCAAAGAACATCAAAACATTGCACCAGATAACTTGATAGCAGAATCGATTGCTCTTACTCATTACTGCATCATTCATGGAGTAGGATAGAAAGTAGTTCTTCTCCAAGTCCAATCATACACATCTAATGAAAATATCTTGTCTTTGGTCCAGAAGGACTTCTCTATTCCTAGCAGTCTCAAAATAATTCATAACAACCAAAAAAAGAAAGAGTTATTACAACAACCATCGACCTTTGACTAATCGGTCGATGTCTCTATTTATAATATAAAATTCAACTGAAATTAACGGCTAAGTACAGTTTGAACCAATCAAAAATCACCACGTGGCGCGGTCTTCCAACAGTTTCTTTAACAGTTCATTTGGGATATTTCTTGAAATGAATGAATTTCTTCATATTCAAACTAGTTGATAAACAGATCTTCACAGGTTTGGGCCCATGGGAACCTATGTTGTTCCATTGGGGATGCATATACTCCTCCGATATCTACTGCATGTGTTCAGTACTTTACCAAACTGGCGTTTAGTAGTTGCAACATGGTCCGGGCTCTGATTGGATGTTCTGCGACTTGTTGCACTTGTCCCAGCTTTGCATTGGCTATCCTTGCACATTCTTCAGCCCAAAGTGAGTCTTCTATGGAGTGTGTCTTGAACACTTTGCTTAGATTAGTAAATTCATCGGGGGTGCTGAATTCGGGGAGACCGACATCTTTCATCACTTTATTAATTTTACCCCAGTGTTTTTTGCACTTGGCCCGTTGCTCTTGGATTTCTCGGTGTGGGTCTCAGGTCATGTTCGCCCAGTATTCAACAGATTTCTTCATGCAGTCGAGACTACTTTTTCCAATCAGCTGAATGTCGTGATTTTCCTTTTCTCGACCCTGTTGGACTGCCTCAATGTACTTGATTCTCTCTACCACTTGTTGTGCCTTTTCATGCCACCTCTCCATCTCTTTGCACGTCACGAGTGCCATGAGAGTATCCTCCTGGAACTCGACTATGTTCTCGATTAACAGGTGCCTTTCCTTCTTGAACTCATTATAAACTCCGTTAAACTCACCCTTCAGATACATAGTGGTCTACGTAGCTCCTTTATAGTATTTGACAAGATGGCGCAGGTGTTCGAGCTCTTTCAGGGTGTCGGCTAGTTTATTTTCATCTCTCCTGGCTCTATCCTGAGCGGAGTCCGAGAGGGATTTTCCTACGTCGATTAGTTCGGGTATGTGAGCATCTACAATGTTGATTAAGTTTTCCTCTGTGGTAACCATGATGGATTGATCCAAAGTGATCCTTCGCCTTTTTGTATTCTTTTGAACGATGGCTTTCCTCTTTTGATCGTAGGAGATCGCATAGATGTCTGCTACTTCATCTACTGGTTCTGGTATTTGTTGATCTCCCCATGTGAGGTTGTTTCTCAAGCTACCTGCGGTGTATATTTGTTCAGGAGTGGGCTCTTGAACTTCTTCGCTCTGTTTTGTAGATACGGCCTCAACTTGTCGCTCTTTGGGGATTTGAATATTGGGCACAATGGAGGCATCGGGTACGATCTCATTGCTTACTTGGTCATCGATCGTAGAACTGCCAATTTCCTTTTGTGGAGGTTCGTCACTCGGACCTTCTTCTGATTCCTATTTGTCAGACTCTCTTCTGTCGAGACCACCTTCATATCCTATTTCTTTTTGTAAGACCTGCTTGTCTTGGACCTCAGGCTCAGGGGAAGCAGTTTTCTCGGGACCTTCTTCCTCTTGGACTCGGACCAGGGTGTTGTTAGCAGGTTCTGGACTCTCGTCATCGCTGTAAATATGTATAAGAGTGCTCAATGGATTGGGAGCTTGTGACTCTATCGACACCCAACCTATCTCTGGTTGAGTTGTCCCTCCTTCCGAAGGATCGATCAATGATGTTGTGGATTCAAGGTTGCCTAACCCATGGGACTTATCATGGACTGTGGACCCAGGATATTTCGACTCTGTTGGGACACTTTGATCAGTAGTCAAAATTGCAGGTCTTATGAAAATATATGGATCATCCCGCATCTGTTTCATCAGCAGCTCGGTTTGATGATATAACAACGTACCCCTTTTTTGTGCAGCTTGATCTTCAGAGGAAACCCTAATTGGTACTGGGGATCCAGGGTAAACTGTCACCGCCTTGATGTCTTCCCAGGGATTGCCTATTTCTTCGTTGGATTCAGATGTTGTAGTTCCTTCCTGAGCCCTAATAATTTCCTGAGTTGTCTGCTCCAAAGACGTCGCTTTTTCTTCCAAACTCATAGCTTTGAATCTGGTCATCTGGGGATAAACCCTTCTTGGCACCACTTCATTCCATTCTTGAGTGTTCTCAGTGAAAATTTCATCTTTGAACCAGTCATGGGCATAAGGCCAACAATATGATACCTATGATGTGTGCTGCAGGACCAAGCCCTTGGGATCATGTTTGTGGAATCGGTCGTTTTGGAACCAAAATTCTAATTGGCCTAGCCCAAGTTGCTTAGCATGAGCGGTGTCCTTAACCATGTAGAGGCCAATATGAAACCCAAACGGTATGAAGGATCACTTCTTATATTTTACTAGAGTTGCATTGTATCCTTGCAGGATGGTCTGATAAAAAATCTCCCCTAACACTAGTCGGTCGAGAACATAAACGGGTAATAAGTGGGGTGCCCCCATGGTGCTGAAAACCCTGATGTAGGTTTCTCTCTCATCTAAATACCAGTGACCAACTTTGGCTACAACCTTATTTGCTTCATCTGACAGCCTAGGACATTCTTTCCTGAATATCAAAGAATAAATGTGTGCAATAAACTGATCGCAAATACTAGTATAGGACTTCTTGTACCTGTTTTCCCATAAGATGTTGAAATATACATGGACCGGGAGCTCCAAAGAGTGCCAATGTAGGTTCATCCTAGTGAAAGAATTCATGGCATAGACGGTGTCTAGAAAATATGAAGCCATGTAAAAAGCGGAAGTGTCTCCTTCCTTTGGCACCTGGGCTTGCCGTATGTAGGTGCTTAACTGTTTGGAGATGATGGCACCCCAATTGAAGCTCGTGCCCGAAATGATGACTGTATAAGCTAGAGGCATCCAAGCCTCTAAGAACTGAGAGCAATCCTTCTCGCCATGTAACCTGCAAAGTAGAGCCATGAGATATATGTATGGTTCCCTGAGGTTGATCGTCGGGTACCAACCAGCAGTCCGGTTAGTGAATTTTTTGTCTTCCTTCCACCACGACGCCATGATCTTGTTGGTGTCATGTGATGCATAGAAACTTAGAATGAAATCAGTTCTCAGCTTTAGCTCAGGATCCCTGAGCTTGTAGTAACTTTGAACCTCTGATGGCAGGATGATCTGAAAATAGGGGGCTGTGTTGTTTTTCTATGCAAGCACCCTCTACTCCATTAAAATAAACTTCAGGACCTTGCTCAATGTCTTAGTTATGAAAGAATATTTTTGTGTCAAGTTTAGGATCTTTTTAGGTGTTTATGTGTGAGGTTTTTTAAAGGTTAAAAATTTTGTTTAAAGAATACAACAGGAAAACTCACAATAATAACAACATGATAAAGGAGTTCACCCCCTACTGGGCTACATCTCCTTGAGCCTCCATCAATGGACTAGACTCTCTGGGATTAGTTTGTCTAAAATTATTTTACAAACTAATTCTCAACTCCAATGGATTTACTGACTGTACCATTGGGTTCATAATACATAAAAACCCCAAAAATGACTATTAAATCTCTGAAAACAGACCATGGCTCATCTAGGCATGACCTCTTCTACTGGTGGCCTTAATCTTCCCTGAGCTTAAATGTGGAAAAAACACTTGTAAAATTCGTCAAATGCCTCTACATCCTGTTCCAATGAGTTCATATCATATCAATTAGTCAAGAATGACTATTCAGTCACTGAAAATGGACTTTGGCTCATCTGAGCATGGCCTCCTTCAATGGTGGCCTTAGGCTCCTTGGAGCTCTCTGAAACTTCCCTATAGAAACAACTGCAATATAAGTCTCCAAATTCCTTTGAAAACTATACCAATCGATTCAAAACATCCAAGAAACCCTAGATGGGCTTTTTCGGCACCTCACTTGACCAAAAAATGAAGAAGATAGGCCTCCTGCCATTTTTCTCCTTCAAGCTTGTTGTCTCTGGTTCTCCAAAATGCACTCCTATGTGAGTAACCTAGCTTCTGGGTATTTCCCATGCCTAAACCTAGCACTTGCACCGTTCCCATGATTGGTACTAAAATTTCCAACTGTTATCAGACTTAGGGCCTCAAAGGGTGGAGGTGTTGGGCACATGGGGGCCATATGGCCACGTCCCAGTGCTAAAAAAAAGGGCCTCGTTGCAAGAATCAACGTGGTATTGACAAGTGGTGGGCACGTGGTGTTTAACCATTTGAACATTTGTGCACTCCGAGAGGTTTTCATATATTTAGGCATAAAAATCGGGGGCTGGGGCTAAGCCCCAGCCCGGACCCGCGCTAACCTTTGGCATATAAGATTTTAAATATATATGCAAACATATATATAATAATAACCATTACGTGGCACATTGGCAGCCCAGCCTTTGCCAATACTTTGCATAGTGTGGGAGTTCCAGGTTTGACTCCACTAATACCTTTTACCATGAACCAAAACACTGTGCCATGTGGCAGCCCATGCCTGGGCCACGTGGCACCACACAATTTGCCTTCAACATGCCACGTGTCCAAAAATGAATCTCCCACGTCGACCCTCAGTTGTCCACTCAGCACCTACCATATCATCATTTCCATCTCATCGTACATTCGTGCCATGTCATTTGTACATCCCTGCCACGTCATCTGTACGGATTGTACAGGCAACAATTGTTTTTTTTACCTGTTTGTCTAATCGAACAGAACGCGATATCTCACTCATCTGATGTCCGTTTGAACCCATTCAAAGTGTGTTGGATTTGTGAGGATGAGGCCTACACAGATGTCCATTTTGAAGCATTTCCAAACACTTTGATTTTTTGAGCTAAATTTTGACCCCTGGTCCAGATTCTGATCACAGGAAGACCCCGATGCATTCGTCATTATCATCATTAATCAAGAATTTTTGTGCATCATCATGGTCAATAAGCCACTTTAGGAGCTCAATGCAAGGAAATATCGGAGACCGACTTGCCACCATATGCAGATAAGCCTTGCGAATATTTGGGAGGACTTCGTCATCGAGCTTCCTCATATTAGGATCATTGTGTGGGGTATATTCAAGGGGTTATTCTTTCTTGATTTTCTTGAACACTTCTTCCCAGTGAGGAAAATTTTTCTTGGCTCCAATAATTTCCTCCGTGTCTCTGAAATCTGGGGGCTGGACAAAGGGCTCCTTGCTAATCGTCTTAATGACGGACACTGGCTTGGGAGTGAACTCTAATTGTCTCACAACTGCTGGGGAGGAGCCTTCTCCTACTTCTAATTCTTGCATTTTAGGGGCTCCTGGCGATTTCCTAGTGGAAGGTTTCTTTGGAGGCATTGTTCCTGCAATTTAAAATGCCTTTTGAACATGTGTACAGAGTAGCGTTGGGTGAGGACATATAACAATGGAATGTAAGAAAACCATTAGTGGATACATACATGTAATGCTTGCTAAGATAATTGCTTAATACTCACTAAACTTTGGGCGTTTCTTCCGGGTTGTTGGCTTCACTCTTCTGTTTGTTTTGAATTTCTTGTTGTGCAGAATGGGACCATGCACAATGACTCAAACAGGATATAACTGGAGAGGTACTACCAGTCATATTAATCAGTTAATACGAGTAATGAATGTAAATTCAAAATAAATTACCCTCAAATTTCTGCAGATAAACTTTAACTGGTTGACAGCGGAGGTGTGAAAGAAGATGCATTGTATCGATGGGTTTAATAGATCATTTTTATTCGCGCATGAATGAGTAACTAATGCACAATCTATGAATTAACTATCATCTTTGAATGTGGCGTATCTGACACATACGGAGGTAAAACGTCTCGTCATGTCACATCACCCCGGCATAAGGGTCGGAGATTGGCTACTATCTGAGTGCATACTTATATTGATATCCCCTTAATAGAACCTCTGACACCGATGATACGGGGTTGGTAATTAGGGTAAAAATGGGTACACAACTTCTCAGCGGGCCTTCACTTTATGAGCCTTTATCGTTGAAAATTGTTTCGGGCATCGGCGGTCACTGATGTTTACTCCTTACCTCTACGCAGTGCTTACTATTACATTTTTCTACCGAAACCGAATGGATCGGTATTCGGGAAAATCCTTCCTGGGACTGTTTGTAGGAAAGAAACGCTTTCATCAGCCGACGCCGATGAAGGTCGGTACTCGACTATTTTGACTTTCCAAACGGTTTTTGCCACCTTACAACTTTTACCGATGGAAAACCTTTGAAGCGCATCGGGGAAACTTCTGGGTCACCGATTCCTTGAGTGGTTGTCAAGTCCCCTTTATGGTTAAGATGACTCTTCGTTACAAGTTCAAGTAAACTTTAATTACTTCATTCAGGAAACATATAAGATAAGTGAAGGTATCAGTTTCGTAACTGAAGTGAAGGCAATCGATGCAAAAGTTTGAGTGATACCCAAAAAAGAAAAAGTCATAGACCTTTTTAGGGTGTGTTGAGTGCTCAAAAGGTTTCCATCAATGACAAAGGGGGATATTGTTGGAAATATTGTTGTCATTGATCTCAAATACAGGGGGAGACTACATATGTCCAAGATAAATATTGCAAGATGGAGATTGTTGGAAATATTGTTTTTGTATTTTTTATGTTCAATTTAGATACCCTGTTTTTTAAGGCCTTTTTACTCTAAAGACCTATCTCAAATGAGAGTATAGGATATATGGTTGAATATATCATTTTGATACCTTTCCAATGGTATATGGCACTCCCTCTAACTCCATAGGAATGAGGAGATATGAAATATTTTGTCAGGTCATTCCAACATAGCCAGAAAGTAGAGGTTGGGCCAACCAGTTTTACAAGTTGACTCCATAAGTGAATGTAGAAACACTATAAATGCAGGATAGTTGTGTGCATTTTAAGATAATCCAAGTAAGAAGAGAAATTACAAGTGTGCATAAGAGATGTAAGGTGCGCAAGAGGAGTTAGGGAGTATTCTTGGGGTTTAAAGGTGCACAAGAGGAGTTTTCTTAGTGTTTTAAGGGTGTGATATGAAGAACTAAGGTCTATGATGTTGCTAAGTGTGTTTTTTTGAGGTTGTGATGCTGCAGTCTGGAATTATATTCTAGGAATGATTCTATATGAGGTTTTCTATGGAATGAAGGAAAATCTTACTAGGGTTTGAAGCTATGTGTGGGGTATGATGCAAGGAGAGGCGGTGTAGCATGAAAGTTAAGGGTATGATGATGTTGTGAAATTCATGAAGTATGAAGTATGCAGGTGAATTCAAAAGCAATTTTTGTATGAAGATATTATATTGGTACCTATACAGTTCTTACTGAGTTGGTGCTCAACTGAGGAGATTAGTGTCTCTAGTAGGTTGGTTTCTACACAATATCTTGCTGAGTTGGTGCTCAACTAAGGAGATTGGTGTCTCCAGTAGGTTGGTGCCTACACAATATTTTTTTGAGTTGGTGCTCAGGTGAGGAGATTGATGTCTTCAGTAGGTTGGTGCCACAGACATTTATTAAGATAAGTTTTTGTGGTTTTCTCCCATAAGGATTTCGAAATTAAAATATGTGTATCGTGATTTGAGTTTACATGCATTTATTGTTTTAAAGTTAATGAATGATTTATGAATTCTCATTTAAAGTAAAAAGTATCTTATACCAATTCACGCCCCCCTCTCAGTATAAGCATAGGTTCAATAGGTAATCCATTATGATTTTGTAGTGGTGCCATTTTGTTATGAAACAAGCTCCTTGAAAATGATATAAAGTCAATGAATACAATCCAATTTGAGGGGAAAACCTCATTTTACAATATATCCAATTCACAAGACAAAATATGATAATCCTAAGACTAGGTCTCCTTGGTATATATATAGGAGACAAATGGTACAATTATAATGAAAGGGT
>JASDQU010735411.1:95608-117925 GCA_032191745.1 Picea mariana
GTAGAAAATATATGACATCCTTATACCAAGGACATCGAGCCAACAGGGGTTCTGTTTGAGGGTCTTCGTCGGACAGCTGATTCTGCTGATTTTCTAGACGTACAATGGAGACATCCACCCCCAAGGCTTTGCGATTAGCTTCAGCCAACAACTTGGCTAAGCCTTGACCCTTGATCAATCTGGTAGGCCTTATTTCCAAGTCAAATTCCAGGATCTTGTCTATCCATTTACTCCTCTTCCCATCAATGTCGGGCTGCACAAGGATGTCCTTCACAGAGGCTGAAGGAATGTATGTGGTCACTTTTGAGTGCAAGATATAGACCCTGAAATCTTTGAGAGATTTCACTAAGGCATAGGCCTATTTCTCCATGATTTCATACCTAACCTCTGTATCTCTTAATGGTTTGCTGAAGAAGGCGATGGGTTGCTCTCACCCTTCCTCATTTTTTTGCAACAAGACTGTTGCTACTGTATCAAAAGAAGCGAAAGAGAAGATTAGGAAATCTTTGGAATAGTCAGGACTGATCAGCACAGGTGCCTCAGTCAATGCCCTTTTTATTTGGATGAAAGATTCCCTGGGTTTAGCGGTCCACTTCAATTCATTTCCCTTCTTGAGCATGGCTGTGATGTGTTTCACCAGCTCAGGAAAATTTGAGATGAATCTCCTTAGAAAATTAATCTTTCCTAAAAATGCCTGAACTTCCTTTTTAGATCTAGGAAGTGACAAGGTTTGAATTGCCTCCACTCTACTAGGATCAATCCTCACTCCTTCTGCTGATATTATATGGCCTAATAGTTTCCCCTCCTTCATAGAAAACAAAGATTTTTTGGGGTTTAGGGAAAGGCCAAACCTCCGACATTTCAAAAAAACTTTTCTCAGGTGACATCAGTGCTCTTTGTCGGACCTGGAGAAGACTATTATGTCATCCAGATAGATCACCACAAACTTATCTTTTTCCCCAATGAAGGCTATGTCCATGGCTCGCTGGAATGTCACTCCTGCATTCATCAGTCCAAAAGGAATTTTGGCATACATGAATGTGCCCCAAGGAGTGGTGAAGGTTGTCTTTTCTCTATCTTCAGGCTTGACCGATATCTGATTATAGCCAGAAAAACCGTTGATCATGGAAATCCTAGATGCACTGGTTACCCTCTGCAATATGTGTTCCATGTTGGGCAGGGGATAATTTTCTTTCTTTGAGCTCATGTTCAGGTTTCTGAAATCGACACAAAGCCCGATTTCTCCACTTTTCTTCCTTACCGAAACCAAATTGGCCACCCATTTGGAATATCTCAAGGGGAATATGATCTAGGCCTCTAATAGCTTCTTCACTTCTTTCTCCATGATAGGCAGCAACATGGGATTTATCTGTCTTAGCTTCTACCTGAATGACTTAGCCCCTTCCTTCAGTGGGATATTGTGTTCAATGACAGATGTGTCATATGTCTTGAGGTCTTCGTAGGTCCATGCAAACACATCAACAAAATCTCTCAGCAAATCGGTATATTTGACCCTCTGTTCTCTAGTCAAACTCCTTGACAACTTGATGAACTTAGGCTCCTACGGTGTGCCAATGTTGCACTCCGCTGTGTTGGCATCTTCATCTGCAGCCCTACCCTTTACTGCCACATCATTCCCATCAAATAATCTTTCTAAATGAATCAGTCCCCTCAAAATGTGATTGCTAGGTAGCTAAATAATCTGGTGGTTAGAAATTTTATTTAAAAACACTTCAGGGGGAGGGTCACCTTCCGTATCAGGATCCTGATCAATGTGCAAGGAAGAAAATTCATCAACATATTGGAGAAAATTTTCGATTTCTGGATCATTTTTGAATACCTTCCAATGCTTGACATTGTCTAGTACAGAGGGCCTATATTTTATTTCAACATCAGATTTGACCATAGGTGGCAGAGGAACTTTGAGAAAACTAGCTGAGACAGCTAAAGAATCGGCTGAGGTATTTTCCCCCCTTGGAATGAAAGAAATGTTAAAAGCCAAGGAGAAACTATCAATCAGGTCCCATACCTCATTTCTGTAATTTCTGAGCTGGGGGTTATTAGCACGGTAGGCATTTCTGACTTGTTGGATGATCAACTCAACATCTCCAAATATTGCTCTCTCTTTAATTCCCATTTCTTTTGCATCCCTCATACCCAAAGCAAGAGATTCATACTTTGTCACATTGTTGGTGGTATCAAATTCTAGCCTATATGACAGGGAAATGGTTTCCTGAGAATGTGACACAAAAAGCACCCCAGAACCAGCGCCTTCCTTGGAGCAGGCTCCATCAAAATTTTTTTCCAGATGGGGGTGATGGAGGGATGAAATTCATGAGGAGTGGTGCGCTTCTTTCTAAGTTTAAGAGGGGGCTCGAGAACATGAGTGAGTTGCAGTAAATTGGAACCTAATTCAGTGTTCAAGGAAAAAATGGAATGGTTGGTAGGATTGAATTCATCACTGATTATATAGGCCAATTGGGCTTCTCTATATAGCCTCCTATGTTCTCCCCCAAACACTGGGATAGTAGCATAGGTTAGGTCCATCTACAAAGTTCCCCCTAGTCTTTTTATCCAATATCTTGACAACAACATACCGAACTTGGGGGGGACATCAGTCACTACAATATCCATGACCACACTTTTCATGGGCAACTAAAACAAGGTCATGACTAGGTCTTTGATAACCTCGAGACATTGAACTTTCTTGGAGTCAAAGGAATAGAGGTCATGATAAGCTCGGGTGACTTCTAGCCCTAATTCTTCCATGATAGTTTTGGGCATGAGGTTATGAGAAGCCCCCAAATCCATCAAGCAGTTGTGCAGTACCTTATCATGTATGTTCAAGGAAGTGTAGAAGGGAGGGGATGAGTCATTTCTGTCTTCTACCATAGGATCTAGAATAACTGTAGGCTTTTCATCTTGCAAATTGATGGAGTCTGTTGGAAGGCATGAGACCTCAGACTGTAATACCTCAGAGAAGTGTTTCCTGAACCCTTCATGTTTAATCAATTCAGTCAGGGGCACAAGGATTCTAATCTTTTGAATTTCATGCTCGAAATTAAAAGAAGATGTAAGCTTTGGGATTTATCTTATTTAGGGAACATGAATCTGGAATATGGGAGAGAGGGTTTGGGGCTTCTTACCTCTATGACTATCCGCTACTTCATTAGCAGATTTCTCTGTTCTAGCAGACTGCTTAGGAACATCAGGTGCTACTGTCTTTTTCTTAGACCTCAGGTCATACCTACCTCAGTTGTCGCTAGTCTTGTCTACCTTTCTCAGTTCATTTAGCTGACTATCCATGAGAGACTCCTCATATGCTGATTGAGTGAGATGAGGAAAAGGATAAGTGTCTTCGAAGCAATGGATTTCAGGATCAAGCTCATCTTTTTCCCCTTCTTCTCCTTCGGCCATAAAATTGTTCTGAAAGGGGGCCTGAATTTTCTGGTCTTCTCTGTCTCTTCCCCTCTCCCTTTGCACAGTCGGGGAAGTAATATTGTTTGGCCTCCTAAAACCTCCTTTGTTTTTGAATTTTGGGGGCCCTTGTATTCTTGCCTCCCTTCAAACTTCATTCTCTTCATCTCTACAGACAAAGACTTCACCATCCTAGTCAGCTCATCCACTTGAGGGTGGGGCACCAATGGGCCAAAAGTTGAGGCTTCCGATCTTCCCTTTCTTCTGTCTGCATCAGCCTTGTTCCTCAGTCTATTGGCTACTAATACATTAGATTCCACCTCTATGGCTGCATCTTTCATTTGAGCTAAGGATGTGGCTCTTCTTTCTCTCAATAAAAGACAGAAATCGGGACCAAACGCACTAGCATAAGAAATCTTGGTCGAGGCTTCTGAGGGTTTTATTTCAGCAGGAATTTTATTATACATCTTATTAAATCTTTTGGAGAAGTCAGAGACAGGCTCTCCTTCCATCTTATTCAAAGACCCAAACTCTATTATATAATACATGAAATTCTTCCTATCTCCCCACTGCCTCAGGAAAATAGTATCCAAGGCTTTGATCCCAACAATAGATCCGGGGGCCAATCCTCTAAACCATTTCCTCACCACACCATCTAGGCTCTGAACAAAGACTCTCATCTAGACATCTTCATTTTTAATGTTTAGATTTTCTGCATAACTGTAGAAAGCAGCCATGTGCTCTTCTTTAGTTATGTCCCCTTCCCCAGTGAACTTGGGCATATACTTCAAGTAATCTCTAGAAGGGAGAGGACTCATAGGATGAGGTAGGATTAAGGGAGCATATCTAGCAGTGACTATGGTATCCATTCTATTTAGAGCGGGATTAGCGCCATCCATAGGAATATTAGGTGGAGGAGAACATGGAGGAGAAGGAGTTCATGAAGAGGCTACTGGGAATGAGTCTTGAAGTGGAGTGGGAAACAGAAGGGGATTTAAGGAGAAGGCTAACAGGATCAAGTCAGTAGATTCTCCTCTTTGTGCAGGAGTGGTAATAGTAACAAGAGAAGGAGTTGTAGAAATAGGAGTGGGGAAATCTTCAGTGGTCCTGGGTTTGTGCCAAGGTACAGCTTCAGAGGAGAGGGGAGTCACAAGGGCTTCTCCCTCCATTTCCAAACCAGGAGAGGAAAACTCAGCAGGAACACTCCCGAAATTCAGGAAACGAAAAACCTCTGAAGGAGGTCTATTAAGAAACTGAGGAGGAGAAAATGGAGTTCCTATGGAAGGGGATGGTGGATTACCTGGTTCGGTAGTGGAAGCTTCTTCTTTAGGACCCTTTCCTTTTCTGAGAACCACCTCTGGATCGACTTTAGGTGTAGCTAGAGGTAGCTGTGGGTGAGACCACGTGTGTCTGCCTCTAAAATCCAAAATTATCACGATAGGCTCATCACAGTTGAGTCGTCACAATGGAGTCACTAGGTGCACATTAGAAATCTTCAAAGGCTCTGATACTTTATGCAAATTCAGAATTAGAGGCTCAATGTCGTTCAATCCCGGGGAAAATTTTCAACTTCTTCCCTGGCAACGACGCCAGAAACGTTGCCGATGGAAGTCACCCCTAGATTGCAGCAGGAGCAGAGCCCGACGCCCATCAGTTTATGTCACAATTTGTTTAATGGGGTGATCAGATGAAAGTTAACTCAAACGATGTGGTTCTAACTTCGAATCTAGGCAAGGCATGCATGGGCAAGTGAGGTCTTAGATAACTTCAGACAGTGAGTTGTAGTATAGTGGTGAGTAGAGGGATGAATTGTATAAGAGAACTACAAAGGCATTTTGTAAACATCAGGTCTCCAACTGACTGTAGGAGAAAACATCTAAACGCAAGATCTTCTTACATTCAAACACAGAAGACTGGAGAATACAACAATGCACAATAAAACCTTTATCATAACATAATTGCAATAATTTGCATGAATCAGTCGATCACGAACTCTCTCAGTATGAGATGAAAACTAGATGGAGTGAGAAGACTGTCTGTCATTAAACAAGAAATCTTACATACAGATGCATAACCAGAGAACTAGAGTGTATGTTAAAACTTTACAATCAGGAGCTTTGCTTTACCATCGATAGATTACAAAATACAAAGACTGAGTCTATATACTCAGGAAAATTCACCTCACAGAGGCGTGCCCAGTCACCTAAGGCTTCGTGTCCCTTCATTCAAACTCATACTGATATCTTTCTTCAAGTGCCATCTTAACTACGCATGGTTCCTGCAAGAAGGGCAGCTGAGTCATTAAGTGTTGAGCTAGCGTGTGTAGACTTCTCTATCTAGTCGAGAACTTCGGCAAGGCTTCTTTGGAAACAATTGGTACACAGGAGGGTATGGCAAGCGGTCTTTGGAAACAATTGGTACCCTCCATACCTCACACTTAATGAATTAAAGGAGGCTTCAACCAGCCATTCTCATCTTCATTTACTCCAAGTGAAAACTAGGATTGAGGTTGCATTAGATGGTGCATGGAGATCATGATGATCCTTTCGGCGACTAGACTCGACGTATTTGGCCCCTTTTTGCACAGTTCCTTTCTTTCCCAAGTGATCACGGGCTATGAACCTATGTTTATTCCCAAATCACTTTCAACATTTGTGAATGGAAGGAGTTAATCCTTGCACATGCATAGTTGCGATGAATGAAATGCTGAAATGGATTACTTGGGCGCCATGCATCCCTCTCATATCTGACGGTCCTGAATTCACTCGGTGATGTTGTGGGTCCAGGTCTTAGACACTCCCAACATCTCATGCATCAAGAATATGACAGAGCTATTCCTTGCATTTCAAAGTCACGATGGGTGAAAAGGCGAGGAGCCTAATCGCGCGCGCTAGGTGTCTCTTGTGGATGAACGACTGAGGATGATTCACAATATTGCAGGCCCGACTCTGGGCACTTTCGACACTTTCAGGGTTTGGGGTTTCAATATGTATAACACCATGAAACTCTCACCCCTCGAACTCTCGAATGCCGAAATGCCGATGCGACTAGATCTCACGCCACGCGTCCTCTGGATGGATGGCTGCTATCCTTCCCCGCACATAATATAGGCGTTGTCTATTGCGCTAACCTGGGTTCAACTCTTCTAACCGCGATTTCCCGCTGACCACCGATCTACTCTTATGAAAGGATCTAGACCGTCGACAACATAATTTCGCCCACTTTCTTTCCAGGAAACTTGAAAAATGAGATTTTCCCGTGTCGCGCTCGGGCGCTTCTTGTGCAACTTGCAGACCTGAATACTCTTGTGCCCAAGACAAGAAATGTTACTAACAGGTTGTATCAACCACTTTCGCTTCCTTCTCAACCTTGGGAGTCAATATCAATGGACTTCCTCAGTGGACTTCCAACAACCCAAAAGAAACATGATGCAATCTGGGTAGTGGTATGCCACTTTAGCAAAATGACACTTTTTATCCCATGCACGAAGACTACTACAACAGCGCAAACAACATAACTCTACTTCCCACATGTTTGGCCCCATTTTGGCATCCCAAGCATTATCATCTCAGATAGAGATTCTCACTTCCTTAGCACATTTTGGAAGACCATATGAGTGCCATTGGGGTGCCACCTGAAGTTTTATACTTCATTCCATCCTCAAAAGGATGGCCAAATAGAGGTTGTCAATTGAATCTTGTTTCATGCTCTCCAAACTCACTTTGGGCGCAACAGACAATGGGAAAATTACTTGCACATTCTACAACATATCTACAACAAGGAAACACATTCTTCTAAAGAATTTTCACCTTTTGAAGTCTACTTGGGATTCCAACCAACATCTCCAACCGAGCTCCCACTCACTTGGTCTCCTCATGGTACCTTCCATCAACAGCAGGAACAACTTTCATCTCAATGATTTCTCCAACAAATTGCACAATGCCATAGTGCAGTAACAACAACACTCAAATAAGCCCAAGATCATGCCAAGCAACACCATGGAAATCAAAGAACCTTCATGTCCTTTCAACCAGGGTCTCAATTTTGATTACACTTAGATAAGAAGCGCTTCAAAGGCCACCATCACAAGTGTAATGAACCTCAAATTCATCCTAAAAAAAATAAATTCTATGACATAAATCAATTTTGTTTAAGCTTAGAGTTTAAGAGAAGGTGACATTCATTTCTATCCATAATGACATTATTACGCCAACCAAGTTTACTTCGAACAGAAAAGCTTATATGAATAAATTCTTCCATAATTTCTATCACTTTCCTTAACTCTCATACTACTCTATTATTCTTATATGTGTTTAGGTAGTATTTAATATTAGGTCGAAGGAAACTTTGAGAGGTCATAGAGATAAAGCTTAGGTGGAAGCAAAACTGTCGTTACATCAGTTGGAGAAAGGATCTGGGCACACATAGTTTAACCTCTGGTAGGACATGCAGGAGAACAACTGAAATGAACAGTGGAGACACTTCGGGGAGAAGTGTAGAAACTGTGAGAGTCATTGAATCCCAAAAAGATGCGCGAGGTTTAAACCTGGTGCATGTAGGGGAGTGAAGACTCTCCCAAATTTTGAAAATATCAAAAAGATGGGATTTGATCACGACCATTGATCATCCTGAAAAGATCAAAAATGTTGATCGTGGCTAAAGGTTGCAGTTGTCCATCGGAGGGACACGTGGCTTCCGGTCGACTTTTTAGGACTCAGGAGACCAAAGGCCAAGACTCCTCATTTTCGCAAGTTGATAAAACCCAGTACACTAAATCTCGATGCACTCTGTGGAGTTAGCCCTAGGTCATCAGGTGTGGTCACATGGACGGGAGCTAAAGGAGGAGCCAAAACCTGTTAATCCCCTTTCAGCATTTCGGGACGCGGGAGTTCGAAAGACCTACTATCATTGCCACCGGAGTTGCAAAATCCCGAATCGCTAAACCCCGAAGTACTATATGTACAGGCTTCCTCCAAATCAATTAATCAAAGATATATCTTCTAGAACTTCAATTACAAAAGTAAATATATGTCTATAAATAGATCAATACCTTTCAAGCTCATCTATACATAGACACTCCTATCTAGAATTTCAATTTCAGAGTTAAATATCCTCCTGTAGGTGGATCTGTTCTTTCAAGCTCATATGTAGATAGTTTTGTCTAGTGTTTTGTTTCAGGAGGAACCATTCCCAAAATTTAGTCTTTGAACATAAACTTCTTACAACGAACAGATGTCATCTATGGAAATTATTTCAACTGAGCATAATTAGACACATAAAATAAGATACCCGAATCATTCAAACAAGGACTGATCACATTTTAAAAGAAGATAAAATACAAAGTGGATATTTCATAATACATATATGCGGAGTTCCTTTGCTTTACTAAACCCTGAAATCCTGAACCCCGAAATCCCAAAAATGTTGGGCCCAGATTACTTTCGCATTTCGCGATTCGACACTTCTTGTTTCATTTTTGTTTATGCATAAGGTGTTCGAAAACCCCAAAATCCTAAAATGTTGGGCCCATCGTCCTTTCACATTTCATGATTTGGCACTTCTTGTCTCTTTTTTGTTTATGCATCAGGTGTTCAAAAACCCTAAAATCCTGAACCCAAAAAATCCTGAAATGTTGGGCCATAGTCTTTCCACATTTCGGGATTTGACATACAACATGGTATTTGTCTTTGTTTTCGGCGTGTGTAATCACCGAAACCCGATTGACCTTTGTTTTTTCATACCATTTTGTTCTCTATGGTTTATGCCATTAAACAAAAGTCTAAGTTATTTTATCGGTAAAGGTCCTGAATAAACGTCTTTGAACCCTTATGCTTACAAAGGATTATACTTCTGTAACCTCCTACTTATTACTGAAATATATATATATATATATATATATATATATATATAGGTTGAATATCTATCTGTCTTCCAGTTGTATGTGAACCCTGTTGGGATTAAGCTCTAAAAGGAAAAATTTGTAGACATATCGGCAGAAATCACTTACAATTTCTGTACTCGTAATTCTGTCCATTTCAACTGTAATACTTAGGCATCTATATATATAGGTAAAAGAATTATTGACTGTGATTCTTGTCGTACTTGGCTTTTATTTGTTTTTGGACTATTAGGTACCCAAACAAACCCCAATCATTATCGTAACTTGGCGCATGATTTTCTTACCGAAGTATGAATACCCTATGTAATGTTCTCAGGTTCAATTCCATTTACAATAGATAAATTCTGTACACTAAAGTTTCAAAATACTGGTAATTACCTGCCTCCGTGGTAATAACCTAGTTTATAAAGGGACTATTCCAAAATTTAACCATATAATTTACTTCCGATTATCCTTGAACAGATTTCGCCCAGGTTATTGTATCCATACCGAATTAAATAGATGCATTACAACTGTTCCTAAATAATTCAAAGAGGTGGAACATAATTTCAATTCAGATTTAACAAATACACTCTATCAGATATACGAGCATTTACACAGAAAAATGGAAAACATTTCGGTTGAGATTTAACAAATACATTGCATCATATATAAAATCATTCAGACAGAGAGGAATATAGCAACATATCTGAACCAGCTTGCAGAAAGACAAAGGGAACAACCACGTTCCTCCCAACCGTAGAATAGGGCAGCCAAATTCACTTTCCCAGTTCACCCCCTATCCTAACCATGAGTCCATGAGATGTAATTCAGAAAATCCTCCTCAGCAATGTTCTTCAAATCCAATAGTTATCCTCTTGCCTCATACTTACTCAGCAGTGCTCATAACAACAAGGAAAATCCATTTTCAGTAGACTCCTCTTGCCTCACACTCAATCTGTGGTGTTCATAACAACAAGAGAGATCAAAATCTTTTTCCCCAACATACTTGGCAACATCCTGCCTCCTCAAATATGTTATTTATCCATTTTCCCAGGTCTTTTTCCCTCGCTTGGGAATTTTCGCAGCTTTCTAAATACTTGATTTTCAGGGGCTACCAATGGCCAAATCTCTGATTTTCCAGTTGTAATAATCATCCCAGAGGTAGTTCCAACATGTTCCCCACTCATGGAGTCATGGTCCGTTGATTTTAACATGGCTGTTCCATTTGTCCTCCTGCAATTAATATAAAATATTTTGTTTTCATACAAGTGTTATAGTCCAATAGTTAGTTGGGTCATAACGGGTCTCTTCCCAATAGTCATGATAATTAATTACAATTATTAAATTTGAAATTTGGAATTGCCATAAATGGAAAATTTTTTCCAAATTTGAATTTACTAAAAACGAAAATAATTTTCTAGCAAATTTTAAATTTCAAAAATATTTTATTTTTGGGGATGTCACAACAATATTATGCCAATCAAATATGGTCCATATACAATACTCGACAAGATTGGAGAAAATGCGTATAGGTTGGATCTGCCACCACAAATGGGAATCGACAATGTCATTAATTTAAACAACTTAAAGTTGTTTGAGCCTTCCCTCTTGGAAGAACTAGTCACCATCACTCATCCAGTGGACAACATTTATGATTTCCAACTCCCATTGGCCAAAGACACTATAGTGGACACTTAGAGTCTCTCTACAAGACACCAGACTTACACTTCACATTTGGTAGCCCGCCAAGGCCAAACTCCAGCTCAGGCAAAGTGGATCACAACTGATGTATTTTACAACAATTTTCCACATCTTCTCATGGAAGCCGACACTCTTCCAAATGTAAACAAGGAAGAATTGGACCAAGGAGGCCACCTAGGAGAATGCTCACGTGGGGTGCACAAGTCAGTCACCTAGGTGCAACACTTCTTCACCTTTTGATGATGAATTAAATATATGTAAAATAAATAGTTCATTCATTATATAAGGTGAATCAGGACTAAAATAAATCATTCTTACCTTTTCTTATAAAGCTATGTGTCTGGTTTATTTTATTTTCCAAGTTTGCATTTTACATTCACGACATTTTCGTTTTTAGGTTTTCTGAGGAATGACAAGTGCGCCTTCCTTCATGGTTTCCTCCTGGTGACTCTATTTTCCATGCTTCCACTTCTAAGAGAAATTTTATCCAATTAGCTATCCACTCTCTCAGGGAACAAATCGTTTCCTTCGATTTTTTTGAGGCAGAAGAGAGGGCGCACCAATTGGGGTTTTGAAACCTTGATGGTTTTCTTCTTTGTTGGGATGAAGTGAGTGCACCCTCTTCCATGGCTGCACTATGCTTCTCCCACTAATTTCTAGATATCATTATGAGATCACCAAAGCCTCTTGGCCACTCTCAGGTCATCCCAGTTTGTATCCCCATTTCCTGGTCACCCAAACCAATGGTGCGCCTATGTTCATATTTACGCCCCTGAGGAGAGTTTGGTCAGAAGTCAAGCTATGGCTTGTGTGGTCACCTCCTCCTATAGATCACCTTCTTGGTCAGATCAAAACCTCCTTTCAATAGAAATAGCTCAAATAAAAATAAGCCAGACTAGCATGCTAAGGATGAATCCAAGAGAGAAGTCTCCTTGGGAAAAAATAGAATACCACCAATCCGTGTTGGGGATGCAAGGAATATCACTTGTAAAAGGATTTCCCTCACAAAAAGATAAATTGAAGACCATGCAAAACATCTAAGAGGCTAGAATAGTAGAAGACATGGGAAGAATATATGTAGCCTTAGATGATCGACAAGTAGAGTACCAATCCAATGTGATCAAGGCGGAAGGTAATATCATTAATCATCATGTTGCTATTTTAATTCATTCAGGAGGAAGTCATTGTTACATTGATCATAAAATAGTGGATAGATTACATTTGGAGAAAAGTAAGCTTGAAAAATCAAGTTTGGTTCAGCTAGCCACTAGAACCAAAAGGAAAATCCATGATATGTTCAGAGGTTGTTCCATAAGTATTAATACCAGTATGAATACTAACTCTGATCTAAATATTATACCATTGGGTTCTTATGATATTCTAATTAGAATGGATTGATTGGACAAGCATTGTGTTGTCCTAAATTGTCATAACAAGACATTTACATGTCTTGATGAAGAAGGGAAATAGAGCATTGTGAAAGGAGTTCCAAGACCCATTTCCATAAGGGAGATTTCATCCTTACAACTGAAGAGACATTTCAGGAAATCATTTCAATTGTATGCATGGCATGTGTAGGAGACAGAAAGGACAAAGGGGCCAAGCCTTGAATATGTTTTGGTACTACAAGAGTTTGAATATGTATTCCAAGAAATACTAGGATTTCCACCAAAAAGGGAGATAGAATTCTCCATTGATTTAGTACCAGGAGCTACCCCAGTATCAAAAACACCTTACATAATAAATACACCAAAATTAAAATAATTACAAATGCAGTTGGAAGAATTGTTGAAGAAAGGGTACATACATCCAATTTTTTCACCTTGGGGAGCACTAGTACTCTTTATCAAAAAGAAGGATGGAAAATTGAGGTTATGTATCGACTTTATATAGTTTAATAAAGACATGGTAAAGAACAAGTACCCTCTACCCAAAATTGATGACCTCTTTGATCAACTAAGAGGGGAAAATATATTTTCAAAGATAGACTTGAGATTAGGATACCATCAGGTAAGAATCAAGGAAAAATGAAACAATAAGACATCCTTCAGAACCATGTATGGACATTATTAATTTGTAGTGGTGTCATATGGATTGTCCAATGCACCAACTATCTTTATGTTCTTAATGAATGACATATTCAAAAATTATTTGGATAATTTTTTCATAGTATTCCTCGACGACATACTTATCTATTCTAGGTTAGAGAAAGAGCATGAACATCACCTAAGATTGGTATTGCAAGTGTTGAGGGAACATTGGTTGTATGAAAATATTAGTAAGTGTTCTTTCTACCAAGAACATATCCATTACTTGGGGAGCATTATTTTAAAACAAGGTATAGCAGTAGATCCAGAGAAGATTAATTCCATTAGAGGATGGCCAAAACCCATGAATGTTTTAGAAGTCAGATCTTTTATGGGATTAACTAGTTACTACAAAAGATTTATAACAAGGTTCTCTAAGATTGCTCATCCCATCACTTCTTTGCAAAATAAGGGAATTAAATTTGAATGAACATCTGAGTGTGAAGATAAATTTAAGTTGTTGAAAGAATTACTTACTAGTGCACCTGTTTTAAAGATTGTTGACCCATATGAAAGTTTTGTGGTATGTACAAATGCATGCAAGGAAGGAATTGGGGGATTCCTTATGAAAAATGAAAATGCTATTGGTTATGAGTCCAAAAGGCTTAAAGAAAATGAGAGGAACTATGCCACACATGACTTGGAACTTGCTCCCATTGTTCACGCATTGAAGATGTGGAGGCATTATCTCATGGGGAATATATTTGAATTAATAACAGACCATAGTGGTATGAAATCTCTTTTTGAACAACCAACTTTGAATGCGGAAACAAAATGGCTGGAATTTTTAAGTGATTACGATTTTGATATCAAGCATATCAAAGGAAAAGAAAATAAGGTTGTAGATGAACTTAGTAAAAGAGTACATCTCATGCATGCTACAACCATTAGTATGCATCAATGATATTTAAAGATAATTTTTTAGATGTTGTTGTTACAAATCAACATTACCTACAGGTAAAAGAAAGCTTACATAAAGAAAATGTAGAAAAAAAATTTAAAGAATATGAGATGAAGGAAGATGGATTACTTATGCAGAAAAATAGAAATTATTTTCCTAGTTCCAGAGAACTTAGAAATTTGGTATTAAAACAAATGCATAATGTTATGTATGTCATACATCCTAGTTACCAAAAAGCAATTGCAGCCGTAAGAAGTCAATTATTTTGGCAAGGAATGGAGAAAGATGTTGTTGATTACATTTCCATATGTATGGAATGTCAGAGAGTGAACTCTGAGCATAGGCACCTAGTGGGTTTGCTACAACCATTACCAATTCCAGAGAAGAAATGGGAAGTGGTAACCATTGATTTTATAACTAAATTTCCAAGGACAAGAAGACAACATGATTCAATCATGGTAGTGGTTGATAAATTGACGAAGGATGCTCATTTTGTTCCTATAAAAACAACTCATACTGCAACTAATATTGGAGAAATTTACATGAGGGATATTTCTAGGTTACATTTGATACCTAAGGAAATTGTTTCAAACAAAGACACAAATTTTACTTCAAATTTCTGGAGGGGATTGTTTAAAGGATTTGGTACAAATATGAACTTTATCACAACATACCATCTACAATCACATGGGCAGACAAAAAGAGTCAACCAAGTAATTGAAGACATGTCGAGGATGTATGCGATGGATAAGCCATCTAAATGAGAATATTACATGCACTAGGTTGAGTTTGACTATTATAATGGGTATCAAGCTTCATTGAAAATGAGCCAATTTGGAGCTTTGTATGGTAGGAAATGCAATACTCTAGTGAGTTGGGACAACCCAACAGATAGAGTGGTACTTGGACCATAATTTCTCAAGGATATGGAAGACGAGGTGGTTAGAATTAAGCATAATTTAAAGGCAACTCAAGATAGACAAAATTTTTATGCAAATAAGAACATGACAACTAGAGAATTTAAAGTGGGGGAGCATGTTCTTTTAAAAGTGAATCCCAAGAAAATCTCTTTGAAGTTGGGTAGTTGGACAAACCTAGCAACCAGATTCTATGGTCCATTTGAGATATTGGAAGGAATAGGGCTACTTGCATACATTCTTGTGTTGCTTACTTCCATGAATGTGCATAATGTATTTCATGTCTCTTTGCTAAGAAAATATATATGTGATTCTAACCATGTTATTGAGAGACAGAGGGAGAATTTTAGGTCCAGCCAATGTGAATATTTGATAGAAAAGTCAAAATGCTCCAGAATCGAGTTATAGAGCTTGAGGGTAGAGTACCCACAAATTTTTGAATAAATTTTGAAATTTTGATTTTTGTTTTGTATATGCATTGAGGACAATGCCAAAATAACGGGGAGGGGAATGTAATACCCCATTTTTTAGCCCCATATTAAATAATGTATTTTGTGAATATATGAAAGGCTAGAGTGCCCAAAAATTTAAAAGAGGCCAGTGTGCCCACAAAATGTAATGTTTTGATCATTATTAATAATAAATACATCAAAGGCTGCTAGATGGAAAATGATAAGAGTTATAGGGTTCTATGATTCCACAAGAGAGGGGGCTTAATGGGCTAAGTGTTTATTTTGTATTTTTATTTTCCCGTTTTTTTTAATGGATAATATCAATTACACGAGCTTCTTCGGGGGAAGGCCATGTGGTTCTTTAATTCCAAGAAAAAATATAAATTCATTTTTTGTCTGTTGGGGGGTTCACTCACTCATTCATTGTTCATTGTTCATATTTTTCATTATTTTCTCTCTCCATTCATTCTTTCACCCATTGTTCATTCCTCATTCATTTTGATCTTGGCTTGGGAAAGAAAAATGAATTGTGGAGAGGAGATATGGTTTTTTTGGAAGTAATGACTATTGGTGTATTCCAGCCATGAATTAATGCCTGCATGTCTGAGATGCATTGGCATGTGTTAATATTTTCCCATAGATGTGAATCTTGAGTGTCCTAGCATGGGTATTCTTGACAAAATGCATTGGATCCCTAGAAGGAGGTGGAAAACTTGAGGGACTACGTGGTAGAGAAGGGGGTCCATTCTCTTGGGTTGTGTAGGCTGGGTAGAAGAGAGATGATGTACTTTATATTGTTGTGTGTGTTGATAATTCTGTGAGACCTTCAATGTTGACTAGATTGGGAATATTAGTGACACTCTAGAACCATCCTTGTGGATTCACAGCCCTAGCTTGGGGGTAACAACGTTGTTTAGACTTGGAACAATAATGTATACGGTTGGGTGGAAAGTCCTTGGTATGTAACCAATTGGTGATTCATTTCATTAAAGATAAGTGTTATGTGTCATGTGTTTATCTGCTTATACATTTATTTTTTTTGTGTATTGATTGATATCTCTGAGATGCACACTTTTGATGTGCATGATTACTGGTTATTTCTATGCATGGAATATTTAAACATTATTTATATTGTAACATGAACCTCGATCTCAGCATGTGAATATTTCATGCCTTCTAATTAATTAAAAATTTATTAGAATTTGAATTCAGTTTAGAAATGAGTTTTGAGGTAGCGCAGCTTGGCCTCGGGGTAGCTGGGTAAATTAGAATAATCCCCTTCAACCTTTCCACATAAAAACATTTAAAAAATAATTGTTAATGTTGTTGTAACAAAGAAATATTATATATCCATCCCAATGGCTTACGATCAACCTCCCACTGTTTTCCTTGCAAGATGATATTTTTCCATTTCCTTTGAATGAAATGATATGGGTTTGGCAATAAATAATGCACATGATGTCTTCAACAACTCCAAGTCCGTAATGATGCCATTTGTGGTTCCAAACTATTCCAAATCAAGGTGCCTACCCCAAAATCCAAAAAACTATAATCTCTAAAAATGTTTCATCTATTTAATTGAAGATTTCCTTTGTTGTTTAACTCTTAGAGGTGCAAGAGTTTCAAAAAATTAAAAATATTTCCGTGATTCATTTTTTGGAGTAGCCAAAAAATTCAGAGATAAATGAAAAAGAATTGGAAAACTCATAGGGAAAAAATATGGGGCATGGATCACCCTTTTCATTATTAAATAAATGTTTTACAATACATATTTGATTAACAACCCTAGAGGTTTGATACACTCACTAACAAATTTCCATAAATAGAAAAAGACCAAATCAACTAATATCCCAACTAATTAATCTATGCATTTTGTAACTAGTGTGAGTAATTACCATACTTCAACGCTCCCCCTTAATTACTACTTTTAATAGATGCTTTACAATAGAGATTTCACTAACAAATTGGTTTGATGCTTTACAATAAATATTTCATGAAGGGGCATGTGCTTCACAGATGAGAAGAAGATGATATTAGGACCGTTGTACACACAATTGGTGTTATTGGACAAATTGATAAGTGTTGACATGAACTAATCTCCCTAACTTCAACAACAAATTTGAACAAAACATGACAGAATACAAACTTCTCCTTAGATTTCCATTGTAATGTATACTGGTTCAATAAGGGATACACAACATACTATTTAAACATTGTTTGATCCTTACTAGTGTAGATGAATGTAGAAGAATGTAACGTACCTAGGCACCAACAAGATGACCATGCTACTTCAAATCACACTTCAATAATTGATTTCAAATTTCGATAATAATTAATTAATACAGAAGCATGAAAGACACACATGCAATAATCAAGATTCATGCTATACTTAAAAGAATGCTTAAACATGTCATGCATAGAAATGACCAACACTCATGCATATTATAAATACTAATCTTAGATATAATAATCTATAGATAGCAAAAATAAATATATAAGCAGAGGAAACCATGAGAGAGAGCACTTATCTTAAAAAAACCAATCACCAACTAGCTGCATACCAAGGATTTTCCACCCAAACTTAGATGATGTTGTTCATTCACTCTCAATAATAGTGTCACCCCCAGCCAGGGCTATGAATCCATAAGGACGAGTTCCAAAGAAACACTCAACTTTCGAGGCCAATTAGCACTCAAGCTCTCAAATGTTTCTGACAACCACAAAGATATCTAAAGTACATCAACTCTCTTCTCTCTAGCTTGCATCGCCCAAAGACAATGAACCCCCTTCACTATCACATAGTCCCTTATGTTGTCCACTTCTTTCTAGGGATACAATGCATAGGGTCAATAATATCTATGTTGGGACTCTTAGGATTACTAACTATGATCAAGGTTCAATCTCTACATTTTTTTTATGTGTTTATGTCTTTGTTTTTATTTGGCAATCTGGCTTGCACAATGGTTCATTCTCTACATTTTGTTTGTGTGTTTATGTCTTTGTTTTTATTTGCATGGTATCAGATATTTGATGATAGTCTGAATAGAATCGTTGGTGTGGAGTGTTTCATACCACGCTAATGTCAAGACAAATAACATTGCTACAAATGTCCATTCAAAGGGCATTTATTGTCATCTTGATGAAAGTAGTGCTTAGTCCAATTTGCAGAACTGTAATAATATTTTTTTTCTATGTGTGTGTGTTGGTTGTGTATTTCTGAATATTTGAAATTTTTCATAAATATATATAAATGACAATAAAAAATTAGATGGTACTAACTATGTGAATTGGAAGTTTAAAGTTTAAACTTTGTTGTTGGGTTCAAATGTGTGAAATATTATGAATGGAATGTAGCCTTCTTACAAATCAAAATATGGCTACATTGGGAGAAGGAACAAGTAAAAGAAAGGGTGTTTTTTAGAGTATTAGTGAAGGATACAACGATTACTCAGTTTAAGGATTGTGAGAAGTTAGTATACATATGGAAGGTATTATAATCCTTGTTTGAAATTGATAATGCAAATTGGATTTTATTTTTGAAAAGTAAGCTAATTTGCATTAAAAATAAATGATAATGAATCTATTAATTATTACTTATCAAAGTTGAAAGAATCCAGAGACAAGTTATGTGATATTGGAGAGAAAGTATCATCTATTGATCTTGTCACTATTACATTGAATGGTATGATTAGTGTGTATCAAGATCTTATAACAAGTCTTTTAGCCAAGGAAAATGCAACAAATTTTGAAGAATTAACAACCACACTTCTTCAAGAGAAAGAAAGAAGGATGGATTTTATGAATTGGAAAAAGTATTTAAATATACCTTTGATTGTGAGAAAACAAGAATAGGCGAAATAAAGTAGTGGAAAAAACACAAGGGATCTTGGTATGGCATAAAACCAACTCAAGGGAGGAGTGACCCATTAAATAAGAAAAACTATGTTATCAAAAAAGAAGCTTGTTTTTACTATGGAAAAACTATTCATTTTATTAATGATTATAGAAAGAAGAAATTTGATAATTCTAGAAATAAGAAGCATCATAGTAATTTTTCTCATGAATCATTAAAGAAGATCTTGAAAAACTTAAATTGTTTCTTTCAAATATGAATTTATGTATTTCGTAACAGAAAACTCAAATATCTAGTTTATTGACTCCAATGCTTCTTTCCATATAATGGCATGAAATTTTACTTGGGAGATGACAAGTACCATGAGTGCCAATGTTATGGTGCAGTGTTTGTTAGAATGCCTAATGGTATGATAAAATAAATTCAAAATGTCTTGTTGTTCTAAGACTAAAAAATATATATTTCAGTTTCAGTAATTGTAAATCAAGGCTTGAAAGTTGAGTTTGTAAAGACAGAGTGTTTAGTCAAAGATATGAAAGATAACTACACATTTATTTCTCAAGGTATCCAAGAAGGAGGATTGAGCAACATTCACTTTTTTGGTGGATTTCATCAAGATTTATTGGCAAAACTTACCTCAACATAATGATTATTGAATTTGAGGTATGGAAACTCAACAAAACTTTGGAGATATTGTGATGTTGCGAAGAAATAACATGGTAAAATGTTTTCCTTTATTAAACATTGAGCTTCTTGGATGTGAAGGATGTGCTTTAGGAAAACAACATAATGTTGAGTTTTCAAAACTAAGTGAAATAGAGAAAAGGAAAATGCTTGAATTGGAATTGGTGCATACTGATTTATGTGAACCTATGCAAACTAAATATGCACTTGGATTTATTTTTTGAAATGAAATAACAAATGATATGTTTAAGATTTTTAATAAATTTAGATTTATGATAAAAAAATAAAACATTTGACAGGAATATTAAAATTTTTAAATCTTATTATAAAAAAGAAATAGGTATCAAATCAATGTGTAAAATGTGTAAAATATTATATATATATATATATAGAGAGAGAGAGAGAGAGAGAGAGAGCACTTGTTTATAATCCCAACAAAATGGTGAGAAACAATTAAGTTAATATCATGTGTATTTAAAGCAATCCAAAACAATCCACAATTCAAATTGGGCTGGTAATTCTTATGATGATAGAATATTCTTTTTAATATTGTCATAGGAGTCATTTCATGGAGTGTAGAAAAAAGTAACCAAAATTACTTGTTCATCAAGCAATACTAGATTTTGTGTAGTAATATATAAGGTTATTTGGTTAACAATTAAGTTAATGTCATGTATATTTACAAAAAGCAATCCACAATTCAAATTGGGTTGGTAACTCTTATGATGGTAGAATATTTTTTTTAATATTATTATGAATGATTTTATGGAGTGTAGCAAAAAGTAAACCAAAATTATTTGCTCATCAAGGACTAAGTTTTGTGTAGTACTATATATAAAGTTATTTGGTTAGAAAACCCTAAAAAATAGGGTATTAGGTTAAGGAAGTAGAATATTCTTTTTAATATTGGTAGGGTAATAGGTTAAGGAAGTAGAATATTCTTTTTAATATTGGTGTTATTTCATGGAGTGTAGAAAAAAATAAACCAAAATTACTTGTTTATCAAGGAATACTAGTTTTGTGTTGTATAATACTATATATATAATTATTTAGTTAAAAGAAATCTTAAAAGATAAAATATATAAAGTTATTTTTGTTAAAAACAACCTTTAAAGATATAGGTATTTGATTAAGGAAAAATCTAAAAGATGTTGAACAAAAGAAAATCACTCTCACTGCAGAAAATCAAAATTCAATTAAACTTACAAGATGCTATCAGTATTCCATGTAACAGTGAAGCATATTAAAATCGGATCAATCAATTGAGAAAAACAAAATTCAATTTAACTTACAAATAATTCAAAATTCAATTAAACTTACAAAATGCTATCAGTATTCCATGTAACAGTGAAGCATATTAAAATCCAATCAATCAAGAAAAACAAAATTCAATTAAACTTACAAATAATTCAATGATATCAATATCAATGTAACGTTGAAGCATATTAAAATCCAATTCCACTTTGTCAAAAAAAAAATTCTGTACAAGATAAAAAAAAAATTAATTTCCATAAGATGGTTGGTTGTAGCAGACTTCTGCCAGACGACAGCGTCGTCATAGTTTGCGGCAGTCATGGCAATATAAGAGGGCGAGTCTGCATTAAGACAAGCCGTGACATAACAGTAAATCTTTTAGCTGCATAACAGTAATCTGGATAATAGACTTTGGGAATGTGGATTTGCACAGCAATTCACTCTGTGCATTTTCATTTTATTTGTCTATTTGTTTTCATTTACAGAAACACGATTACAACTATACTGAATTTTTCTACTTTCAGCATGATGTTTGTGAATCTTGAAAACAAATCTGCAGCTACAGAAAAAACGAATTGCTGCAAAACAGAAAATGCAGAAAACGAATTGCAGAAACAAAGAATACAGAAACCGATTTTGACAGAGCCGCAGAATAGAATGCATAAACACCACGCTGTGATCTCATTATTGGATTGATATTTAAAGGAAATTACATGCAGGAATTGCTTCGTAAATAACGAAGTAGCTAACAGTCTAACACGGTGATGGAAACAAGAAATCAGTTAACTAAACAATCAAGGAACGATTTGCTCAATCAAAGGAGAAAATCGCGGAGCAAATTATGGAGAAAATCACGGAGAAAATCGTGGAGCGAATCGCGAGCTCAAATTATTCGTCTAACACACCCCCTTAAGTTGGAGCGTGACAATCATCTAACCTAACAAAACTCAACTTAGATCTGAGTGATACAAATGGTTCTGTGCCCAAAGGCTTTCTGAAGATATCAGCTTGTTGATCTGCTGATTTACAAAATTTTACAGTGATTACATCTTCATTTACCAATTCTCGAATAAAATGATAACGGATATCAATGTGCTTGCTCTTTTTGTTGAAGACTTGATTCTTGGACAATGTAATTGCAGAACTGTTGTCACAATATATTGGAGTTGG
>JASDQU010735411.1:121301-139778 GCA_032191745.1 Picea mariana
TCCAATATGCGTCGTTGATCTGGACGCACAAATCTGGACGGATCGGACTTGCTCGTGACTTATCTTGGGCGCATTATCATCCGAAACTTTGGAAAAGTGAGTTTTTAACCGATTCTTTCGCGTTCTAGCCCCCCTTACAAGAAATATCTCTAATAGTAGGTATAGTTCTAAACAATTTTGTATGGTGATTTAAGAATGGATTTTGAGGTTATATTAGAAGTTTGATTTGATCATGTATCGTAATTTAAAATATTCCAAGGAGATTGGTGTCTCCTTCTAGTAGGTTCTAGAATATGTTAGGCCAAACCCACTTGGTATTTTTTTGTGGATGCCGTCAAGAAACAATATCACCTTGTTGGTAACTATAACAACAAGTACATGTGATGGACCATGATACATAAAGAGAGGGACCAAGCAGTGTCCAGGTTAACCAATACCTTCCATACCTTCTACATCAAGTTGGGTATCAAATATTCTAAGTTGCATTTTGTTCTCAAATACCATGGATCTCTACACATGTAGATCCAAAACAAAATGGATGTTCTAGACATCTCATCATGTCACTTGAAGCTTCTTATCTATATGCTATCAAAATCGAACAGAAATTTAGGCACAAAAAAAATGGGAGTTCGGGTTTGCAAATATGCAACAACCAAAGCATGATAAAGAAAACCCTAACAAATAGCCTCCTGACAACCAGTTTAGGCCACATGAAAAGAAGGGTAAGGGAAAGATGAAGAATGACACTCAGAAGTGGTGCCACTTCCACAAAATCCCCTGACACAACACCAGTGAATGTTTCTCAAAACAACCATTGGTGGATAAGATCAAAGAAAAAGAGTGGAACCGAGACACATAATATGATTTAGAAAATACTGGCAGAAGGTAGATGATTGACACAAACCGCACTGCTTTTGTCGTGACCACAACAATTCAACCAGAAGAAGAAGCACAACCTGAAGAGGAGGGGTGCCTCTTCCATTAACAAATGTGGGTGAAGGGGACCCCACTACATTTTTTTGTGGATAGTGCAAGAAAAAATAACCTCATCTCAGTAGAGGTCGTTAAATAGTTGTGATTGTTGACAACACCACACCAGTAGCCCTAAAACATTAGGTTTCACCAGGTACAAGATCTTCGTGTCAACTAGTATAGTCATCTTTCCTATGACATCAAGTCCTTCAAGGATGAGGTATTTTGTGATGTTTCCCCTCTAGATGTCTCTGATGTTATTTTGGTCCAACCATATATGTGGAAACACCATGATATTTATGAGTCTCAACCCCATAGTGTCATTGTTACTCTGGGGGTCAGATCTACAGGATACCACAGGTAGTTACGATTATTGTCCCACCAAAACAATTATTCAAGGTAATATCTCATACTACAAAATTCCTTCAGAGTTTTTTCAATAGGGTAATAGGAGGACATTGCAACTACTACAACCTTGGACCAAGACCTTTCTATCTACCAGAAGAAAATTGTAGAAGAGAAATAATATATCTTTTCTTCACCTAAGACAATGCCTACACAATGCCCATTCAATCCAAGATACAACAGGTTGTTTGAACAGATTCAACCCCGCTAGGAATAGGTTTGTGACAACCTTCCACAAACCAAGCATCACAACTTCTCCAACAAGGCATGCAGCTCACCAAGATCCAGATTCAACAAATGATTTATCCTCTCCCCTAGGCACTCAACGCAATGGATACCATTGATTCCTAAGGAGGGAGGATTGATCTCAATTGATATCAGTGGCCACCCACCTCTTCCAACTAGCTCACATACATTTTTTCCATTTTTGCAGTCTTTTATAGTTTTTCGAGTTCCAAAATTCTTTGGCCATTTTTCAGGCCCTAAACGATGTTTTTTTGTACTTTTTGGGGGGTAGATGTTGCCATCATCACAACTTGACCCATAATAGAATTTTTACTTTTTGGATAGACCTTTCTGACAAGGTATCGAATGTCCCAAATAGAGATCGTATGAAAAAGTGACGCTCGTGGGAAGTTTATGTATCAACTACCCCCATTCGGGCCTGCAAACCTTTTGTCTTTTCATATTCTGGGGTTAGGATTTTTTATTTTACTTATGTTAAGAATTCCTTTGGATCCTCATTGTAACAATCATCTTCTTTCAAATGAGCATAGCCACCACATCTCTTTTGAGAGATAAGGTGCCACCATTATAGTGAGTCTTTTGCTCTGTATTTCTATAGTTTTGTACATTTCGCTCATTAATAGAAACTGTGTACTACTTGATCCATTTTTTATGGTTATATCTATGCTATGTCTCTTTAATATTATTGGATATATGATATATATCTATACATTTATTTATTATATATTTTCTCTCATTTCGTTTCGAAAATGATATGGATCACCTCCCTCGAAACAACATCAAAAAAGTGTGGAAATTTATATTATAAATTACAAACATTAAATCATCAACCTTAGGGATCATATGCTTTGAGGTTAAATAAAAGGAAATGCAAGTTTATAGCCTATTTATTGATGGGTCTAAAATTTCCATTTGTCAATAGTAGGGTTTACCCTCTAGATCTCTCACCATTTGGAATAGGAAACCCATCTAGAATATTGTGTGGAAGACATTTTAGTTTTGGCTTTAGTGATTGCATCCTGATCCACCAATAAAGGTGAATGATGGATGGTTATTCAAATGGAATATGTATATGAAGACTATTTAGATGCACGAAATATGTCTAACCTACTTATACTATATCCTCACCTAGCTAGGAGAAAATTATTCATAAACAAATCAACAACATCATGGAACTAACTCTACCCATAGCTTCACCCAGATAGTTGTAATGAAGAAATAAAGTTAGATAACACATGAATATGAATATATAACCAGAGTAGTCTCAGTCACTATATCACATGCATTGACAACTCATACACTCATGACAATAACATAAAGAAGAATTAAAAAACTACAAGAGTGATATAGGTTGCATCATAATAGTCTATTAGAAAATGTGTTATTACATCCCATGTGTTGGTTTAGCTGAAATTTTATTCCCTACTACCTGCGTTGTTGACCCAGGGTTCATATCTTTAAGGGTACCAACAAAGCCTAAAACTATCATCCCTTCTGGTAAACCAGAAGATAACACAGTACACAGAATGCACTATGCAGTCTCAACCAAGATAGCTTTAAATGGGTGGTTGCAAGAATCAGGTGTTTACAACCTAGGACTGAGTATGAGATATGGGATCTGTATTCTGAACCATTTATTATAACTTGTGTTATGAGATACTCTTATTCTCTTTTATATTTTAACCTTCATGGCATCTTTTCTTGATATCTCAACATCAATTAAACAATCAATATAATAACTCATTCATTCATTACACACACCGTTTAACTAATAAAAATATAAAAAAGATATGCATGCATTCATCACATTACACAGGTATTACCATGGTTCACCCCCTCTTGGGATATGTCGACAAAGATTTGTCTCTTGGCTCTCTTATTATGGTAGCTTTGCAATCTCACATCGTGCACCTAAAAATCTCCTCATATGGGTAAGATCTATATGAGTAAAACTATATCGCACCAGGCTCCTCAACCTACGATCTAATCCTCAAGATAAACCTTCTCTCCTCCGCTTTAGTTTAACCGCTTTACAAAAGTAGTTCATCTATTAAAAGAATTACATAAAAAAATGAAATCTTGTATGTTACGTACATATCTATATTTATATCTATCAGGCTCTTCAGCCATTTACACAAAACCTTACAAAAAACCTAACCCTACTATCATTAGGTCTTTCTTCTCTCCATGCATGCTTTTATTCCTTCCACCTGTCGCCTCCTTCTTGCATGTGCGCTTGTTGTGCTTATTACCAGTTGTTGCTTTACTCTTGCATGCTTTCCTTGCCACAATTTCTCTTCCAGTTGTCATTCTTCTTTGTGCATTCTTTCTTTCCCACTTCGTCTTGCTACCAACAGGCCCTGAACACTGACATGTGACTCATCCTGAGTCACCTAATATTTTTGAGCTGCCTCAATCTCCTCGATGATCGTCTGGAAATTTTCCCTCAGCTCCACTACTTTTATTAGTGCCTTCATGGTCTTCTCCTTAATGGTATCCACTACCTGAACTACCACTTCGTCGCTCAGAAAATCCTACATATTCTATTTGTATCTGTGCCATCTATGTTCTAGCTACTTTTGGCTGTGCGAGCACTTATGTTGACCATTCATGTAATGGTTCTATTTGAGCCTGACGCTCGTGTTTCTTTGTTTGTGCAGTGATAAGTTTTCCCTACATCTTCTTCAGCTCTTCTGTCCCCTTGACACATTCTAGGATTGGTATGGTAATTTTCCTGTGTTTGAGTTCCTTGATCCTTACATTGATCCTTTCCTCTTCCTTGTCCCAATGTTGAACCTAGGGATCCTCCTCCATTATTGTCCAAAGTTGTGTTGTTTTCTCGAGCAAGTCAGTTATCGTGCTAACCTGTTTCTCCATCTCCTGCATTTTCATTTTTGTTGCCCACCTTCTTTGCTCCTTTACTTCCAGTGGACTCATTGGTGTGAGTTGTTCTTGGAGATCCTCGATCTCCTTCTTCTATCAATAAATTTCTTGTTCAATCTATTCGATATTTTCTACGGCTAGGAGTTCGTTTTATTGTGTAGTTCTTGGAAGTTTTCCAAACATTTCTCCCACTCTGTGTTCCAATTCATTCCTGCCTTTTGTCTCCTTCTTCTTTTCAGATTTGACCTGCTCACAATCTTTTTCCAACGTTTCCTACTTCTTTGTTTCTTTCTATAGCTCGACTATGTTTTTATGTGCCTGAGACTATATCTCGTGCTCGACGCTAACCTGCAATTTGTACACTGCACTTGATGGAATCAATGTCAAGACCAATTAGATGTGGTACAAATCCTTCAATGGTGTCTGTCCCACTATTTCATCCATTCGTAGCATGCTCGGTTTTATGCAGACCATTGTATGTGCGTGTGGAATTGGGGGGACTAGGTCTCATTCTTCTACCTCCACTCTTTTGTTGGTTTGTATTTTCAACGGTTCTATGCCTCTGCTGCAACTTACCCTCTGGGCCTCCGTGAGTGTCCTCTGCCATCTCTTTTTGCAGTTTATCCATGTGATGTGTTGTGTGATCTAAGTCTTCTGATAGACAATCCTGGACTATTTTGGCGATCATTTCTCCATCATCCTCTATGATCGTATAGTTCAGTGATGCTCGTTGCACCTTTTATTTCTTGCGCGTGCATGTTGCCTATACAACTGGTCTCTTAGTTCCCCCTGGTTCTTGTGTGATGGGATTTGGGGCGGTCTCCTGACCTTCTTTAGATTGCTTCAGCTGTTTAGTGGTCTCTTTTTGCCCCTTCTGGGTTCCTATCAGCTTTGCCCCTTTATTTTTGCTGAGTCGGCTTGTTTTGGCCCATCCTTGGTTTCTTGGGCACTGGGATTTGTGGAGGCTGTGTTTCTGCCTGCATTGCTTCTCTTTCTATGGGTCCTTCTGGTACTTCCTGGGGAATGGATTGGATCCTCCATGCATCTGGCCATTCGTTGATGACCATGTCTATATCACCTTATGTGATGTAGTAGCACATCAGTAGAGACTGTTTATCTGGATCCTACCTTGGTTGTATCCACATGGATTGACATGTAACCCAGAAGTTAGCGATGTCCCCATATCACATGAAAGCTTGTGGTGTTATTATCCATGATTGGATGATAGATTCTTGTATGTCTCATAGGTATGCTTCAAAGATGATTCCATTTTCCCTCTTATGCATGGCCTGTGGCCCGGATCTCAGTAATAGATTTCTCTCTCCTACTGGATGTGGTCTAGTACAAAAAACTACATACTCTGATTCCTACCATCCCATGAAGCCTATGAGGGTGAGTAGCCATGAGTAATGGAATTATATACTAATGTATTGCATATCCTTACAATCCACTTGGAACAATTTCATTAGATAAGGCGACCAACTCATGAAGGTGTCTTTTTCACACTGAGTTGCAACTGCGATGACTCCCGGTGGTACTTCATCTTTCTGGCATTTTCTTAACAATTTACAGGCTAAGATATTTGCACCCAATTGTGTCACTACATTGTTGATCCATTTGATTATAATTCCTCTTGTCCCCCTAGCGGTACCACATTTCTTCTTCAATTCCTCTGCTAATGCTTTTTACTTGGATTTATCGTCCAGAATCAGCGCAGGATCCATACCTCGGCTGGGTAGTCCTATTATCTGCATGATAATTTCAATAGTTATGGGGATGGGTCTGTCCAGCCATATATCCCATCAATGCATGACTACTAACAACTGCTTAATGCATGATGTCATGTACTGGCCTATGCCAAAATGTGGAAGTTTCAGAAACCCTAAAATGCTCGTTCTATCGAGTCCAATTTCCCATTGATGTGGCTGGCTAGTCATTTCTCCAAGTTGGTTGACCACTATTTTCCACATAAAAACCCTTGGTGCAAGTTCCAAGTACTTGTTTTCATTTGATACATCATGGTCAGAATACTTGAGCTTCCCAACATGACCCAGTAGCTGTGGCTCTACCTGTACTCCCTCTGGTATGCGTGGTAGCACAATTTATACTGTTGGTTTCTTACGTGGTGAGATCAGTATCAAAACTTTGTCTTCCTGCTGTGGTGGTTTGTATGAAGTTATAACAACACCTGGTTTCTCCCCTGTAAGCCATTCTGTCCAAGCCAAGGTAGGTCTCGTGGTCTCTTCTATTGGTTGACCTAGGCTAGGTACTTGCAGCCCATCTAGTTTCCCTTCTAATCCTTGATTATGTGATGTTCCATTAACTTTTGTAGTTGGTTCAATTCTTTAGGTTTGCACTTACTTTTGGTTTTCCACTTCCTCATTTTGAAGTTCCTACATCACTGCTAGTGTGTCCTCTTTCATGGCCTCTTCTTTAGGCTATTGAATCTCTTCCAGTATTGGTGTAGATTTCATCTGTGTTATCTCTAGGGATGGGATCTCATTGATATCGATGATCTCTGGCTGCTGCTTCTCATTTTATTCAAGCCATCCTCATGACCTAGTTTGAACTCTGGTCAGTTTGGCTATTTGGCCTCATTCGATGGACTTCGGTGGTTCCATAGTGGTGATTGTCAAACATTTGTTGAGTTTGAAGGAATGTGGTGAGCTCTATGGTCTCACTTTGTCCGTTCGAGCTATTGCTTCTCTCTCTCTATTCTCCTTTCGCAAATAGACAAGTTGCTTCCATGCTCATGTGTTGTATGGGCGTGTCATGAAGCTTATCGAGTATGCTTCCTCCATCTTTTTTCGACTTTCTATTTCCCACTCATTTTTCTTTGGCATGTAACGATTTTTTTGGCCTTTACTGCATTTGTGTTTCAATCGTCTTGTGGATTTTTCGTCTCTAGCGTGTTTAACGCTTTTCAGTTTTTTTTTTTTTTTAACTACGTAGTGGGTGGTCGAATGTCTTTATACAACTTCAGTCATCTCTTGTTGATCATTCCTCTAAGGTATGTGCCTGCTAAATCTCTTAGCTGTATAACTCCACTGTATGTTACAGATTTGACCTCATATGGTTCTAACCAATGCATTCTCAACTTTCCCGGGTGCTAAATTGATTTGTTGTCATAGAGAAATACTAGATCTCCTTCCTTGAAAGTCTTCTTCTTAATGTCTCAACTGTGTCGTGCTTTGTCTCTAGCCTTCTGCACTTGTTGATGGAATCCTGCTAGGGTTTGGTCTTCCTCCATTTCTAACATTTGGTTCAGTATTTCCTATATTGTGTCATGTTCTGTCATTTGTGCGATAGCTGCTACGCGTAAGCTGGGTACTAAAAATTATAATGGCACTACCGCTTCTTGGCCGTAGACTAGTTTGAATGGTGTGTTATGTGTCAACTTCTTGCATTTCATCCTATACACCCATAATAATGCTGGTACTTTGAGGTCACAGTCATATTTGTTGATGTTACAGATCTTTGTCAGTGCATTCTCTAGAATTTTGTTGAAGACTTCTACTGTGCCATTCGCCTATGGATGGTACAGTGTGCTTTTCTGGTGAACTTCAAACTTCTCAAGCATCACGCGGATGGTGTTATTTATGAAATGCATGCCTTGGTATCTCATCAAAACTCTCAGGCACCCAAACCTAGTAATTACTTGTTCAAATAAGAAGTGCACTACAGTATTTTAGTGGTGCATCTTGCACCCACCTTTTTAGGTATTCCATCATGGTGATGATGTATCTTTCCCCTGTTCTTCTGGATAATGGGTTAATTGGTCCCACAAAGTCTATTTCCCATTTATCAAATGCTTGTAATGTAACTTGTGTTCATAACAACATCTCATCCCTTCTGTTTGGTTTGCCTACCCTTTGACATACATCGCATCCATGATAGTACTCTTTCAACTCTATGTGAATTGTTGGCCACCATAATCCTCGACATAGTACCTTCTGTGTGGTAGATTTTCCTACATAATGTCCTCCTACCAATCCATCACGAGCTTCTGCTAAAATTCTTGGTCGTTTGTGCTCTAACATGTACCTTCGTAAAAAGCTATGTATGCCCAGTTTATATAGATGTCCTGTGATCGGTTGATAGTAGGCTGTGTGAACTACCAGGTTCTTCTTCTGCATGGTGGTATATTGTTGCGGCACGGTACTTGTGCTCAAGTACTAGATGATCTTTGCGAAGTAGTCATTAGCAATATATACTGAGAATAACTAGGCATGCAGACAGTTGTCTTGTAAGTTTGTGGGTTCTTATCCATTTGTGACCCGTGATAGGTGGTCAGGTCCTACATTCAGTTTTCCTAGTTTGACTATTACTTCGAAGTCAAATTCTTGAAATAAAAATAACCATCGACAGATTCTCACCCACAACACTGGGTTGTTGAATAGGTATTTTAGGGTTGAGTGATCTGTAAACATTTTAAAATGTTTTCCCAATAGGTAGTGTATGAACTTCTGCAGTGTGTAAACCATAGCTAGGACTTGTCTTTCCATCCTGTTATAATTTTGTTATGAGTCTGATAGTTTTCTTCTTGCGAACATTATCGGGTGATCCAGGTCTCATACTCATAGTTGTGCTAAGATATCTCCAAGTGTTATCGTTGATGCATATACATGCACATGGAATGTCTTTCCCCAGTTTGGAAATACTAATATTGGTGCAGTGACCATATTTTCCTTCAGAGTATCTAGACCGTGTTGACACTCGTTGTTCTATTGGTACTTTGCATCCTTTATTAGCAGTTTCTCCATTGGTGTTGCGATCTACGCATATGCTTTGATGAATTTTTTGTAGTATCATGTGTGTCTTAATGTCATTCATAACTGATGAACTTTTTTTGGTGCTGGTAAATTAACGATGACTGTGATCTTTGCCAGATCGACCAATATCCCTTTTTTGCATAATATATGGCCCAATAGTATCCTAAACAGTGTTCCAAATATACATTTCTTTATGTTTAGGGATATCTGGCACTGTCTGCATTGCTCTATCATAAAGCGTAAAACTTCCACATGGTTTTTGAACAGATTATAGACTGTCCAATCATCCAGGTATATTTTGAGAAACTGATGGATGAATTCTTTGAATGTTGCGATAACCAATATGGCGAATATTGCTGGTGCATTCTTTAGTCTAAACGACATGACTGCATATTGGTAAGATCCCCATTTTGTCACGAACGTGGTCTTGTATTTGTCCTCTTATGCTATCTTAATCTAATGGTAGCATGAGAATCCATCAGTGAAGGAGTAAGCTTCGTGTCCCCCCACATTCTCTAACACTTCATCCATGAATAGTGTAGGGAATGGGTCGTATAGGCATGCGTCATTCAACTTCCTCAAGTTAACGCATATCCTAATCCCTCTTCCTTGATTCTTTTCCTGTACGACCATCGGGCTTATCCATTCTGATTCCTCGATTGGTTCGATTATGCTAGCTTCGCGCATCTGGTCAATCTCCTCTTTAACTTTTTGTTTATATATGGGGTTCAGTTTATATGGTCATTGTCTAATTGGTCTCGCTTCAGGTCTGAAAGGTATATTCATATCTCCCAGTTCTCCTGCTATGCCTTTAATTTCTATAAATGTTGTAGGAAACAAGTCATTGTATTCATGCAAAAACTCTATGATGATTTATACTGTTGGCTCATCCCAGTAGTCTCTAATTCTTGCCATTTTGGGGTGTTCAGATGTTTCGATGTTAACTTTATTTACCTTGATTGGTACAAAAATAACTTTAGATTCTATGGGTGGTCCCTTTAGAACTCTTTCACCTTCTACTTCTTTAATCTGAATGTTGCGTGGGTCATATTCATCTGCTGCTTCTTCCTATACATGGTAACATCACAGTAGTGTTGGCAGCCATTTCGCATTTTTATCCTATCCTTATAAGCTACCTACCCAAGTGTTTTGGAACCCTTGATTCTCATCGCAAGTTTTTGAATAAAACAACACTATCATTTTGCGCATTTAGACAGTTGCCTTTTGTTCTCGTTTTCACGACTGCAAGTGTGAAAACTTTGATTTCAAAGTCACGTCAATGGCATTAAAATCATCACTAGGTTATTATGGTTACTCTTGTCTATGTGTTCATTGCATTTCCAATTCAATTATGGTCACACAGCTGGCAAGACACCAAAACCTTTACTCATTTGGGATTTTTTGTTGTTAATATGATTTCATTTTTGTGAGACTGTGATGATGTTCTAGTGATTGTGATTAAATCATTGATTTAATGGTGGTTTTATGTACTTTGATCAAATTGCTTAGCACATTGGTTTCATGAAAACACATTGAAATTGTGGTTAGACCCTCGGTGCAGTCATTTCATACAACACATACTTGTTATGATCGAACCCTTGGTGTTGATTTCGAAACATTGTTTTGATTTTAAAACCATGCAAACAGTATTGCTTATGTAAATTTTTGTGTCGACTTACCATAGTTTTTATTAATTGTTTGAATGACATTACTTTGAACACATTGCAATAGTGATTTGAATCACCATATGAATCGTCGATTGTACATTTGGATATGACTGTTTTGCATGGGTTGATTCCGTTCCACCACCCTCGCACACTTTGGCATTAATGCCTGCCTCCTATCCCAGGTTACCTCTGTTGGTTTTTGGGGAAATATCTGAGTTATTGGTCCTATGTAAACCCTATCCAAACCCTTGTCCCTTTACCCAGATCACTATGTGCTCTCGTCTATGGCACCTGTGGTGCGCATAGAGCCTAATGGAAGCCAAACACTTTTGGTATTCGACAATGCTCGTGAGGATTTGGAAAATAGTGGCTGGCTGGTGTTTATCCAAAGATTTAAGGGTTTCAACCTTTTGGTTGCCCAACATTTCACCCTCACCTTCAATGGATGCAGGGCTAAGGTCGAAGACATACAACTCGAGCTAAATGAGGAATTCCTAAGCTTAGCTACAGGATTACCAGCTACAGGGCAAAGGTGGTTTAAAAATTCCAAAGTGGACAAGGTGCCATGGCCGCTCCTATTCACATCAAGAAATATTGTTAGTTGTGATAGAGGTATGCATGTCACTGCCCTCAAACCCAGGTGGCATGATCGTTTGGCAATTGTTAAGCAGTTTGTGACCTGTGAAGGTCGTTATGGCTTGGTATTTTTGTATCCTCTTTGGTTATTGATGAATTTTATAGAATACCCTCTGAATATGCCATGTTATCTCTTACATAGTCTTTACAAGATGTCAAAATGATTTAAGCGTGAGAAGGTTGATAGCAACCTGTTCCATCACTGCTTGATCAAAGTCCTTATCGTTCATCATTTGAGCCTTAGAGGTGATTGTTGGCAAGCCTTCCTGTCAAGGAATGGATTTGCCACTTCCGAGTCTATCCAAGAGGACAAGGTTGTGGTTACTGAAACTCTGGTTGGTCCAGCCATGCCACTTCATATCCTTCTACCCCCTATCTAACCCTCAAACTGCCCCAACCTTGACCTACCTGATACCATGGCCGACCCATCTGCTAAAGACAATACTAGGACTGTCAAGAGTCTTGTAAGGAAGAAAGGAAAAGGTGATACTGTTGTCAATAGTAAGGGAAAGAAAAATGCACGATGGATATCCATATGTGCTAGGAACAAACGCAAACAGAGCACTGACCAAAATCCTATAGTGTTGAGCGAGGTCTCGGACTCTGAAATTGAATGTTTCTTGACTAAGGAATATCCCTATTCTCATGGCCTATTTTCTATGGAACCCTATGACTATGTTTCCAACTTACCTCCGTGCCTCAAGAACGATCCTAAATTCCCGGGAATTAAGCTTCACAGTGACACTCCTGGTAACTTGAAAGAACCCTCACCTATAATGCCAAGGCCCAATCAATCGCCTTGCACTCAATGTAATTATTGGCTTGAACGTTATTACACTGATGTTCCCCTGTTGCAATCTAAGATTAAATCTTTAGAGGAATGAGTTACAGTGTTTTCAAAGGAGAACGACCGGCTACAAGCCAACGAGAAGAAACAAAAAACCACCGGTTCAATTGTCTTCAGAAATGTCGAGGCAGCAATGGCCTTTGTCAATTCAAAATTATCATGATCGAATCATTTTCTTACTACCCAGGTATGTATTTCAACATCGATTTTGTTTTATGAGTTGGTTTGAATTAGTATGACCGATTGGGTTTGCTTTCGTTTACTTCTGTTCGAATAGATTCAAGAAACGATTATGTTTTGTTTTGAATGATTATTTTCGTTTTGGATTATGATTGCATTCAATCTGTACAGAAGATTTGTTTGCTAAACTCGGACATAGCTATGTTTTGATTGATACGATTTTGCATTAGCATAGCAATTGTGTCGGCCCTAAGTTAGTTCGATTCATTTTATTTTTTTTGTTTGATTTTGAAACGATTTTGTATGTTTGAATTAGCATAGTCTTTTATGTACGCAGTGCATCAATATCAAATATTGGTTTGATGAATACAATGTAATCTATTGATTCGCAAAATGACTCTGTTAGTTTTGATTTTAAAAATGATTCTGTTAAGTTTTGGATTGACATATTTTGTCTGTATTGAATTCATATGAAAGGTTTGGCTAAATTGATTATAGTCTGTTTGAAGTAGATTCAAAAAATGATTTCGTTGGTTCCCAATTGTCAATCGATTTTGTCTACTCCGAATTGGTAATAAAAGTTGTTTGACAGATCATACATATCCTGTTATCATTTGATTAATTCAATTGCAATTTCATTTGTTTCAAATTGGCATAAAGAATCTAGTTACTTCTAGCATGAACGATTTGTTTTGTTTTCAAGTAGCAATTAAATATTTGGTTTAATGGGTCGAATATATTTTTGTTATCATTTGGATTGATTAAAAATGATTATGTTTTCAAATTAGACCAGCTACAGAATCGCAAGATTTTGTAGCTAGTCTTAAGATTTTGATTTTTGTTAAATTTATCAATAAAACATTATCTAAACTTGTGTATTCTTGTCTACCCACAGGTACCTACGAATTTCATTGAAAAATTGGACATGCTGTGGCAGTTTAGATATAGTTTTGTTTTAAGTTGTTATTCATAGGCAGAAATAGAGAAGAATTGGGAGCTTGTTCCTCGATTTTTTGTAAACTGTTTTGATAATTCCCACATGGATGTTTTACCCTGTGGCCTTTAAATACTTGTTATTTTTTTGTAAAGAACCCATCATCACTATTGGGAGAAAAATACTATGGATTCATGATGATACAAACTTGAATGGAAGTCGATCTTTTGTAATAGCTTTAGCTTTCAATTTATCATACTTTCGTTCAGGTTTTGTGTATTCTAATTTGTGATTAAGTCATTGACTACTTTAGATATCAAGACTTATTACAGGTTAATGCATTGTGATTTAAATTTTGTCCATGTCTCATGTATCTCAGTTTTAGCACAACAATTATTCTGTTTCAATTTAATGAAAAAAGGTTTATCTTCTTCATTAATTGAGCTATTCTGTAGAAATCTTTGCACAGGGATTTATCTAACTGCGATGATTTGTGAATTATAAGATTGTTGTTGTTTTTTATGTCCTATTTTTCCTATCATTCATATTCAAAGAGCACTACCACTTCTTGTTTACAAGAAGCTTGCAGAGAATCTGGTGCGGGTTTCCTCCCATCAAACAGTTGAATCGGATACGTTACACAAGACAAATTGGAAAGCGTTTTTACAGGTTAGTTTATTAGTGTTATTTAAGTAGTTCAGATAGGTATATATATAGTTCAGATTTATAGTTAGGATTATTATTTTAATTGCTCAGCTTAGATAGTTATAATTTTAGTTCTTTTCATAAAATTATAAAAAATCAAAAAACTATAGTTTTGTTGTCCTGGGACAGTTTACAAATGATTTTTTTTCAGGTTTTCATCTAAAATATGTAATCTGTAAATCTTGTACATTTGTGATTAAGATCTAATTTTGTTGATAGATGAACATTTAATTTCATAGAATTATTGTTGTATAATATTAGACAATAGACTGTATATAATTATTTCAGATCTGTTTATTAGTTTTCTTTAATTGTTTTTTTAACTTAGGTTAGTTCCTTTAGTTAGTTTCTTTCGTTTTCCTAGGACTTAGATCGGCCAACGGAGCTGCTAAACTCATCAAGGTGGATCATCCCAAATGGATTGGGTTATTTAGAAAACCCTGGACTGGATCTACTCTTCCAGTTGGCGAGCGTTCATTTTCACCCGTCAACAAGTAGTTCCTTGACTGTCTTCTTATTTCGCTATTGCTCTTTGATAATACGTTCTACTTATGATTATTCAATTCATATGATTCCTCTGATCCATTTCAGGGATGCATCTATCTTGGGGTTCTCATCCTCAAATGAGAAAGTGATGGTAAAGTTTTGTTGCAATGTCGTCCAGTATGTAGTTCCTTTTCGCAATTCCTGATCTGTATATGAGTTCGATGGTATGCCCTCTAAAGTGTGAATGAAATGGTAAGGCCATTCCTCTGGTGGTGTAATTTTCCACCGTGTTTTTCACTCCTCCAAGTGTTTCCCTGGTGTCCCTAGTCCTTCATATCTCCGTTGTTTGTTGTTTTTATGTTCTGCGTTGAACCTTATGCACAATAATCGCTTACATTGGTACCAGTTTGTGATAATTTCCTTGTGTGTACCCCACGATCTTGCGGGTGTGGCCTTGAGTGCTAACTCGAGTGATAGTAGCCTCTAGTTCTCTAATACTTCATCTTCATATTGTTTCAAAAATGTTTCCAAATCATTTAGTTCATGGAAACTGGGTGGTTCTTTGATTTCTATGCCTATCCACCATATCGTGCGGTCTATTATTGTATATCTTCTTGTGGATACTTTATGTAGTCTTTGCTACCAGTTTTCTAGCCCAGTGTCTGAATTTTTTGTGCATGAAGTAATTCTACACCAACTAGGTACCCCATCTGCAGTTGGGTTTACGTAATCCTCCTCACGCGGAGTTGTTCTATACAACTGGTTGATTTCCTCTACATCGAAGAAAGTGGGTTCTATGAACCTTTCCCCTTCTAATGGATCTAGTGGTGCTATGACCTTGTAATCTCTGGATTCAAATGTCATTTTCCTTTTATTCAAGTTAATTATGGTCTTGTTGTCAAATGCCTAGTCCATACCGAGTAGTGTCAGTTACAGTGTTATGCCATATACTATTTCGATGATTTCAAAGTCTGCTTTAGTGCGCACTCCATCAAGATCTATTGTTACTCCATTCAATCTCCCTACTGATAGGACCGTATGTTGGTTTTCTAGTTTTAATTGGACATTTGAGTATCCCAATGTTGGCTCTCCCATGCATTGTCAGGTTTTCTTGGGTAGCACATTCACTTCGGATCCTTGGTCCAATGTGATGTCTCCCATATTGAAATCCCCAATGTTAGCATTGAACCTAAATTCCCTACTTGTTCTTCTTCTTGTGTGTAGATGATTGACAATTTTCAGTTCTAGATTTTGTTCCATCTCGTTGCTACATTTCTCTAGGATGTTTTGCAATATTTTCACAGATGAAGGATCACTTAATATTTTTATGCATGACTGCAAAAATTCTTTGATAGTACTTACTTGTCCCTTGGGTACGATTCCATTGGTATGATCCAATGATGGTGGCATTTTGTATTCTGGGGCTTTATGGGCTGGTTGCGCAGTGGAAGTCGACGATGTGTCCATCCTTTGAAATTCTTGTATGCCTTCCTTAAAAGTCTCCTTTTCTTTTGGCATGTTGAACTGCTTTCTTGGTTCGGTGTTCTTCTTTACCCATTGGTTCTGTGCGGGTTCCTGTTGGACTGCATCATTTCCATTTTTGTTCCTCCACGGGTGGCTATATTGATGTTCCATCCATCTTCCCTTGTTTTGGCTAAAATCCATTGAAAATTATGATTATTCTGGTTCCTCTTTTCCTGGATCTTTACCAATAGTGTCGGACATTCCTCTATCTCATGATCCGACACAGGACAATACATACAAGTCGCTGGGGGAAGTGGGCATTCCTATGCATAATGCCTTGATTTTTTATAGTTGTGACATGTGATTGGTCCTCTCCCATGTCTGAAACCTCCTCTGGCTCATCCTTCTCCTCGATAGCTTGTTCAGTCCCCTCTCAGTGCGTTTTACTATGGTGTCTGATTATACTGTGCAGCATTATACTGGGGTTGCGTCGGGTTGTACTGCGGTTGTGCATTATTGTATGGTTGTTGCACAGTATTGTACTGTTGCTGCGCAGTGTTGTATAGAGTCAGGGCTTGATTGAATTGTGGTGTTTCTTTTCTAGTCATCATTTTGGCCTGTAACCTGTATGCTTCTGATGTTCTTTCCCACATCAACTTCATAGTTTTGCAATCTTTATCATTGTGGCCTACCGACTTCCAAAAGGTGAAATAAGAATTCTTTGGGACTATCTAGTACTTCTACATCACCATGTAGTGATAAGGGTCATGACCCGATTTCTTTCATATTTCACACCATAATCCTCCCTGTGGTAGTGGGTTTGGCATGCATGTTTCCATATATTGTGAGAATGCTGGACATTCGTTCTTGTGGTGTTTTTCTATCCAACATGTGGTGCACAAAATGACTTGTTGTTTGTCCTTGTTCTTATTGTGGTTCAACTAAAATGTTAGGTTCTTCAAATCCTCTTTCAATTATTCAATAGCTTGGTCCATCTGCTGGTACTAGTTCTCTTCCAACTGCAAGGCTGCCTATAGAGCTTCGGCTTGCATCTAAAACTTCTACTGTCATAAGGAATATTTTAGGTGTAGGAGTAGTGTGTTGACGACCATGTGTCGATGCTGTATCTCAGACATAAGGTATTTTAACTTCCCCTTCAATTGATTGAATTTCTGGTCAATCTCCCATACAGACTCTCCTGGTTTATGTCTTATCTTGATCATCTTGTACATATACTGATCCTATGAGCTCGGCTTATAGAACTAATTAATCAATAGCTTCTTAATGTATGCCAGTGACCTCATCATCCCAAGGGCACTTTTCATGTATATACTCATATACCAGTCCAGGGAGCGGTCTCTTAGCATGATTGCTAGCTGTGTAAGTTTGGTATCTTCATCAGTGATCTATTTTGCCTCCCAGATATTTTCACAAATGAACAAATGATTCTCAGGGTCTTTTTCTACTTCTCCTCTAAATTCTAGAAATTTAATAGTGGGATCATGTCCTGCCATTCTAAATACTGAACTTCTACCTCCGCCGCGCAGTGTAGATACTTGACTAGTACTTCCTGAACTGGATCCTCTGGTTGTTTCTTCTGTCTTAGATGTACTTCTTGTTGTCGGACTTCCTTCGAACTTCGGTTATCTAAACGATGGTGTTCTCTTTTGTGTATTGTTCTCACATGGGTTTATGGCTTCCAAACTGACACTAATATGGAAAGGATGGCTATCTTATCCTTCGGTTCTTGGGCCTCTTGTTTTCCTCTCATAGGTTGCGCGTAGGATTTCCTCAATCTGCTCCACAGCCTAGAGATCCTCTACCTCTTCCTCATCACTTTCCAAGCCCTCCCTCGTGGCTATGACTCTCTTCTTGGTATTCACCTTGTATTGGTATGGTACTCCTCTATGCATTATTCCTAATGACACCGAGATCCACTTAAGCTGCTCGTCATCCATCAAGATTGGGTCCAAGAATTCCTCCTCTTTATTTCCTTTATCCTCACCTTCATCCATTTATCCTCTCTCTGTGAATTCTTCCCCCCTTCCCCCATGCATGTAGGGAAGTGTAGCTGTCTGATTTCATTGTCATTACACCTTTGTTATATAGCAGTATTTGAATAGAAGTATACAGTGATGTAATGTACCTTATGTGCGGTCCGCATAGAAAATCTTGCTCTGCTGCACTATATGACTTCCCTATGTCAAATGCAAACTCTGTGATGAAGCCTGCCACAATAATGTCAAGCCAAAATTTGACTGTGCGGGTTAATTTGTTGTT
>JASDQU010735411.1:147294-179511 GCA_032191745.1 Picea mariana
GCTTGCATTACCTCCATCTATGACTGTACATAATGTGTTTCATGTTTCACTACTTAAGAAATATGTACCTGATGCTAATCATGTTATCGATTGGAATGTGATTCAGGTGGAACCAGAAGGTGTCCTGCAAGTGCATCCTGTGTGCATATTGGACAGGAAAAGCAAACAGCTTCGGAATCGAGCTATAGAGCTTGTAAAGGTCTAGTGGACCTGGTACGGTCCTGAGGACGCGACATGGGAGCATGCAGACGTTATGCGGGCAGAGTACCTGCACCTTTTTGAAGATTTTGAAAGGCTTGCAGAGACAGTGTAAGTTGCACTGAGGACAGTGAAAAAATAAGGGGAGGGGGATTGTAGTGTCCCCAAGGTCGAGCCCCGATGTAAACCATGCTCTGAAAGAGATTGTAAATATGTGTTGTAGGCTGGTGAGCCAATTCTTGTATAAGCCGGTAGGCTTATGTATTTGATTAGGCCAGAGAGCCTAAGGGTAGAAGGCCACGGGCCTGGATTTTGTATCTGTATGTATGCAGCACTTCAATAAAATATAAAAACTGTAGGGTGCAGACCGACCACGATGAAAGAGTGATGGGGGACTGAGCGTCTACAGAGTGGGCAAGGGATTAAGGGATGGAAGGTGGGAAAAATGGGTGGGGTGTTGAAACTAGGGGCTAAGCCTAGGGGGCTTAGGCCTGGAATAATATTTTAATATTATTTCCAAAAAGAGCCATGTGCATATTATTTTACCCTAAGTGCTTTGGAAGGACGAGTGACTTCCAAATATGAAGGAACGAGCTTCATGGGTGACAAGTGTCAACCCATGTGCATGCAGTTAAAACTGCCGAAGCTAGCCGTGTTGGGGGTTCCACTCCCATTTCCGTCAACTGCTGCGTAGGTTCCTCCGGAGATTGGACCAGATTGTCTAAGCATGAATGGGTCGAACCTTTGCAGAGATACCCTCGTGCATGTTCTGAACCGTACACCCCTTGAACCGGAAAAAGGCCTGTGTCGTTCTGAGATAGCCCGTACATTCTGTTCTGAACCATCAAGCCTGTGAGTGGAATCTCTGTACACCTTGTGAAATCCTGAAACTGAACCCATGAGCCTATTTCGTGACTGCTGAGCCTGTTTGGGAAGCCCGTGTCTATTTCCCAGTTGGATGTTGTGGCTACACAGTGCTGGACTGTGCGTGACTTACTGGCCAGTGTGAACTCATGCTTAGCTTGTGTGTAACCTCTCTCCAGGTGAGGGGGGTGATTGTGGTTTGAAGAGGCAGGTTGTCAGGCCTGCGAGAAACTCTTTCCAGGTGAAAGAGTTTGCTGGGAAGTGTTTTCTTCCAGGGAGTGTCCGGCACCAGCTACAGGCTCTGAGACTTCCTGATCCGACCTGTTGTCGAGACCCAGAAGGGGAGGTTAGCACCGATGGACTGTGCATGTGAAGGTGTATACTCCCGGGCGGAACATGCATGTGGGGAATGAGGGTCTAGTAGTAGTGGGCGTAAGATGGAATCTTTGGGAAGAATCCTTCTAGATATTTCTGTGATGTCTTCTCTGTAATCTCAGCCTAGCCTAGGATTCCTTGCCTTGGGGTGGAGCTCGGTCCCAGCTCGGGGGTGACCCACTGTTGAGCTGATGAACAGTGTGGTCTAAGGCTGGGAGGTTCGTGGGAGGCCTGCACTCGGTTGGTGTTTTCTACAGCTGTTAAAAGATAAGTATTTGAATTATGCTTTGATCATGTTATGCATGGCTGGCTGCTTATGTATCATGTCTTCGCTGTGTAAATGAATTATTGTTAAATGCTATGGAATGTGTGATTATAGCAGTAACGAGATATGTTTCACTCTGTATTTTAAATGTGTTTAATTGTGCTTAAATGCATGTGGTTATATTGGCCTTGTTTATTATTAAAAAGAGTGTACAGAATATTACAAGAGCGCGTTAAATTGGTATCAGAGCAATTGGTACACTACACTATGTGTCTTGGTTTTTTTCTTTTCTGAGTTTTCATTTTACATTCACGACAATTTTTTTTTTATTGTATTCTTAAGAATAACGAGTGCACATTCCTTCATGGATACCTTTTGGTGACCCCGTTTTCCATTCTTCCACCTCTGAGAGCAATATTATCTCATTATCTAGCCACTCTCTCAGGGAGAAAATATTTTCGTTCGAGTTTTGTGAGGAAAAATGGAGGGCGCACGAACTGGGGTTTGCGCCCTTGCTGTTTTCTTCTTTGTGGGAATGAAGTGAGTGCGTCCTCTTCCATGGATGCACTGGGCTTCTCCCACTAATCCACAGAGGTCACTTTGAGATAGCCAAAATCTCTTGGCGACTCTCGAGTCACCCGGGTTTGGATCCCCATTTGTTTGGTCACCCAAACTAATGGTGTGCCCCTGTTCAGATTTTCACCCTTGAGGAGAGTTTTTGGTCAGAAGCTGATCTATGGCTTGCGTGGTCACCTTCTCCTATATATCTCCTTCTTGGGCACATCAATTGGTATCAGAGCCTCAAGATCCATGTAAAAGATTTCGATCTTGAAGATTGAGAGAAATGTTTTTGGGGTTTTCATGAAATAATCCAGAGTTTGCCCATTCAAGGGTTTCCATTTTTTATGAAAGAAGCTCCACAGTTCTCATAATCCCCAAGGGCACCCAATCTCCATTGCTAGAGAGAGGAGTTCCACATATCTAAAACAATACAGATCTTTCCCTCTAGACCAATTCAAGTTTCGTTGCTTCAGGTTTTTGATCCCTCTATTCTCAAAACAGAGTCCTTTGTTCAGCATTGCAACCTAAGGGGAACCTTTTCTCTTCAGTTGACCTCACAATGCCTCCACGCAAAGATCCTTTGGAAGTTGACTCATATTCCAACACATCAAGTACCATCCAAGATATTTCCTCCTTCCTCAATGAGATACTTAGAATGCAACAACAAAACAATCCAGATCCCTTCTGTTTGGACACTTGAATCCAACAGATCTCTTTCGGTTAAACACTCAAATCCAACTACCCAAATTTGTTTGGCAAACCAATGGTGAAATGGTGGATTCTTGGATCTGTAACCTATCTACCTATTTCAATACATGTCTAAGCCTTATCGAGGAAACAAAACTCGATATATTTCTCCTTCCAATTAGAAGGACTGGCACAAAATTGGTGGGACACAGATCAAGAGAAGACCACATTTGTGATATAGATTGGGGATTCTCCATAATCCTCTACTTTGCAACCCATTAAAAACTGGGCTCAACTTCCTGAAGCATTGAGAAATCGCTTCTACCCACCTGGGTATGTGCAATCCTTATGGATCAAATGGCACCAAATTTCACAACTCCCTTCATAAGGAGTGCAAAGCTACATATAAGTCTTCTACAAGATCCACTTTTACTTCATGTTCCAGATCTAGAAGAGGTAGTCATATTAAAATTTTTGGCTGGTTTATTAATTCAATTGCATCAAGAAGTAGAGCTATTTGAAAATCCAACTTTAGATAAAAAATTAAGAACTCTTTGGCTATAGAAAGGAAATTCGCTCCTAGAGGTCATGTTCCTCAGTCCCTCCCTTACACCAACCCCCCCTCCTCTCAACCATCCATCTCCCATCCCTCAACCCGCTTTCCACCTCCTCAAACTCAAAACCCCAAACCCAATACAATTACAAGGACACCTTGGTGCTCATTCCACAAAACTACTTCACACAATTCATCAGATTATTGAATCCTCTAAAATCTCAAAACCAACAAAACTCTACTCATTGAGCTCATTGTGTCTTCCCATGTAGCATATACCAAAGAAGTTCCTCTTGACAATCCCACATAATTAGATCCCTCATTGGTTCTAATGACCCATGAATATTCGAACGCATCCACCCAACCCAAAACGCCTTGGCTTTACCAATTATGGACAATGGAATCCAGAAAAATTTGGTGTCTCAAGACCTTGTCAACCACCTTAATCTTGTCACTACTCCACATCCGCAACCCTATCAACTTGGATGGGACGAGAAGGATGGCCCCCGCCTCCTAGTCTCTAAGTGTTTTCTGCTCACTTTTGCCATAGGCCAATTCAAAGATACTGTCCTCTGTGATGTCTTCCCCTTGGATTGTGCGGATTTACTGCTCAGTATCCCATACCAAACCCAAATAAACTCTAACTATCTAGCCAAATCTCGCCAGTACAAAATTACCAAAGAAGGCCACACTTATATCTTAACTACAACAAAACCCAAACCCCCTTCTACCAAAGAAAAAATCCCACATGTACACTTAAACCAATGTGTCTCTCTCTATTTGGTGCGCCAATAACACCAAACACTACCACACACCCTATTCCTAAAAATATGAATCCTCTCCTCCATGAGTTTGTAGAGGTATTTCAACCTCCAGATGGAATTCCCACCTCCTGCCACATTGACCATTCCATTCATATCATTCCTGGATCTACCTTACCTAATGCCCCAACTTACTGGTTGGCCCAAACAAAAACAGAGGAAATGGAAAGACAACTAACCGACCTCATCAACTCTGGCCACATCCAACCTTCATCTTCTCCTTGTTCTTTTGATGCCTTTGTCGTCCCTAAACGAGATACCTCAGAAATGCACCTTGTCACTGATTACCGAGCCTTGAACAAATCCATAATAAAAAACCATTACGCCCTTCCCCGGATTGAGGAACTACTGGTTTGGATCCCCATTTGTTTGGTCACCCAAAATAATGGTGCGCCCCTGTTCAGATTTGCACCCCTAAGGAGAGTTTTTGGTCATAAGTTGAGCTATGGCTTGAGTGGTCACCTTCTCCTGTAGATCGCCTTCTTTGGCAAATCATTTAAAATGGTTGTTCAAATCTAAGTTCAATGTTGATGTTGATTGGTTGTAAAATATTATTCAAGAAGACATGGGAGAAAGGAAAGGAGTAACTACATCTATCAAATGTGATAATAAAATCTCAAGAAAATTGATAAACAATCCAATTTATCATGCAAAATCAAAGCACATTGAAACTCAACATCACTTTGTAAGAGAAAAGATTCAATCAAAATAAATTGATTTGTTTTACTATAATACAAATTATAATGTGGCATATATATTCACTAAGACTTAGGAAAATGATACATTTTTAATAATGTAGAGACAAGCTAGGAATTATAGAGAATTCATTTATGCATTAAGGGGGAGTGACAAAAATAAATGTAGAAATGAATTATTAGCAATTTGTTAGGATGTTGGTAATCAAAAAATCAATCTTGTTGGAGTCTTGTCTATAATTGATCCAGGTGGATATCGATGGCCACCCACCTTTTCCAAATGGCTCAACACATTTTTCTAGCAATTTTGGGAATTTACTATTTTTAGCAGGTTTTAACTTCGAGGGCCATTTTGAGGGCCCAAATGAAGGTTTTTCAATATCGAGGTTCCCAACAATATCCAAAGGCATGATTGAGCCCTCAAAATGAATCTCCTCGACAATACCTTCCCAACGAGCTATCACATGCTTAAAACAGAGATAGTATGCAAAAGTTACGACCCCAGGAAGTTGATGTACTCAGTTACCCAAATGGGGCCCACATGACTTTTGGTGCTTCATCTCCTAGGGTTAGGTTTTCAGATGTCTAGGGTTTTTGGAATTCCTGTTTATTGTAAAAATTCCTTCAAAGCCTCATTGTAACCATCTTCTTGCGATTGTGAGTAGCTGTAACATCTCTTCTCAGAGATAAGCTGCCACCATTCTAGTGTGTCTTTCACTCTGTATTTTTACAGTCTCTGTACATTTCTTTCATTAATAGAAATCATGTATTACTGTATATATGTGTTTATGGTTGCATCTTTGATACAGTTCTGTTATATTATTGAGTATCCTGTGATATCTCTGTGCATTTCTTTATTATATCTCCGATCTCATTTCGTGCCAAAAATAATCCAGATCAGTGGTATCAGAGGAGGCTGCTCTTGATCGTTTTTTCAGTGTATGTCCCCGATGAGACAGGAGTATAGAAAGTTGCATCTCGATCTTGTCCCTCTTGAAAACAATCTCTCTCACACACCTAATAAACCCTCAATGTCGGAAGAAAATAAAAATGATGGAGCAAACGATCCTATTAATCTGTTGCTTGAGCAAGCTCTCATGCGACAAATAGACGAAATGATGGAGAATTTTTCCCACATCCTTCAATGCCTGTTGATAATAGTAGGTGCATATTCATCAAGCGACCACTTTGGAGGCACCTTGCCTTTCAAGGTACAAGTTAATTTTGATATTCCTATATTTGAAGGACAGATAGATGCAGAAGCCCTAGAAAAATGGTTAACTCTGCTAGAAGTTTATTTCTCTGTTCACAATTTTTCCGACAAAGAAAAGATCGCCTTCGCACTCCTTAGAGCTCTCCCCCATGTCAAACATTGGTGGGAAAATTACTGGGAGAAAAGTTCCATAGAGGAGTCTGGAATATACGGGGTCGATCCCACTTGGGATTTTTTTGTCGATGCTGTAAAGGAACAGTATTACCCTGTTGGCAACTATGAGGACCATTACATGAAATGGACCACACTGCAACAAGAGACGGGCCAAGCAGTTCTGGAGTTCACCAATACCTTCCATACCTTGTGCACCAATATGGGTATCAAAGACTCCGAGTGAAATTTGGTTTTGAAATACCGTGGGGCTCTACAGAGATACATCCATACTAAAATGGATTTTCTGGACATCTCATCACTCGGTGTTGCTTATCGATATGCTGTTAAAATTGAGAAAAAATTTAAGCATCAGAACAAATGGGAGTTCGGGTATGAAAATCCGCAACAACCAGAGTATGACAAAGATGGCCCTAACAAAAAGTCTCCCAAAAACCAGTCCAAGACACAGGAAAAGAAGGGTCATGGGAAGACAAAGAAGGACACTGGAAAATGGTGCATTTTCCACAAAATCCCCTGGCACAACACCAATGAATGTCGCTCAAAACAGTCATTGGTGTCTGAGATCAAAGACAAGGAGCCGAACCCTGATTCAAAATATGATTATGAAAATATTGGTAAAGGACAGATCATTGACGCAGACCCCACTTCTATTGTCGCAACCGCATCAATTAAACCAGAAGAACCAACAGATCCTGAAGAGGGGGAGCGACTTTTTCATTAACAGATGTGGGTGAAGCGGACCCCGCTACATTTTATTATTGATAGCGGAAGCCAGAAAAACCTCATCTCAGCAGAGGTCATCAAATAGTTGGGATTGTCGACAACACCACACCCGCAGCCATACAACATTGGGTGGCTTCCCCAAGGATGAGATATCCATGTCAACCAATAGTGTCGATTATCATATGGCATCCAACCCTTCAAGGCTGAGGTATTATGTGATGTTGCCCCACTCGATGTCTGTGATGTGCTCTTGGGCCAACCATATATGTGGAGACGCCATGTTGTTTATGAGTCTTGACCCCGTAGTGTCATTGTTACTTTGGGGGGTCATCTCTATAGAATAACAGAGGTAGTTCCGACTATTGTTCCACCTAAAAAGTGATGCAAGGTAGTATCTCATACTGCAAAATTCAACTTCTTCACAATCTGTTCAAAAGGAGAACAAAAGGACACTGCAACCATTACAGCCTTGCCCCAAGCACCTTCTATCCAATAGAAGTAGGTTGACAAGGCTGAAGAAAAGTGAAAAGATTCCTTATGAACAACATCCTCTCATGTATCTCGACTTGTTGAACAGCCTCAAACTTAACAGGTTCATGACATATTTCCACAAGCTGAGTAGCCCGACATCTCCAGCAAGACAAGCAGCTCACCAAGATGCAGATTCAACAAACACTTTTCCCCCTCCCCTGGGAAGTCAATGCAATTGAGACCATTGCTTCCTAAGGAGGGTAGATTGATCTAGGTGGATGTCGGTGGCCACCCACCTTTTCCGAATGGCTCAAAACAGTTTTTTGGCAATTTTGGCAATTTACTATTTTTAGTAGGTTTTAACTTCTCGGTCCATTTTGAGGGCCCAAATGAAGTTTTTTCGAGATCTAGGTTCTAAATGATAGTTGAAGGCATAATTGAGCCCTCAAAATGAATCTCCTCAATGATACCTTTCCAACGAGCTATCACACGCCTAAAACAGAGATCGTATGCAAAAGTTACGACCCCGGGAAGTTGATGTACTCACTTACCCAAATGGGGCCCACATGACTTTTGGCGCTTCATATCCTACTATTAGGTTTTCGGATGTCTATGGTTTTTGGCATTCCTATTTATTGTAAAAAGGGATTCATAGCCTCATTGTAACCATCTTCTTTCGAATGCGAGTAGCCGTCACACCTCTTCTTAGAGATAAGTTGCCACCATTCTAATGAGTCTTTCACTCTGTATTTTTACAGTCTCTCTACATTTCTTTCATTAATAGAAATCGTGTATTACTGTATATCTATGTTTATGGTTGCATATTTGATACATTTCTGTTATATTATTGAGTATCCTATGATATCTCTGTGCATTTCTTTATTATATCTCCGATCTCATTTCATGCCAAAAATAATCCAGATCAGTGGTATCAGAGCAGGCTGCTCTTGATCATTTTTTCAGTGCATGTCCCCGACTAGGTTTGAGTATATAAATTTGGGTCTCGAGTTTGTCTCTCTTGAAAACAATCGCTCTCATGCACCCAAGAAACCCTCAATGGCGGAAGAAAATAAAAATGATGGAGCAAACGATCCTATTAATCTATTGCTTGAGCAAGCTCTCATGCGACAAATGGACGAAATGATGGAGAATTTTTCCCACATCCTTCAATGCCTGTCGATAATAGTAGGTTCATATTCATCAAGCGGCCACTTTGGAGGCACCTCGCCTTTCAAGGTACAAGTTAATTTTGATATTCCTATATTTGAAGGACAGATAGATGCAGAAGCCCTAGAAAAATGGTTAACTCTGCTAGAAGGTTATTTCTCTATTCACAATTTTTCCGACAAAGAAAAGATCACCTTCGCACTCCTTAAAGATCTCCCTCATGTAAAACATTGGTGGGAAACTTACTGGGAGAAAAGTTCCATAGAGGAGTCTGGAATATACGGGGTCGATCCCACTTGGGATTTTTTTGTGGATGCGGTAAAGGAACAATATTAGCTTGTTGGAAACTATGAGGACCAGTACATGAAATGGACCACACTGCGACAAGAGAGGGGCCAAGCAGTTCTGAAGTTAACCAATACCTTCCATACCTTGTGCACCAAGCTGGGTATCAAAGACTCTGAGTGACATTTGGTTCTAAAATACCATGGGGCTCTACACAGATACATCCAGACTGAAATGGATTTTCTGTACATCTCATCACTTAGTGCTGCTTATCGATATGCTGTTAAAATCGAGAAAAAATTTAAGCATCAGAACAAACAGGAGTTCGAGTCTACAAATCCACAACAACCGAAGTATGACAAAGATGACCCTAACAAACAGTCTCCCAAAAACCAGTCCAAGACGCAGGAAAAGAAGGGGCATGGGAAGACAAAGAAGGACACTGGAAAATGTTGTGATTTCCACAAAAGCCCCTGGCACAACACCGATGAATGTCGCTCAAAAAAGTCATTGGTGGACGAGATCAAAGACAAGGAGCCGAACCCTGATTCTGAATATGATTCTGAAAATACTGGTAAAGGACATATCATTGACGCAGACCCCATTGTTATTGTCACGACTGCATCAATTCAACCAGAAGAACCAACAGATCCTGAAGAGGGGGAGTGCCTTTTTCATTCACAGATGTGGGTGAAGGGGACCCCGCTAGATTTTATTGTTGATAGAAGAAGCCAGAAAAACCTCATCTTAGCATAGGTCATCAAACAGTTTGGATTGTCGACAACACCACACCCGCAGCCATACAACATTGGGTGGCTTCGCCAAGGATGAGATCTCCATGTCAACCAACAATGTCGATTATCATACGGCATCCAACCCTTCAAGGATGAGGTATTATGTGATGTTGCCCCACTGGTTGTCTGTGATGTGCTCTTGGGCCAACCATATATGTGGAGACACCATATTGTTTATGAGTCTCGACCCCGTAGTGTCATTGTTACTTTGGGGGGTCATATCTACAGAATACCAGAGGTAGTTCTGACTATTGTTCCACCTAAAAAGTGCTGCAAGGTAGTATCTCATACTGCAAAATTCATCTTCTTCACAATCTATTCAAAAGGAGAACAAAATGACACTGTAACCACTACAGCCTTGCCCCAAGCACCTTCTATCCAACAGAAGCAGGTCGACAAGGCTGAAGCAAAGTGCAAAGATTCCTTATGCACATAATCCTCTCATGTATCTTGACTTGTTGAACAACCTCAACCTCAACAGGTTCATGACAGATTTCCACAAACTGAGAAGCACGACGTCTCCAGCAAGACAAGTAGCTCACCAAGATGCAGATTCAACAAACGCTTTTCCCCCTCCCACGGGAACTCAACGCAATGGAGACCATTGCTTCCTAAGGAGGCTGGATTGATCCAGGTGGATAGCGGTGGCCACCCACCTTTTCCAAATGGCTCAAAACAATTTTCTGACAATTTTGGCAATTTACTATTTTTAGCAGGTTTTAACTTCTGGGGCCATTTTGAGGGCCCAAATGAAGGTTTTTCAAGATCAAGGTTCTCAATAATAGCTAAAGGCATGATTGAGCCCCCAAAATGAATCTCCTCAATGATACCTTTCCAAAGAGTTATCACACACCTAAAACAGAGATCGTATGCAAAAGTTACGACCGAGGGAAGTTGATGTACTCAATTACCCAAACGGGGCCCACATGAATTTTGGGGCTTCATCTCCTAGGGTTAGGTTTTTGGATGTCTAGGGTTTTTGGCATTCCTTTTTATTGTAAAACGACCTTTAGAGCCTCATTGTAACCATATTCTTGCGAATGCGAGTAGCTGTCACATCTCTTCTCAGAGATAAGTTGCCACCATTCTAGCGAGTCTTTCACTCTGTATTTTTACAGTCTCTGTACATTTCTTTTATTAATAGAAATCATGTATTATTGTATATATATGTGTTTATGGTTGCATCTCTGATACAGTTATGTTATATTATTGAGTATTTGTGATATCTCTGTGAATTTTTTTATTATATCTCCGATCTCATTTCGTGCCGAAAATAATCCGGATCAATAATAGTTATGTTAGATCCATTTCTATAAGAGTCAGATGAACTTGTTTTCATCCTATATATGTGTATGCATTTTCATGACCAATCAAGGTGGTGGAAGAATTGATTTTTCTCACCTTATGAGTTATTTCTCTAATTCATTTTAGCTATAGACACAATGGGTGGTAGTGTCGTTGTAGTAATTCATTTTAGTAAATACACCATTTCCAACATTCCTTTGGAAGTTCTGATAAATAATATAAAAACGTTAAATCCAATAAGGTGGTTGGTCATCGCCAAATTCTTCTAGAAAACAACGTTGTCATGGTTTGCAATAGTCATGTAAATAGTGATAGGTTAAATACACACTAATATAAGATGAAACTATAATAATAGAGTCTTTTGGTTGCACATATAATCTAGATATTGTAAGTAAAGATCTTTGTAAGGCTTTGGCAATCTGAGTTGCACTATGGTTCAGTCTCTACATTTTTTTTGTGTGTTTATGTATTTGTTTTTATTTCAATGGTATCAGATCCATGTTGATATTCTGAATAGAAAGGTTGGTGTGGAGTGTTTCATACTAGGTTAATGTCAAGACAGATATAATTTCTACAAATCTCCATTCAAAGGGTGTTTATTGTCATCTTGATGAAGGTAGTTCTCTCTACATTTTTTTGTGTGTTTATGTCTTTATTTTTATTTACATGGTATCAGATCCCTATAGTCTAAATACAAAGGTTGGTGTGGAGTGTTTCATACCAGGTTAATGTCAAGACAAGTATAATTTCTACAAATCTCCATTCAAAGGGTGTTTATTGTCATCTTGATGAAAGTAGTTGTTAGACCAATTTTCATAAAGCACTATAATAATATTTTTTTTCTATGTGTGTGTCTCGATTGTGTATTTATGAATATGTGAAATTTTGCATAAAATAATATAAATGACAATAAAAAATTGGATGGTACTAACTATGTGAATTGGAATTTTGAAGTTTAAACTTTGTTGTAGGGTTTGAATGTGTGGAAGATTATGAATGGAATGTAGGCTTGTATTACAAATCAAAATATGGTCACATTGGGAGAAGGGACAACTAAAAGAAAGAGTGACTTTAGGGATTGTGAGAAGTTAGTAGACATATGGAAGGTATTATAATCCTTGTTTGAAATAGAGATTGCAAATTGGATTTTATTTTTGAAAAGTAATCTAACTTGCATTAAAAATAAATGAGAATGAATCTATTAATTGTTACTTATCAAAGTTAAAAAAATTGAGAGAAAAGTTATGTGATATTGGAGAGAAAGTATCTTTTATTGATATTTTCAATATTACATTGAATGGTATGACTAGTGAGTATCTAGATTTTATAACAATTCTTTCAGTCAAGGAAAAACAAATTTTGAAGAATTAACAACTCAGAGAAAGAAAGTAGGAGGAATTTCATGAATTGGAAAAAGTCTTCAAATATACCTTTTATTGTGAGAAAACAAGCATAGGTGCAAAATAAAGAAGTGGAACAAAGATGAGATGTTGGTATGACATAAAACCAACCCAAGGGAATAGTGACCCATTAAATAAGAAAAGCTATGTTATCAAGAAAGGAGCTTGTTTTTACTATGGAAAAACTAATCATTTTATTAATAATTATAGAAAAAAAAAATTAACAATTCTAAAAATAAGAGGCAACATAGTAATTTTTCTCATGAAGGAATCATTAAAGAAGAGTTTGAAAAACTTAAAGTGTTTCTTTCAAATGTGAATTTATGTATTTCATAACAAAAAACTCAAATATCTAGTTTATCCACTCCAATTCTTCTTAGGATATTACTTCTAATAGAAGTTGGTTCAAAACCTTCTAATAGAAATTGGTTCAAAAATGTCATGAAGAATATAATGGCAAGAAAGTTTAGTTGGGACTAAAAGTAATGGTTCATTGTTTGTTAGAATTCCTAATGGTTTGATAAAAGAAATTCAAAATGTCATGTATATTCCAAGACTAAAAAAAATAATATTTCACTTTCAACAATTATAAATCAAGGCTTGAAAGTTGAGTTTGTAAAGAGAAGGTGTTTAGTCAAAGATATGAAAAATAACTACAATTTTATTGCTCAAGATATCCAAGAAGGAGGATTGAAAAATATTCACCCTTTTGGTGGAATTCATCAAGATTTATTGACAAAACTTATCCAAAACTTTAAAGATATTGTGATGTTGCAAAAAAATAACATGGTGAAAGGTTTTATTTTATTAAAGAGTGAGCTTGTTGGATCTGAAATATGTGCTTTAGGAAAATGAAATAGGGAAAAAAAAAATGCTTGAATTGGTGCACACTGATCTATGTGAGTCTATCCAAACTAAATATTTGAGTGGTGTTTCTTATTTTATGATATTTATTAATGATAAAACAAAATACACTTTGCTTTATTTCTTGAAATAAACAAAATTACATGTTTAAGCTTTTTAATAAATTTAAATTTATGATTAAAAATTAAATTAAAATAAATTATTTAAATTAATATTTTTAAATTTTATTATAAAAAAAATTAATATCAAATCAATAAAATCATATATATATAGAAAAACAATTATATATATATATATATGAAAAGATACAACACTTCTTTATAATCTGAATGATGGAAACGAGAAAGAATTAAGTTAATACCAATGTATATTTTAAAAAACAACCCACCATTCAAATTGGGTTGGTGATTCCTATGATTGTACAATATTCTTTTTAATATTATCATATATTCATTTCATGGAGTAGCAAAAAGTAATCCAAAATTAATTACTCATTAAATAATTTAATGTTATCAATGTTCTATGTAACAGCTAAGTATATTAAAATCGAATTCCACTTTGTCAGAGAAAAAAACTCTACAATTAATATATTGTATTATGAATCTAAGCTATCTTCACTAAAGCATTAATTCATCTTAATAAAAATCTTACATATATCTTCAATAAGACATTAAGCAACCAACTACTCTGGCATGTAGGATTAAGCAATCCTAAGTTTGAGGCATGTAGGATTATGTTAGGTTTGGTAAATAACAAGTTTTTATATGAACAGTAAATAATATAAAAATTCTAATTTCCATAAGATGGTTGGTTGTCTCATACTTCCACCAGACGACAGCGTCGTCATAGTTTGCCCCAGTCATGGCAATAGTAATAGGCCGAGTCTGCATTAAGACAACCCTCGGCATAACAGTAAATCTTTTAGCTGCATAACAGTAATCTAGACATTATAAATAAAATGCTCTGCTAGACTTTGGGAATGTGGCTTTGCAAAGCAATTCATTCTCTGCATTGCATTTGATTTGCGTATTTGTTTTTATTTACAGAAACATGATTACAACTATAATGAATTTTTCTACTTTCCGCATGATGTTTGTGAATCTTGTTCCGAAAATATGAATGCCAAATGGAACGATGGAAAAAAATGTTTCCCTTTTGTAGTATGAAAAGCTGTTAGCGGAAGTTAGGTTATCAATTCTGCAAATATCAAAGCTGTTAGCGATGCAAGATATAGTGAAGTTTAACCAATCAACAACCCAACCACAAAGATTTCACTTTATTGGACATCAAACATTCCAACGAATAAATAATCTTTTAATTTCTAAACCTAAACCTAAAGAAGAACCAACACATTTACCATTAAATATCACTTTGCCATTTTTGGCTTTTGATTGTTCAGAGAGTAGAGTTCGAAAGCAAGGAGTGAGATTAACTGAACCAAACAAGATTGTGAACGAGTTCGATTTTAAAGAGAAAAATGTAACGAATTATCGCAGCAATTTGTAAGCAAAAAATTGTATCACATGAACTCGGGTGGTCTCTTCAATTATAATTGACAAAGAAACTTCGATTACAGTTATCCAGAAAGAACTTCAATTACAGGGAAACTCTAATTAAATTTTAAAGAATAGATTTGAACGTGTGTACTAGTGTCCCATTTCCATGTTTCTTCTTCGACATATGAATATTCTTCATTCCCATATGACTTCCATCGAACACAGTGATAAATAATCTCAATCATGCTCGAAGAATTTATTTGACCATATGCAACACTTACCTTCAAAGTTTACCAAGAAAATCTCATGGGTTCTTTGATCGTATGCAAACTGCTCGATCTCAAATTCATTCCAAGAACTCATTCGATCATTTACTCTGATATTCCCCAAGGATTGTCCGGTACCAATGCTGCTAATATTGATCCTGAGTGGAGCCGTTGAAACGAAAATACCCACATCTTGATTATTTGTAATGCAAAAGAACGAAAAAGAGTCTGGCAAGTCTCTTAATGTGACCGAACGTCCACCGAACCTCAAACACTCACCTTGAAGGTTAAAAACGTCCACCGAACCTGAAAGTTCKCCTTGAAGGTTTTTTGTTTTGCATATGAACTGGCGTTTCCTGTCCAAAAAGAGAGCCCAGTCCAATGGAAAAACATCTATTCTTTTTATTAGTCGTGGAAATTCAGAGCTTATATCAAATATTTGCATGCCCTCAGGATATTGTTTCTGGATAACCAATCTGTCACAGCCACAGAACCTGACGGAGTCACGCATGGAACCGCGAAGGGAAAATTGTTTTTTCAATTGTCCATCTAATTTGCAATAGATTTTAAAGGAACGTTCTATTTCTCGATATATCCCCGAAATAATATCATAGAACACCATGTCTATATTTCCTGGAAACGATGCAGTGCAGGTTGCAATTGGTATCGTAAAAAGCTGTCTATACTTGTTCAATTCGAAAATTTTCCATACTCTTTGACGTGCAGCGCAAATCATACCTCTACAATTTGCAAGGTCGAAATGCCAGCGATCAATGGACTCATCTGGAAAAAGATTTGTACGCCCCTCTATATTTTGCTCTGTGTTTTGCCCTGATGTTATGGATTTGATTTTTGTGCTTATAATCCTTTTCATCCCTTCCACATCAACAACGGTTAATAAAGAATCGTTAATGCTGTTGTAACAAATAAATAATATCTCTCCATCCCAACTGCTTACCATCAACCTCCCATCTTTGTACTTGAAAGCTGAGATTTCTCCTGTTCGTTCGAACGGAACGAGATGGGTTCGGCCGTAAATAACGCATATGATGTGTTCAGCAATCAGCAAGTCTATACTCGTGCCATCTGTGATCCCCGACTTTGCCAAATCAAGATTACCAACCCCAAACTCACGAAAATGATAATCTCTAAAAATATTTGCTCTATTTAATCGAAGATTTCCTTTGTTGTCTAACTGTCGGAAATTCAGGAGTTGGAAGAACTCATTCATACGACGGGGATTCATTTTTTTTACCTGCCAAACACTCCAGAGATTACCTCGAGGTTTCGAAACTTCCGATATGTGGTCTCGGTTTAATGTCTACGTTGAACTTGAACTTGGATTTAAAGTTGACGCGGTGGTTTTATTGATGGAAAAATGCTGTACAACTCAACACCTCACTTGTAGTTTTATAAACTCTCCACGTATGGCATTTCCTCTTTCAAAACCATTTTCTCCTCTTCTCTTGCCATTCAATGAAGACATCTCAAACTTATTTCAACATGAAATACATGATGAACGTCATAAGTCATAAATGCTTTACCAGCTTATGTTTAGTCTTCTGCAATGAATAGTGCACATAAGAAGGAATATTACGGAAATTCATAAAAACTACAAAGAAATTTATTGTAAGAAAAACAATTATAAGGGTTTGTTATTTTTTTTGTTTTCAATAAAATAAATTTAAATAATTAGGTTTAATTTGAAGGATGCTTTTACTCATAGATTTCAATTGCTTATATTTTGTTAAATATGACGAAGGTAAATGGGGTTAGTAATTTTGATATCCTTCCATATAGTGGCTCATGTGATGTCTGAACCAACTAATGATTTGTAAGACTTGATACTTAGAAAGTATTTTGAAAATTAAGGAATGTTAGTAAATTATATAAAAGACATGTAAATGTAAAAGTGAATGAGACAAAAAGAGAGAGAAAAAGAAAAGAAATAAGTGAACAAATAAAAATGGAATATGAGAGGTGAAGAGGAATAAGAATGGGAAATGGAGGGCCATGCCTCTATGTTTTCTCATTTTCCCAAGTCTTCCTATTTATTTCATTATTTTCACTTTTAAAGGGATTTTATATGGCCAAGAGAGAAAGGTGCATTTTAAATGAGAGTTGAGCCATGGTTCAAACCTGTTTTTCTGTGGAAAGTTTTAGGGTTACATTTAGCCCATGGGCTAATTTTTCATGTTTTTTTCAAAAAAAGATTCTTCAATTTCCATTTTTCCTATGACATTTTATGGTTGACATTAAGAATTGATAAGAGTTTCTTTATTTTAAGATAAGTGTGGATCCTTAAAAATTTCCCTAGTTTCTAAGGTAAAATAAATGTGTTTATTATGTGATTGATTTTTCCTACAATATGGAATTCACTGTGATTTAATGGATTGGGTTTGCCACCAATCTTATTCATATTTAATTGTTTCTTGGCTATTTTATGGGTGTAAGAATTCAACCTCTCATGAAATTTTATGATTTTCCTTTATAGTTTCATCATCCATGTGAAATCTAAGAATAGTGACAACTCTATATTGTCCACCATATGATTTACTCAAAATTATGAGATCTAAAACCATAATTAAAAAGTGGTTTCTTTTGTTTCCATTATCATCCCTAGAATTAATTAATTAATCTACGAATATGTAGGTTTTACATTTGCATTCTCTAACATTGAATTGTCTAGAAGTAGAGTAATTATCTCAAATGCATTTGTATCCTAAAGTATGTATTTTTTGAACTTCTAGTGGTGCAACCTTTGGAAAGTAGAGAGTTTCATACTATGACATGGGTGTCCTTCATAGGTGAGTTGCATTAAAGTTGGAGTCTAAAACCATGCACACAAGGGAAATGGTGATGGCTAAAAGACACCACAAACCAATAGTTGCCATATCTCTTCATTGACATGCAGAACCATATAAGTCATTCCTTTATGAAATACATTTACATTGTTGGCCCTCATTTGAAGTGTGAATATTCATATCAATGCTCATAGCGATGACATTAAGAAAGGACTCGGATTCCTTATGAATGGTGGAGCAATATATATTCTTGTACTATTGGACTAAGAATGGTTGGTAATTGAAACAATTGGCAATTTAAACATGATTCATTTGATATTGTTGGAGTATTTGTCCTTGGGTAAAATTGAGGAATAGTTACCTTTGATCGCTGGAGCATTATAACAAAACCTACTATTTTAAATTGAGATATATCTATAAGTGCTCAATGGACACATCTGGAAAAATATCTATACGTCCCTTTCTATTTTTCCCTCATGTTATGGATGTAATTTATATGCTTATAATTGTAATACCTCGGTTTTGCCCCATATTAAATAATGTATATTGTGAATTTATGAAAGGCCATAGTGCCCAAACAATTAGAAGAGGCTAGTGTGCCTAGGAAATGTAATGTTTTGATCATTATTAATAATAAACACATCATTGGATGCTAGACGGACATGGACACGAGTTATAGGGGGCTATGATTCCACAAGAGAGGGGGCTTAAGGGGATAAGTGTTTATTTTATATTTTTATTTACCCAATTTTGTTTTAATGGAGAATATAAGTTACATGAACTTCTTGGAGGGAAGGCCATGTGGTTCTTTAATTCAAAGAAAATACATAAACCTATTTTTGGTCTGTTGGGGGGTTCACTCACTCACTCACTCATTCATTGTTCATTGTTCACATTTTTCATTCTATTATCTCTCCATTCGTTCTTTCACCCACTCTTCATTCCTCATTCATTTTGATCTTGGCTTGGGAAAAAAAAATGAATTGTGTAAAGGAGCCATGGTTTTGTTGGCAGTAATGACTACTAGTGTATTCTAGCCATGAATTAATGCATGCATCTTCGATTTGCATTGACATGTGTTAAGTTTTTTCCACAACTACGAATCAGGGTCCCAGCATGGAGATTCTTGACTAGATGCATTGGAGCCTTGGAAGGAGGTGGACAACCCGAGGGACTGCGTGGTAGAGAAGGGGGTCCATTCTCTTAGGTTGTGCAGGATGGGTAGAAGAGAGCGAGTGTAATTTGGATTGTTGTGTGTGATGAGAAGCCTATGGGATATTGAGTTTTGATTGGTTTGGGAAGCTAGTGACACTCTGAAACCATCCTTGTGGATTCATAGCCTTGGCTCGAGGGTGACATTGTTGTTGAGACTTGGAACATCAATGTTTGTGGTTAGGTGGAACATTCTTGGTCTGTAGCAAGTAGATGATTCATTTCATTAAAGATAAGTTCTCTATGTCATGTGTTCCTTTTCATATACATTTATTTTCGTTGTGTATTGACTAATATCTCTGAGATGTGCACTTTTGATGTGTTTGATTGCTAGTTATTTTTATGCATGGTATGTTGAAACATTCTTTATAGCGTAGAATGAAACTTGATATCTCCATGCAAATATTTCATGCCTATTAATTAACTAAAAATTTATTGGAATCCAAATCCAGTTCAGAAACTAGTTTTGAGGTAGTGTAGCTCGACCTGGGGGTGGATGGGTACGTTATAGATTGGTATTAGAGGTTGGGTACATGATTGGTATTAGAGATTTTGGTTGAAACACTAGACTGGTATGGGTTGAAACTTTTGCAGACAATATTATGGTATTTCCCTTAAGAATGAATGTGTCATTGAGATCTTAAAGCTTAGGCAATATAGTGTTGCAGAGATCGCATAGAAGATAGACTGTCATGTAGATAGAGATACTTTGTAAAGTATCATGGAATCATGACCATTCCCTTTTGTATTCGGGAGAAATCACAACCATTGAAACATGGAATTCTAGATCGAAAGTTAGGTGAACAAGGATCGCCACATAGATGTGAAACCAGAGGCTGGGAGAGATTAAGTCAAAATCGCCAGATCGAACTGGTCGATCGTTAGTCATTGATCGAAGCTAAGAAGGAGATGGAAAAATATGGAACTTTGTTGCTTCAACGATTATTGGAGATAAGGAAAAAGGATGGAATCTTGAAGACAAAAGTTGTGAAGTACCCCCGACCATCCGATATTATAGGAATTTCAGGAGTAATGCGAGCCATAGATCTAGAGTGGAAGGGGAGCAAAGTTTAGGGACTTCGTAAATTCACCACTTTGACAATTATTGGAGACTAGAAAAAGCCATGAAACATCGAAGTCGTGAAGTGTCGAAGTTGTGAAGTGTCGAAGCAATGAAGTGCCGAAGACATGAAGTGCAAAGCCGTAGTTTGTGAAATCACGTAGACTGTCAGATCTGGGGCAAAGAAATGTGGAGTGCCCGCCTTGTTGATGACATGTCTTATGCCACGTGTCATGGGTGCCTTATGGGTACACATGTCACATCAATTTTGTTCCTTTTGGACCTCAACTTGTCCATTTCTGGGTGACACATGACACACATTCCAAGCATCCATGTCACGATAGGTGCTATCAACATGCAATGTGATCTCCAATATTATGGCCTCCGGGAATGTCCAACATCTCTATTGGAAAAAGTGTCGAAGTCCAAAGTCATGAATTCATGAAGACCGTCGATCTAAGATTGCTTCAGGAATTTTCTCAATCATTAGATCAAGGAGTGGAAGGATGGCATAAGCACTTTGACAAGTATCAATCCGGGGGGTTGAACGAATTGAGAGTTGTAATGTCTCGAAGTCCTGGAGTGTTGAAGTCCCAAAATGAATAAGGACAATCCTGTTGATATTTGGGTACCTTGGAAAGTGGTCYCCTTCTGTTTGTGAGTCTTCAAACACAAAGGGGGATACTATTACCCTCATTACTTTACTTCATGATTCTAATTTCACTTTGACTTCAGAGATTTAAGTCAAAAGTGAAATATGTCACCTAAGTCATTAAAGTGACATTTAATTCACTTTGTGGGTGAGTTAAAGGATATAAATCAAACTAAGGAAAGTTGGTTTACTAAGTGATTATTTTGGATTAGATCTCACCCATTGATTAGATTTGGCTAGATTGGACCTAGGCCATTGATATTTCAAGTTTTGTCCAAAGAGAGGCTAAAGGAGGGAATAGGGAAAATATGAGATCCATTCTTCACTTGAGAGGAGAGGAGAAGGAGGAGAGCTCTTGGGAACATATCCCGAGGAGGAGAAGGCGCATAATGTCAAGAGTTTGGGAGTAGATCTATCTTGGAACTAGTCCACAATGGAGTGTCTACCATGGAGTATGGGCTACACCTTGGAGGAGGGAACATACAGCTAAGGAGGGGCACAAAATCTTGTGGAGGGGCACATTCTTGGGAGAAGAGGTGCATCAATCTAAGGAGAGGTGGTCCTTGAGAATGGTTCTTACTTGTTAAGGAGATTCACACTTAATGGGAGATGGAGGGCCCATGGCAAGGGAGGGTGCACTCATTTGTGAGTTTTTTTCTTGAGTAGGGGTGCACTTGACTAAGTGCACACCACATATTTGGAGGGAGGGACTCTTGAGAGGAGGGACCTTCTACAAGGGCAAGGAAAAGGAAAGCAAGGGTTTAAAGGCACAAGGAAGGCAATGTCAAAGTAAGAGGTAAGGAAAGAGGTCCAAAGGTTAGCAAAGGAGGAAGAGGGAAGGAAAGAGGTCCAAAGGTTAGCAAAGGAAGAAGGGTGCCTTGCTTCAAGAGGCTAGTAGGGACATCTTCAAGGGACTTCAAGGCTTCTGAGAAGGGTTTCTATTATACTAGGTTCACTTGTAAATTTTTTCAATGTTGCAATTTTTTCTTTGAGGCCTTCTATATACATCTATTCCAAACTAGTTTTCCCCATGGGAGGTTTTTCCAGGGTCATGTTGACCAAAAGCATATGTGTCAATTTCATGCATGATTAGAATTTTTAGATCAACATTTATAGTTGTAAATATTGAGAGGAGTGTTATGTGTTTTGAGTTATATTGTATGTGCTAATCATTGGTATGGAAAAAACTTGCAAGGGAACCTCAAAAGGACACTTAACCACAAAAATTATTAGCAGAAAGTAACCAAACAGTTTGTTGTCCTAAAAGGAAACAAATGATAGTTTTGGAAATTCAAACTTAGAGCTAAAATCTGGTAAAAATTAGAGTAGATTTAGCATCCTAATTGTACCTCGTTTCTCTTCATGGTATCAGATCCCTTGGTGGCTATTTTTGCTAATTTCTAGTGCATTCAGTGGATAATTTTGTGACAACTAGTTGGCATATTTTTGGACAGCGTTGATAGAGTTTGTGGACAGATTGTGGGAAGATTTGTTGACAGTTACAGATCTGATTTTTGAGACTTGTGGAAAATTTCTTTTCACACCTACGTGGACATGAGTGAGGCTGATTTAGAAAACCTCTTATCAAACATGTTTTGTCAGGAGTGAGGTTGTATTTCTACTATCTCTTTCACACCTATGTTGACAGGAGTGAGGCAATGTTATTGTGATTTTTAACGTTAGTGTGAGATTTAGTGGACAACCATGTCAGTGTCCCAAATGCAAGCATAATATAGGCTAGACAGAGCTAGCAACTGGTCCCCTTGGAAGACCATGATCACTTTCACCTTAGAGGACATTGAACTATGGGATATAGTCCATGCTCCCATTGTTCTTCCTCTTATCACTACTCCCGTGTTGGTGGAAGATTTAAGAAAGAGAAACATCAAGGAGAAAAGGAATAATTTTGATGGGGTGAGAGACCACGTCATTCCACATTTGACTCATAAAGACTATGCATTTGAGATGTGGGATTATTTATGCAATATTTACCAGAGTCCAAACCAGAACAAAAATATGCTTTTATAAGATAGGCTCAGAAGCATTCAAATGATTGATTATGAGTCGGTTGCATCATTTCTTGGTAGATTCACTCATATCAATGGTGAGATATCATGTTTCAGAGAGATAGTGGACCCAAACGTTATGGTGAGGACAACCTTAAACAACTTTACCAAACCGCAAGATCCATTTGTTCGAGGCATTGTTTCTTGAGAGGTTATGCCTACTTGGGAGATACATTGGGATGGTTTTGTATAGGAGGTGATGAGACTCACCTTAGAGTCTGTGGTACAACAATGAATTACTCAGGGTGATGAGGATATTTCTCTATGGACTAAGAGAAAGAAGAAGTTTGACAAAGGTGCTATACAAGGTTCCAAGGGAGGCGCCAAACCACAACTGAGTGGCGGTGGGAAAGAGAGAGACATGAGCACAGTGAGATGATTTTCTTGTGGAGAGATGAGTCATTATGCAGGACAATGTCCCAAGAAGAAGAATAAGAAGAAGAAGAAGAAGAAACAAGATGATTCTCCAACGACAATAGAGGATCTTGAGTTTGATACATAGTTTGCAAGAGAGTGTGCATTCACCAGTTATTTCTCAATTGTTATGCCATCCAATGTTAGGTGGGGAGAAAGAGTTGAGGAGGACCTATTGAATCATAGTAGTGATTCAAAGGGAGATTAGAATCATTTTTTTAGGATACCATATTCAAGGGTGACTGGTCCACTAGGGACAACTTCAGTTTCAGAGTTGCTGAGATAGAGGGTTGGTGCAGGGGCTTCAAAACATTAGATATTGATGAGGAGGAGAAACAGGGTGCTACAGAGGCTTGATCCTCACTTGGCTATAGATACGAGTAGATTAGGTTCTTGATCCATTTTAGGTGGAAGTCACTTGGTGAGAAGCCAAGTTGAGGATCTTGGTGAGATGTCGAGATCTAGATACTCTTGGTGAAATACCAAGAGGGGGTGACTCTTGTTAAGATGCCAAGAGTAGTGGTCATTGGAGAGATTCCAGGAGGTAGAAATCCTTATTGGGAGACCAAGGTTTAGATATTTGGTTTGATACCAAGGTCTAGGTGATATTGGATAGGTGGAGATGCACTTCCATATATAGATCACACAGGCTGAGAATATCTGTGTCAAAGACTACTTTTGATGATTAGGGTACAACCATACTCATCGAGTAGTTGCCAATAGGCAACCATGTCCACTATAGGGATGATATTGGTGGTGAAGAGTACTTTCCTCGGTAAGAGGAAGCGTTGAGATTGGGGTACCTTGGAAAGTGGTCCCCTTGTGTTTGTGAGTCTCTAAATAGAAAAGGGAAGACTAATACCCTCATTACTTTACTTTATGATTCTAATTTCACTTTGACTTAGGAGATTTAATTAAAAATTTAAATATGTCACTTAAGTCATTAAAGTGACATTTAATTCACTTTGTGGGTGAGTTAAAGGACATAAAGAAAAATAAGGGAAGTGGGTTTCCCAAGTGAGATTTTTGGATTAGATCTCACCCATTGATTAGACTTGGCTAGATTGGATCTAGGCCATTGATCTTTTAGGGTTTGGTGAAAGAGAGGATAAAGGAGGGAATAGGGAAAATATGAGATTCATTATTCACTTAAGAAGAGAGGAGAAGGAGGAGAGCTCTTGGGCGCATATCTTGAGGAGGAGAAGGCACATGTGGTCAAGAGTTTGGGAAGATCTCTAGCTTGGCACTAATCCACCATGGAGTATGGGCTACACCTTGGAGGAGGGTAGATACATCTAAGGAGGGGCGCACAAGGTTGTGGAGGGGTGCATTCTTAGGAGAAGAGGAGCATCAAACTAAGGAGAGGCACTCCTTGAGGATGGTTCTTGTTGAGGAAAGGCACACTTGATGGGATATGGAGGGCACATGGCAAAGGAGGGCGTGCTCATTTGTGATTTTTTTCTTGAGTAGGGGCACACTTGAGCTAAGTGTGCTCCACATCTTTGGAGGGTGGTACTCTTGAGAGGAGGGAACTTATACAAGGGAAAGGAAAAGGCAAGAAAGGGTTTAAAGGCATAAGCAGAGGAAAGGTCAAATAAAGAGATAAGAAAATAGGTCCAAAGGTTAGCAAAGAAAGAAGGGTGAACCAAGGAAAAGGGTGCCTTGCTTCAAGAGGATAGCAGGGACATCTTCAAGGGACTCCAAGGCTTTCGAGAAGGGTTTCTATTGTACTAGGTTCACTTGAAATGTTTTTTGTGTTGTAATTTTTTCTTTGAGGCCTTCTATATACATCTAGTCCAATCTAGTTTTCCCCAATCGAGGTTTTTCTAGGGTCATTTTGACCAAAAACATATCTATCAATTTCATGCATGCTTAGAATTGTTAGATCAACATTTAGAGTTGTAAATATTGAGAGGAGTGTTATGTGTTTTGAGTTATATTGTATGTGCTAATAATTGGTATGATAAACACTTGAAAGGGAACCCCAAAAGGACACTTAACCAAAAAAAATATCAACAAAAAGTAACCAAATAGTTTGTTGTCCTAAAAGATAGCAAAGGACAGTTTTGGAAAGTCAAACTTAGAGCTTAAATATGGTCAAAGACAAGCCAGATTTAGTAGCCTGATAGCACTGTTATCCCCGATATCTAGGGATAACTAGGAGATCATGTCTTGAGGCCCACAGGTCATAGACATGGATTACCGAGAGAGGGATTGACTTGAGCATGGTCCTCGAGGGCCCTTCATTTCTTCTTCTTCAGATTTGTCCTGTCAGCAGTAGCAGTTTCCATCACCACTAGCTTGGACTTGCATCAGAGAGGACTCTTGCTCAATGAGGTAATTGGTCTGAGGTATCATGGTATGTGTCATATTTGATCGTTATAATCTTCTCATATATGCATTAGTTTCCTTTCATTTCTAATGACTGCTTGGATCTTACACTAATCCACTTGACCATTGTTGGGGTGATTGATGGGGTAACCTAGCAAGTTGATATTCATGGGTTTTGGTTAGCCACCAAGGGAGATTTGCAGAGCCATCGTTCGCTCCCACCATCTTTTATCATTTTACATCTTGTACCCTTCTCATCCATCCCACTCCCCTAGTCTGGCCATTAGGATGACCTTTGAGGGTTACACTTTGTCTTCTGGGAAGAAGGGGCTAAAGGCCCAGGTGGTAAAAGTAGCTGGTAAAAGATAAAATCAATAGGAAATAAAACCTAGAGATGCTTCACCCAAGGGATCCCCGAGAAGGCAATAAAAATCCTCTCGATAAGAAACTAAAGGGACCCTAAGAAAAATAAATAAAAACAAGACCTAACCAAGAGGATGGGAGGTCTCATCACGAGCCGGCCCATTATGTTCATAGGTATTTAGCAGTATGACATTGCCACTATCTGGTCACCAATCCAGGGCAGTGACCTTTGGCTACATGGCCAAAGGAAAGGGGGTCTCATCACGAGCCAGCCTTATCATTTCTGCGAAGATACTAGTGGGTAATGCTGTCAACTCTGGACACCAAGCCAAGGCAATGTCCTCTTCGTCAGACCTCGAAGAAAGAAAAGCAATAAAATAAAAATGAGGTAATAAAGGGCTTGGAAAAAAGGTATCCATGATGGGTACAGCTCGCCTCCTACAAAGGCACCCACAGACGACACCTGCCCTTGGTCTTACTATGACTAGACATCCCTAAAACAAATATCACCTCATTAAAACATGGCTTGAATGATCTTTTGAGGAAAATTTCCATCTCTTGTGGGTATTAGCCCAATAGGTTGTTTTGTCAGTTTCCTTAGCTTTGTATAGTATATTTGTGTAATGTCTTTGAGCTCTTAGATGATATGTTAGGGATTTCATGCATATGTTTGATAACTTTAATGATGAGATATGATTTACATTGCTATGATCTCTAGGACTGATGAGCCCATGGAGGGCATAGTCTTTGATGTGCAAGACCATACCCGGCGGACAGGTACCAGAGGACTGGTACACATGGGGAGATGATTAGCTCAGACCTCTATGGGGCTAAAGAGCTCATCAGATGGTTGCTGGGATGGCATAGGCAGGAAAATGTCATGATGAGTCCTTGCATGAAGAAGACAGGAGGATTCCCTCACCAGAGCACTTTGGCAGAGATTTGACCTAGGGGGGATCACCCCGTGCAGATGAGATGATGGCTTTGATGGATAGGATGCCACCCAGGGAAGGCTGGACGTTTTCTAGAGCATGTGGTAGTGTGCTAGGACTATTTGGCACCTGTGGCAGGTTGCAGAAGCCCCAGAGGGGCCAACGTTTTTCCTTCTGGATGTTGATGATGCCCAAAAAGGGCCAACGTCTCCCTTAGAGGGGCCCGACATCTCCTTTTTTAGCTCTTACTTTGACATTTTAACATTTAATGTGACAAATAATGGAATGATGTTAAGTCAACCTTGTCGGTTTTTTTTCTAATGACCTATTTTGTTAATTAAAGGTCATTTGGATGATATATATTGAGGACATTGAGCCTCATTTTGGGAGGAAAACTCACTCTCTTGTGAGAGGATTACTTTTAGTCTTTGTCTTGGTTATTTTTGGCTCTTGGAGTTGAGGCGCTACACTTGGAGGGATTATCTTTGGTATGCATATGGTTTTTTTATCCATGGAAGGTGTTACAACTTGGGTTTGATTTAGCTCTTCATTGATTTGTAAGTATATTTTTCATGCAAAACTTCTTGATTGAATGGTTGTAGGTTGAATTTCTTAATTTTATGGTTACATTGTTATTATTTTCTTAATCATTGAAACCCTAGGGAGAAAACACACAAGTAGGTCATTGCTTCATGTCCCCATGATAAAAACTTGTTTAGCCATTTGATTAAGAAGGATATAGCCTAGCCATAGCTACACCAGTTCTTCTTTTTCTGAGTTTGATTTGAAACATAGATTGAAGAAAGAAGATGTCCTAGGCCTAATTGACTTTACACCTAGGGTTTGACTTCTTAGGGTTTGAAAAGCCTTGGCCCCAAACAATACTTTTCAGCCCTAGATTTATGTTTTAAAGCTAGTCATTTTTTACAAAGAGTCTTAAGGAAAGAGGGAGGAGCATGAGGCCTAGCTTTAGCTACACCGGAATGAGCCTCCTCCCCTTAGGGTTTTGATTTGGTGGTTCTGCCATTGAAGCACCATTAAACCTAACTCTCCTGTCCTTAGGTTTAATTCTTTCCAAGCTTTTAGCCTCTCTCATTAACTCTGTTAACCCAAGGCACTAGTCTAATTTTGCAACGTTGAGCTTTTTGTGTTAAAACAACCTTTACCAAACTCTTAAATTGAAACCCTAACTAACCCTAACGACTTTACTAACCCTAATTTGTTGATGACATATTGCCCTATTTGAACTCTTGTTTGGTCTAAAACTTGCGGCTAGGTCATCCATTGATAGCCATAGAGGTGTTGAGCAGTTTCATTGGCCCAATTAGCAAAACGTTCACCTTTATTGTCTAGCTAACCTAACCTAGATTAGGGCTGACATCACACCTGTTTTGATCTCTTATTTGGTATAAACGTTGTGACCTTACCATCTAGCATTTGGCATTGATGTGTAGATTGCTTTCATTGACTTAATTTGCAAAATGTCCACTTCTTTGCCTCTTAAAACTAACCTAAAACTAAGCTTGACGTCACCCTTAAATTGTATAGTGACGCAGCAACAATATTTATATATGAGCATATTTAGTGCATTCTGAGAACATAAGGATTGATTTTATACATTGAATGCAAGTACCTTTTTGTATTTATTGAAGAAGTAATATAAGCCATTGTATTTATTAGCAATCATTGACTTCGTCAATAATTACATTCATCATTGCTCATATATATATTGAATATAGTCATTAGCAATTGAAGTACTAACCACTGCTTGCACGTTTTAGTTTTATTTGCCTTGTCTCACAAACAGGTGCTCTTTTCAGTGGAATACCTTCATTTTGACTATCTCTCTTGGCAGTAATCTGTGAAAAGAAACCCTCATCTTGATCCTTTAAACCTTAAGACCTTTCAGAACCCCAGATTACTAGGGACGTCTCCCTTGGGATTAGCCACCCAGAATAGAAAGAGCTCCCCATTGAGGTGACAATGGGTGGGGAAGCTCCTGTTACGCCAGTTTGAGTCTCACTTCCAAGCTACTAAACCTACCCTACAAACTGAGCAATAACATTTTGGCACCGCTGCTAGGGAACACTGAGTCAACCTTCCTCAATGACAAAACTTTGGTAAGCCTTGCTTACCTGGTGACTCCACTACCTTCTTTCCCCCTATTCTTTGGTAGTTTCAAGGAAACTATCTGGTGACTCCACTGATGACGAAGCCAACTATGACTTCGCAATGGGATCCAGGAAACTACAAACCTTTGGATATGAGTAAAATCCCAGGATATCCCAGAAAAATGCCCCTTTCTTATAAAAATTAGGTCCCTAGATTCTTCGACCGCGATGGAGAAAGTCCTGATTATCACATGATAAATTTTTGGAAATTCTTTCAATACTGCCCTTTCAGAGATGAAGCTGAAGACCTAGTGATGAAGCTCTTCTCTTCCTCTCTGCACGAAGAGGCTGAAAAATGGTATAATAGCCTTCTGGCAGCTAGCATCACATCCATGGACCATTTTGAAGAGATATTCCTTGAAAGATGGGCTTTGAAATTAGAATATGTGCAATCATTGCTGAAAGAGCTTGAAAGCATAAAACAAGCAAATTATGACAATGTCAGAGATTTCTGGTTCAGGTTCCAGAAGTTGTTTAACCAGATTCTTGAAAGCCATTGCCCTAAAGGAAAATACCTCATTTATCTCTTTACAAATGGACTTTGGAGGCTCACAACATGGCCATCCAGATCGAGAAGAATCTCATCTCATCTGGAATTAATGCTTTCACCATGGATGCTCTTATTTTGATGAAACTAGTTTACCATGAAAAATTTGTTGAAGATACACAAGTGAGGAGGGAACAAGTTTTCAACCAACAACATGAGGATGTGACTAGGGAGCAACAACCCAAGCGATATGATGAAGTACCCACTTGTGCTTATCCTGCTGATGAACCCATCCAAGAAACTATTTCTCTTGTACAGTAGAGTGAAGATGAGGTTAGTTGTTTTCCACTTCAAAATTCTAATGATACTATGTCCTTTAATTCAAAAGATGAAGAGGAAATGGAAGCTTCAGACAAAGTGGAAGTCCCTTGCTGTGTAACTGAAGATAAAAAAGTAGTCCATGAGGATGAAGAAATGACACATGCCGAGAACAACGAGCTCCTCGAAGTACCTGCACAAGAAGAAACAATGAGTTACCCTCCTATCCTAAATTTTGATGATGCTTTACCTTGTGATGAAAAGGAAGAGGATGATGAATTTCTAAGTCTTACAAATCCTGCATGCTATGACACAGATAGTGACACTGTTGATAATATTGATGAGTTCATACATGTTGGGAGACGTGGGTGGGATATAGTTGGTTATGATCTAGATCCCATCTATGACACTGAGAGTCATCTCCAGTTATTGCCTTTGTAGTTGTCACAACAGATTACTTCCGAACAATGGAAACAAGGAGATGAGGCTTTTACTTGTACCTTTCGAAAAACCAAGGCTGACCTAATACCTCTTTCCTCTGATTTCTTTCAGTCTTACCTTGAGTTTTTTGATGAGTACCCTTCTAAGCATTTGGATCCTTTTCATGAAGATGATTGCCAACCACCACTGTGCTCAGATTTTAATACAAGTAAGGATGTTGTTTGCCTCAAGAAGGTTTCTCATGATTTTTCACCCCAACCACCTGTTATTACTTTGCCTTGCTTTTCCATTAAGGGTGTAGTTGGGAAGTACCTTTTTTATGTTGATTTTCCTCCTTGGCAAACCCTAGATTTCAAGGGTTGGTTGGGTAATGCTATCTCTATTCAGTTTTTCAACCTTCCCTTGATAATTTTCCAGTCATCTACTAAACCTTTGTCGATTCTTTCCTTCACTCTAGAGCATGAGGATGTCCTAGGTAATCAGTTTGCAGGCCCTTTGATGGATGGACGGTTGCTATCCTTCCCCGCACATAATATAGGTGCTATCTATTGCGCTAACCTGGGTGCAACTCCGCTAACCATGATTTCCCACTGACCATCGATCTTCTCTTATGAAAGGATCTGGATCGTCGACAACATAATTTAGCCCGCTTTCTTGCCAAGAAACCTGAAAAACGATATTTTCCCGTGTCAGGCTCGAGCGCTTCTTGTGCAACTTGCATACCTGAATACTCTTATGCCCAGGACAAGAAATTTTACTAACATTAGGCTCCATGGGGGATAGAGTCATCCTTGTGATGCTCTAAGGACTCATTTTTCAGTTCCAGTGCCTTGCTGTTGGGCTATGGAGTCATTTACTAAGCTGAAACAATAAAAGTAAAAACAAAGAACAGAAAGGACAATATTTACAAAACACAGGAGCCACCGAAGGCTCAAACAAAACATTTTTTAAGAAAATGCCCATTTACTGGGCTGCTAAAAAATTCTTCACCTTCCAAATCTTGCAACCTGTATGTGTTATTTGAGAAAACCTCAGAGATTCTGAAAGGCCTGATCCACAGGGCTTCAAATTTGCCGTGTTTTCCCTTATCTTGCTTAGGAGCATCCCATTTCAGCACCAGGTCTCCTATCTGTAACTCCTCCTTGTTGGATTTCTTATCAAAAACCTGCTTGATCATCTGCTGATGGTCCTGAATTCTAATCATTACCTGCTCTCTGGCCTGCCAGACTTTTATCCGCTGATGAATTCTTTGGATCATATCATTGGGCTCTTCTTGATAATCCTGGAAGAATTTCGCTACGGGAATGGCCAGCTGAGAAGGGAAGATGACTTCTACTCCGTAAACTAGCTGCAAAGGGGAGATGCCTATAGATCTCTTTGTGGTCACCCGATTGACCCATAAAGCAAATTTCAGCTTCGAATTCCAATCCCTTTTGTTGTCCTCCAATAATCTTTTGATGATCCCTATCAGGATTTTGTTGGAGGACTCTGCTAAACCATTGCCCTAGGGATAGTATGGGGTGGAGTGAATCAGTTTGATCCTGAATTGTTCACAGAACTTGACTAACGACTCAGCCTTGAAAGAGGCTGCGTTATTAGTAACAATCCTTCTTGGGTAGCCGGACCTTACGACGAGGTCTTCCAGGAATCCAATGATTACCTTGTGGGAAGCACTCCTGGTGGGGATAGCTTCAATCCACTTAGTAAAGAAATCTATGGCAGTCAGGATCCATCTGTGTTTCCTGCTGGAAGCAGGGTGAATTTCTCCAATAAAATCTAGGCCCCATTG
>JASDQU010735411.1:190733-201866 GCA_032191745.1 Picea mariana
CTTCTATCCATATACTGCTTCAAAAGGAGTCATGTGAGTGGTTGTATGGTATGTAGTGTTGTACTACCATTCGGCGAGGGGTAACCATTGAGCCCACTGGTGTTGTTTTTCAGAGGCAAAGCACCTCAGATATGTTTCCAAACACTTGTTGACAACTTCCATTTGACCATCCATTTGGAGATGATAAGCTGAGCTAAGATGCAATTGTGTGCCTTGTAGCTTAAAAAATTCTTGCCAAAAATTGCTTGTGAAAGTTGGGTCTCGATCAGAAACAATAGAGTGCAGCATGCCATGCAGCTTGAAGACCTGGTCCATGAAAATTTGAGCCACCGTGGATGCAGTAAATCGGTGGGGAAGAGCACAAAAATGAGCATACATGGAGAGGCGATCAACCACCACCATTATGATTGATTTATTCCCCGATTTGGGTAAGCCTGTAATAAAGTCCATAGAGATATCCTTCCAAATAGCAGGGTGAATCGGAAGCAGTTGGAGGGTGCCTAGAGATTTGAATGTTTCTCCGTTGTTTCATTGACACACCTCACATTCAACGACAAACTTATGGATGTCCTGTTTCATACCATCCTAGAAAAAAGAGCGTTTGACTCAGTCATATGTTTTGGTGAACCCTGAGTGCCCTACTGTGGGTGTAGCATGAAGCTCAGAAAGCACCATGGATTTGAGCTTGGATTGTTTACTTAAATATAAGCGACCTTTGTATCGAAGCTAATCCTGGAGCCAGGAATATCCTAGGGGAGTTGGAGTCTTGTTCTGTAGTTGTTGGATCATATGCAAACTTTTGGGATCTTGAAGCCATTCTTGGCGCACAGCTTGGAGCCAATCAGGTACAATGAAGGAAAGAGAAAAAAGAGATCCTTCATCTTCATATTTTCGGGACAGTGCATCTGCCACAACATTGTCTTTTCCCTTATTGTAAATGATCTCATAATCATATCCAAAGAGCTTAGTCACCCATTTTTGTTGTTCCTAGGAGGAAATGCGTTGTTCCAGAAAATACTTGAGGCTTTGATGGTCTGTCTTAATTTGGAAGTGTTTCCCCAAGAGATATAGACGCCACAACTCAATGGCATGCAGAATCTCCAACATTTCTTTTTCATAAATGGGTTTGCCCAGATTATTTTTAGACAGCTGCTTACTAGTGAAGGCCAAAGGTCGACCCTCTTGCATAAGGACAACACCAATTCCTTTCCCTAAGGCGTCACATTCCAACACAAAATTCTTTGTGAAGTTGGGAAGGGCCGTAACCGGAGTGGTGCACATGGCTGTCTTCAAGGTTTGAAAAGCTTAAGTAGCTGCTGAAGTCCAAGTGAAAGAGTTCTTTTTGAGGAGAGCCATGAGAGGTGCTGCAATATTTCCATAGTTCTTAATGAACTTGCGATAATACCCTGTGAGGCCCAAAAATCCACGCAAGCTTTTGAGAGTCTTTGGGTGCGGCTAGTCTTGCATAGCTTCAATCTTTCTCGAGTCCACCCTGACGCCATCCTTTCCCACTAGATGACCCAAGTATTCTACTTCGGAGGCACCAAAAGCACATTTTGACTGTTTCAGGAAAAGCTAGTACTAAGAGAGTAGGCAGAGAACTTGATCCACATGATTAAGATGGTATGTCCAGGTTTTTCTATATATGAGGATAGCATCAAAGAAAACTAAGACAAAATGACAGAGAAAAGGGTGGAAGACATGGTTCATGAGGCTCTGGAAGGTGGAGGGGGCATTATAGAAGCCAAAGGGCATGACCAAAAACTCATAGTGGCCCTCATGAGTGCGAAAGGCCGTCTTGGGAATGTCAGCCTCTTTCATGCGTATTTGGTGATAGCCCGAGTGAAGATCAAGTTTGGTAAAGAATTGGGCGCCACTCATGTAATGTCCCTTTCCAAATAGGAGCTCTAGAAGAAGAGGCTTAATGGTCTAAACCACCCCGTTAGGCTATATCCAGGGCCAAAGAGGGGTAAACGGGGTTACTAGAGGTCACTCCAGTCATAGGTGTTATATTCAGAAAGTGAAATTGAGCTAACAAGAGTTAACAACGCTTTACTAGAGGTCACCCCAGTCACAGGTGTTATATTCGAAAAGTGACATTGAGCTAACAAGAGTTAACAACACTTTACTAGAGGTCACCCCAGTCATAGGTGTTATATTCGAAAAGTGACATTGAGCTAACAAGAGTTAACAACGCTTTTAAGTCATTATGAGATAAAAATAGAAGTCAACAGTGAATTAGAGTTTCAGCATGATTTAGGGTTTTGGAAACTATAAAGGAAGGGTCAACGACCTAATTCATGATTATGCAGATTATGACTTGTCATTGAGGAGAAGAGGCGCATCTCAGGAGAGATAGTTCAGTGTATTCCAGAAGGAAGACACCAGTTGGCTGATTTCAGTGTTGAAAGACACAACCTAGTCACCGGGAAGATCATCCAGGTCTTCCATCATTCTTCAGTGCTCCCATATTCCGGGTATTATCTTTTAGCTGCTTATTGGTATTCCAGCTAAGATATTTTTGTCTTTTGATCTAGCCGAGTGTTGTTATTCAGTCACAGTTTCTTATTTATATTCCGGCTAAGATCCTTTTTATGTTGATCTAGTCGAGTATTGTCAGTATTCAGCCGCATTTGACCATTTTTGTAATCCACAGAGATATCATAATACAAACTTGCAGTTCTTTGTCGCATTTATTATTTGTATGATCATTTATATGTTGTAATCCTTTGATCCTACACACACATTAGCAACGTTTCCTAGACTAGCCAAGTCAGGAACATTACAGTGGTATCAGAGCTTTAGTCCTGCCAACCTGTGACTAAAGACAATGAGTGCAGCAGAAGACCCAGAGGGTCGTGAACACGTAGGTGACGAATATGTCGCTTACAACAAGCATTAGGAAAGAAGGCATAGACCTGATTTCCCCCCTTTCCCTCCTAGCTCAGAGGAAGAGGAAGAGGCACACAGAGAAGCAGAGAGAAGGGAAGAGTGTGAGGCTAGTCAACAGACTATGTCTCAGTCCTTGGCACAAGTGGTTGATAGATTAGCTAGAGTGGGAACCCCAGATACACAAGTCCTGCATGCAGCACAGGCGAACTCGGGAGTAGGAAGTAGACCCCAGTCACCCTCTTGCACATACATCTCTGCGAGTAGGATTCCCAGACCCTTGTTTCCCAGTTTCTAGAGGGAACCCCCGGTAGCAGCACCACCACCAATAGCATAGACGCCACCCACTCATGCCGACGACATTGCATAGTATAGGAGGGAGTACGCAGCATTGTGTCGTGAATTCCATCAGGACATGACCTTAGTCGAGTGTTGTGGACTCAGACTCAGGAACTGTCCCAGAGAGCCGCAGAGGGGAGGACCACAACAGTAGTAGGGGCATAACCTCGATTTCATCCGAAAATTTGGGAAACTCACTATCCCTCCTTTCGATGGATCGTCCAAATACACCGCCAGAGCTTGGGTACAGAAGCTAGACACGTATTACAAGCTCAACTAGATGACCGAGACAGAGGCCATCATTTTTTTGACCTTACACTTGGAGGGTGAGGAACACGAGTGGTGGTATCATGGAATGGTGACATTGGATCACAGTCGCATAACCTCCTATAGGGAGTTTACAGATAGGCTCATGGATAGGTTTGACAGGAAGGATCCCGAGATACACTTCAGGGATCTAAATAAGTTGAGACAAACTGGCACAACAGAGGCATTCATTACAAAGCTTCAGTGGGTAGATGTGGCAGTGACAGATATATCAGAACCCAGGATGATCATGGTATTCACAGAAGGACTCGCAGAGCCTTTAAGAGGATGGGTGAAGGCATACAGGCCTCCCACTTTGCAGGATGCCATCCTTCGCACTCGAGATTTGGCGGACTCAGTGCCAAAGACTAAAACTTTCTCCAAACCATTTGTGCCCCAGAGGGATCAAGACAGGAAGCCATTCCAGAGGGAATGGAATGGAAAGGAGAAGTTGGATGAGGAGACTAGGTGAGAGCTTATGAGGAAGAAGCTTTGCTTCAGCTGCAGAGATCCTTGGGTCCCAGGCCACAGGTGCATGGGCAAGGGAGAGATTCATTATATTGAGGTAGCAGCAGACAGTGTGGACAGTGAGGAGGAGGATCAAGATAATGGATCCACTAGTTGAGAGGAGGAGTCAGCACCAACAGAGGAGCATCTTTCCCGTAGACCACCGACACCGGCAAGAGCCCATCCTCCAGTGGTCCCACAACTGCTAGAGTAGGCTAACAGGAAGAAACCAGCAAAGGGAGGAGTTATAGCGACCATATCCAGAGGTCCCAGGTATGATACCCTCCATATCAGAGGGATTATTCAGGGGCAATGGGTAATCGCCCTGATAGATGGTGGGGCCACCCACAACTTCATCGACGCTTCACTAGTATCGAGACGGGCACTTCAGATAGAGGAGTTTGAGGGGTTTGATGTTGTGGTAGCAGATGGCCACAAAGTGGAGTGTCTAGATATAATTCCAAACTTAGAGATGAAGTTAGGCAACTACACAGTGAGAGACACATTTTATGTGGTTGACCTATCGGAAACAGATGTGGTGTTAGGAGTTCAGTGGATGATTACCTTGGGAAAAATCACTACCAACTACCAAACCTTGGAAATGGGATTCAGAGATCAGGATGGGAAGATGGTTGTTCTATGAGGTATGTCGACAGGAGCACCCAGGATAGTTTCATCCAAGAGGATGGAGAGGATATTGAGACATGTGGAGGTAGCATATGCCACAGAATGCTTGATCACTACTCAAAAGGATTTAGAAGGTCGACAACAATACCACATAGAGATCAAGAATTTATTGGGATGACATCAACAGGTCTTTGAGGAAATCACACCAAGGAGACCACCTGACAGGGGGTTTGAGCACACCATTGAGTTAGAGGAGGGGGGCAAACCTATGATCACCCCCCCCTATCGTCATCCTAGGAGGTTCAAGGATGATATAGAGAAGGCAATCAAGGAATGGTTAGCGATGGGACACATCAGACCGAGCAACAACCCTTTTCTTCTTCAGTTGTCTTAGTTCTGATGAAGGATGGCACCATGAAGATGTGCATTGATTACAAAGCCTTGAACAATAAAACCATCAAAAATCGGTACCCTATCCGATGCATTGACGATTTGATGGATGAAATGCATGGGGTAGTTTTCTTCTAAAAAATTGATCTACGCTCTAGATATCACCAGATCAACATCCGAGATAAGGACATAGAGAAGACGACATTTCGATGTCATTTTGGACACTTTGAGTTCTTGGTTATGCCATTTGGGCTAACCAATGCACCCGCTACATTCCATTCTTGCATGAACCATATATTCAGGGATCAGTTAAGGAAATCAGTCTTAGTTTTCTTAGACGACATCTTGATCTATAGTCGGTCATGGCAATTGCATATGAGGCACCTAGATGAGGTATTGAGCATCATGAAGGCACAATCATTATATGCCAAAAAGTCCAAGTGTGATTTCGGTATACAGAGCTACTTTACTTAGGCCACATCATCAGTGCACAGGGGGTACAGGTGCACCAAGAGAATATCAAGGCCATTCTAGATTGGCCGACGCCCAAGAACATGACAGAATTGAGGAGCTTCTTCGGGCTGTGCAGATATTATAGGCGGTTTGTCCAGGGTTTTTCTCATCTTGGAGCACCGCTAACAGATCTTACCAAGCATGGGGCCTTCTGTAAGGTAGCTAGAGAGGTAGTGGGGGGGCCCAGAGGGCCCATAGTGATAATAGTGGAGGTCATTCAATGTAAGGTGGACTAGGTCCACTATATTATTAAATAAGGACCACTATGGTAGTTAGATATAATAAATGTAAGAGGACTTCTTAGAAGATTCTACTTCTAGAAGATTCCTCCTCTAGAATGTTCTTAGGTGATGGTAGCACTATATAAAGGGGCTCAAGCAATGTAATGAGACATGAAGAGAATTATTGTATTTGGAGCTGAAGCTCATTAGGAGTAATCCCCCTCGAAGAGGCAAGTGAACAGGAGAGGATCCCTTCCATAATAGGATCTAGTGTATGGTGTTTCCCTACCTCAAGGGTTTTCTCTATTTCTTGTATTCATGATATGGTGAATGGTTTATGGTTTATTCTTGGTTATTTCTGAAGTATATTTGCAGATATGGTTTAGGTACTTAACACCTTCATATGGACTGAGAAATCATAGGAAGCCTTTGATCACATGAAGGAAGTCATGAGCACTTGTCCATTGTTGGCACTACCAGACTTCACCCTGCCATTTGTACTAGAGTGTGATGCATCCGGGGAAGGGATTGGTGCAGTTTTGATGCAGGGAGGACACCCCATTGTATGCGAGAGCTGAAATATTAGTCAACCTGAGAGGTTGTACTCCATTTATGACAAGGAAATGTTGGCAATCATGCATGCCTTGACCAAGTTCAGACAATATTTGGTGGGCAACAAATTCATGGTCAAGACCGATCACAACAGTTTGAAGTATTTCCTTGAGCAGAAGGACCTCAGTGAATGCCAATAGAAATGGGTGACGAAGGTACAGGCATTTGACTTTGACATAGAGTATGTCAAGGGGAAGAAGAACATTGTGGTCGATGCACTATTGAGGAGACCCGTGGCATGTTCTTTGATGGAGATTTCAATAGATTGGAAATCCCACTTGTTAGTGGAATATTCCAAGAACAAGTTCGCTTGTGAGGTGATGGATGGGCAGATACAGGATGACCAATATAGGGTCATTGATGATGTCATATTTTACAACGATAGAGTCTACTTGGTGCCAGATTTAGGGCTTAAGAAGAAAATCCTCACCGCAATTCATGATTCACCTCTAGCAGTCCATCAGGGGTTTTTCAAAACCTACAGAGAAATCCGAGAGAGGTTCTCATGGAAGGGCCTCAAACAAGACATTATGAGACACGTCAGTGAGTGTGTGACTTTCCAGCAAAACAGGTCAGAGCATGCTCTTCCAACAGGGATACTTCATCCACTCCCCATTCCAGAGTAGAAATGGGAGAGTATATCTATGGACTTCATCACCGGTCTACCCAAGGTCCAGGGTAAGGACTGTATCTATGTAGTGGTCAAAACATTGACCAAATTTGCTCACTTCTATGCCATACTGGCAGAGTACAACGCAATTCAGGTAGCCAAGCTTTTCTTCAGGGAGGTCTTCAGACTTCATGGGTTGCCGAAGAACATCGTCAGTGACAGGGACAGTTGGTTCATAGGGAAATTTTGGAGAGAGTTGTTTCGGTTGGTGGGGACAGAGTTGACACCTAGCACTAGCTATCACCCTCAGACAGATGGGAAGACCGAGATTGTCAACAAGTGGGTTGAAGGGTATTTGAGGAACTATATAGGAGGACAACAGAGAATGTGGGTAAAGTGGTTACATTTAGGGGAACATTGCTACAACACCACCTTCCACATGTCCATTGGTATGACACCCTTCCAAGCATTGTACGAATATGATTCTCCCACTTTGGTAGACTTGGTCTTCGGGGAGAGTAGATCTCCCAAGGCCAAGGATTGGATCATAGAGAATCAGGAGATTCTCAAATTGTTGAAAGAGAACTTGCAGATGATGCAAAACTGACAGAAGATAAGCGTGAACAGGCACATGATAGAGCGCAGCTTTAAGGTTGGAGATTTGGTTTTCTTGAGACTCCAACCCTACAGACAGTCATCTCTGAAGAAGAGTGGAGCTGAAAAGCTCAAGCCTAGATTTTATGGTCCCTACAAGATCATGCGTCGAGTAGGCAAGGTTACTTACGAGCTAGAGCTTCCAAAGGAGAGCAAGATTCATAACGTGTTCCATGTGTCTTGCCTAAAAAAGGAAGTGGGACAATTCATTAACACATCAGAGGATCTCCCCCCATTGGATGAGGAGGGACAATTGGAGTTAGTTCCAGAGGAGGTTTTGGAATTCCTAGAGCAGAAACTAAGGAGAAGGGTCATCAGAGAGTGTTTGATCAGATCGAGAGGGATTCCATTAGAGGATGCTACTTGGGAGAGGAAGCAGGTGTTGCAGCACCTTGGACTGGTATTGCTTGAGGAGAAGCAATTTCGGGAAGGGAGGACTGTAATGTCCATTTCCAAATAGGAGCTCCAGAAGAAGAGGCTTAATGGTCTAAACTACCTCGTTAGACTATAGCCAGGGCCAAAGAGGGGTAAACAGGGTTACTAGAGGTCGCTCCAGTCACAGGTGTTATATTCGAAAAGTGACATTGAGCTTACAAGAGTTAACAACACTTTACTAGAGGTCACCCCAGTCACAGGTGTTATATTCAGAAAGTGACATTGAGATAACAAGAGTTAACAACGCTTTACTAGAGGTCACCCCAGTCATAGGTATTATATTCAGAAAGTGACATTGAGCTAAGAAGAGTTAACAACACTTTTAAGTCATTATGAGCTAAAAATAGAAGTCAACAATGAATTAGGGTTTCAGCAGTGATTTAGGGTTTCAACATGATTTAGGGTTTTGGAAAACTATAAAGGAAGGGTCAGTGACCTAATTCATGATTATGCAGATTATGACTTGTCATTGAGGAGAAGAGGCGCATCTCAGAAGAGATAGTTCAATGTATTCTAGGAGGAAGACACCGGTTGGCTGATTTCGGTGTTGAAAGACACACCCTAGTCACTGGGAAGATCATCCAGGTCTTCCATCATTCTTCAGTGCTCCCATATTCTGGGTATTATCTTTTAGTTTCTTATTTGTATTCCGGCTAAGATCTTTTTTTCTTTTGATCTAGCCGAGTGTTGTTGTTCAGTCACAATTGCTTATTTATATTCCAGCTAAGATCCTTTGTATGTTGATCTAGTCGAGTATTGTCAGTATTCAGCCGCATTCGGCCATTTTTGTAATCCACAGAGATATCATAATACAAACTTGCAGTCCTTTGTCTCATTTATTATTTGTATGATCATTTATAGGTTGTAAACCTTTGATCCTACACACACATTAGCAGCGTTTCCTAGACTAGCCAAGTCAGGAACATTACAACTCAATTCATCCAGAAGGTCATCAATGACACGAATGGGAAATTTGTCTTTGATGGTTAGTTTGTTGAGAGCACGGAAGTCAGGACACATTATCCAAGAACCTTCTTTCTTCAATACCATTATGACCGGAGAGGAATAAGGGCTCGTACTAGGACGAATGACTTCGACAGTAAGGAGTTCCTGGACCATTTTTTCAATTTCATTTTTTTGTGCAAAGGGGTGGCGATATGGAAGTATATTGGGGGGAAGGATTGCTGGGACAAGGGGAATGGAATGATCATGGACACCGCGGGAAGGGGGGCGTCCTTGGGGACTGGAAAATACTATTTGATGTTTCGAAAGGAGGGCTTGGAGGTCTTGGGGAACTGGGGGTGTCTCTGTGGCTTGTATGGCGTGGAGTTGGGCAATGCCATGAGAATGACCTTTTTTGAGCAGTTTTCCATGCGATGATAACTGATAATCTCAGGTCAACCAACAGTGATGCCTTGAAATTTATATTGGTGGCCTCCTTGGTCGAATTGCATGGTTAAGTTATGAAAATCCATGAGAATGGGACCCAAAGTCCTTAGCTAGTCTACACCCAACACAATGTCGCAACCGCCCATGTCAATAACAAACATATGGGATTTGAGGTGGTAGTCACCTATTTGGAGATGCACATTTTCACAGCGCCCGCCACATTTCATAGAACCACCATTGGCAATCATGATTTGGAAATTGTTGACATCATGGATGTAGCAATGGGTTTCTTGGGCAATGCATCGATGAATAAAATTGTGGGTGCTGCCACCATCAACCAATGATGACCTTTCGTTGCTTGATGTAACCGATTAACTTGAGGGTTTGGGGGTCAGAGAAGCCGATGAGTCGGGAGGGTCTGAGGGAGGGATTATGTTAGAGATTTCTGGTGACTCGGGCATAGGGGGAGTGTCAACATCTTCTTCTTGAATATCCTCAGAGATGGCCATAAAGAGCTTTTGTTCCTTAAATTTATGGCCTAGGAAATTTTTGTCATCAGAATTATAACAGAGGTCTTTGAGTTGGCGTTCATCCATTTCAGCGCTGGTCAATTTTTGGATTTTTAATGGGGCGGAGGGAGTAGTGAGGTTTACTGGTTTACGGTGCAGGATAAAATAAGGCTTACGGTTTTGAGAGGAAACAATTTGTTGTGATTTTTTAGATTTTTTGGTAGCCTCCACCCAAGTCATAGGTCGAGCCATGAGGACATGGGCCCTAATCTCCTCCTTGAGGCCACTGATAAAACACTCTCGAAAGAAAGCATCATTCATGCCCTCTGTTCGAAAATCCAGACGCTCAAATGCAGATATGAAGTCTTCGATTGTGCCTGATTGCTTCAATTTTGTCAAATGGCCCAAATGGTTGGTGTCAGTGTCAAATCATTCATAAACCTCATCAACAAATTGGGTCCAAGCAATATATCCTTCACGGGAAGTTTTTCTCCATTGCCACCATTACCAACGTTCTTGATCTAGATGGAGAACACCATACCGAAGTTTGGCCAAGTCATATGTAATGTTGTAGAGAGAGAAATAATGTTCCATTTGTATGACCCAACCAGTGGGGTCTGAGCCATCAAATTTGGTTACATCCACCCGTGGAAGGCGTATGTCCCTTTGAAAGTGATGGGGTTTAAAGGAATGGGAAGAAGTTTCACCTTCAATCTTTTTATGTGCCTCTGGAAAATAGTCATCTGTAGGGATTTTGAGTTTGGTGCAGAGTGATGCAAAGACAGATTCAATATGGGTGGTCAATTCATGTTTGACTTCCTTCATTGCGAACTGCACGACTACATTTAAAGAGGCATTTATGGAGGCATCACGAGAGGCAATAATAGCACTGAGTTGTTTCACTTCTTGTTGGGTCTCAAGAAAACCAGATTGCAATGTGTTGAAGCGAGACTCTAGTTCTTGGCTACGGGTATGGGTCATGATGATGGGTGAGCTAGAAAGGGAGTGGGTGAGGTAAAAAAATTTTGCAGAAAAATGATATGGATGAATGTGATAAGGGAGAATAGATGAGTCTAATGGAATAGGTCTCAAATAATGGTGAAAAAATTTCCAGACTTTTTTTTTTTTTTTT
>JASDQU010735411.1:207183-226597 GCA_032191745.1 Picea mariana
TCAATGCTTTCTTAGATTAGTTTGATTTCAGCAACATAGATTAGATTAGATTAGTTCTACTTCAGTCCTGCATATACAGTGCGTGTGCTTCGTCAGTCTACGTACCCCGGGTTGACAATTAAATGGTTGGGCAAGTACTACAACGTTATTATAACGACATATATTTCGCCTAACAATGACCACTTCAGCATGTATAACTTTGGGGGAGTTGATCGACTCAAGAGTTGTAATATCCTGGAGTCATGGAGTACCGAAATCATATGGGTTGTTGATCTAAGACCCTCTGATATTTCTCATGACCTTTAGATTAACCAATGGAAGGATAGGGTAAGCACTTCAACAGGTAGAAATCCGAGGGAGTTGAATGACTTGAGAATTATAATGTCCCGAAATCCCGAAGCATCGAAGTCCTGAATTAATTAAGGATCATCCATCCTAACATAATATTAATTTGTGATCGTTGATCTTGTTGAATCCTCAAGATGAGGTAGGACCGTCCAGTGAACAAGAGATTAAATCTCAATCGTCTGATCGACTAGTGGAGATAATATAGGTGCTTCGATGAAGTGTACATTGGGAAGTATTACTCTGGAAGAGTGTATGAACATCGATGTCCGAAGGACCTAGTTCCAGCATCGGTCTCATGATAAGGTAAATGGGTTTACTAGAGGCGCGAAAGGGCCTAGAAGTAAACAAACACATGAACGTTTTTGAACAAGGTCCTGTGTGGAAGAATAAAGAGAAAAGCTTTAAGGAGTGTCACTTAGAGTGGACAAGAGCATGGTTTAGAGCCATGGGCACAAGGAAAGTGGATTGAACAAAGTTCCTGTGAAGAATTCAAATTTTGTACTAGTTTAAAGGGGTTGTGGAATAATTCAACAAGATCATGTTGTGAAACAAAAAAGGGGGTGAAAGTGACTTTTTTTTTTGGGAAGCCATAACTTTCAGCTCAAATATCTGATTAGGGCAAGAGTACATTCGTTGGAAATATTATTCAGAGAAGAATAACATTGAATTGTTATAATTTGGAGAATGAAATACATTTCTTCATGAATTGAGCAGGAAAAAGACCTGTAGAATTGTTTGGAATTTTTTTTATAATATGAATAATTCTAACAAAATGGTTGCTTGCAAATTTTGTAGAATTAAGGGGTATAAACATATCAGTTTAGTATAATAATTCATATTCAATAAATGGAAGAAGGAGAGGGAGATTAAAAAAATGATAAAGAGGCCAACGAGAAAACTATCAGTGTTGGTAATGCAAAGACATAATCAAATGGGCACATGAGTATAGAGGAGCAAGAAACCTTATTAGAGGTTGTGAGAAATATGAAAATAGAAGTAAAGAGTTAAAAAGTAGACAATGAGAGGTTGATGAGAGAACAAAACCAAATAAATTCTCAAGTAATGCAAAGCTTAAATCTGTTTTAGAGGCAAACAAAGAATGGATCAATTTCAAGATGGGAGGRCAAGGGCATATATTGTGAGAAAAGAGATAACTACAATAGAGATAGCTATTCAAGAATTGACAGAAGAACTCATAGACATCACTCACCTCGCTAAAAAATRAAATTTTATGCATATAAATATTCCCTAAGTAGCCAAAAAGTGTCTCTTATTAGGCACCAAAGAAGAAGGCATGAATTGGACAATTTGCAAGGAGAGTTGAGGAAGCTTAAGCATGACCATGGCAGAGTATGAAAATAAGTTCTTGGGATTACTAAAGTATGTGGGGTTTATAAAAGATAAGAAATTGAAAATACAAAGGTTTTTAAGTGGACTGACATCCTTTTATAAAGAGAAGATTCAATATGATGAACCCAGGACTTTGTTTGAGACCATCATGAAGGCTAAGTACTTGTATGAGAAAGCAAAGGGAAGAGAGTCTTTGCATAATTATTGGAAGGATAAGAAGAAGCTGAAGTCTAACCAGATAAAGAAAGGATCCAAACATCCTTTTAATAGAAATATCCCAAATAAAAATAAGCCAGACCAACTTGCTAAGGATGAATCCAAGATAGAAGGCTCCTTGGGAAAATGGGGAAGACTACCAATCCAATGTTGGGGATGAAAATAAAATCACTTGTACATGGATTTACCTCATAGAAGAGAGAAAATGAAGACCATGCACAACATCCTAGAGGCTAAAACAATAGAAGAAATGAGAATACTATATGCAACCTTAGATGATCGACAAACATAGTACCAATTCAATATGATCAAGGTAGAAGGTAATATCATTAATCAACCTGTTTTTAGAGAAATTCATTGTTACATTGATCCTAAAATAATGGATAGATTACATTTGGAGAAAGTAAGCTTGAAAAATCAAGTTTGGTTTGGCTAGCCATTAGAACCAAAAGGAGAATCCATGATATGGTGAGAGGTTGTTCCATAAGCCTTCACGGTGTGAATATTAATGTTGATCTAAATATTATACCATTGGATTCTTATGATATTCTAACTGGAATGGATTGGTTGGACAAGCATCATGTTGTCCTAGATTGTCATAACACAAAATTTGCATGTGTTAATGAACAAGGAAAACATAACGCCGTGAAAGGAGTTCCAAGACCCATTTCCATCAGGGATATTTCAGCCTTCCAACTGAAGATATTTTTCAAGAAAGGATGTCAATTGTATGCAACCCATGTGGAAGAGAGAGAAAGGAAAAAGGGACCAAGACTTGAAGATTTTTTAGTACTACAAGAGTTTGAATATGTATTTCAAGAAATACCAATATTTCCACCAAAGTGGGAGATATATTTCTCCATTGATTTAGTACCAGGAGGTATAAAAAACACCTTATAGAATGAGTGCAACAGAATTAAAAGAATTACAAATACAATTGGAAGAATTGTTGAAGAAAGGGTACATATGTCCAAGTGTTTCACCTTGGGGAGCACCATTACTCTTTGTAAAAAAAAAGAATAGAACATTCAAGTTACGTATCGACTTTACACAACTGAATAAATTCACGGTAAAGAAAAAGTACCCTCTACCCAGAATTGCTAACCTCTTTGATCATATAAGACAAGAAAAAATATTTTCAAAGATAGACTTGAGATCAGGATGCCATCAGGTAAGAATCAATGAAAAATACATCAATAAGACATCCTTATGAACTATTTATGGACATTATGAATTTGTAGTAGTGACATTTGGACTGTCCAATGCACCAACTATCTTTATGTGCTTAATGAATGGCATATTCATAAATTATTTGGATAAGTTTGTCATAGTATTCCTAGATGACATACTTATCAATTCTAAATTAGAGGAAGAGTATGGACATCACCTAAGATTGGTATTCCAAGTGTTGATGGAACATCAGTTGTATTCCAATATTAGTAAGTGTTCTTTATACTAAGAACATATCCATTACTTGGGGCACATTATTTTAGAAGAAGCTATAACAATATATCCAGAGAATATTGAAGCCATTAGAGGATGTCCAACACCTAGGAATGTTTCATAAGTTAGATGTTTTATGGGATTAGCTCGTTACTACAAAATATTTATAGCATGGTTCTCTAAGATTTCTCATCGCATCACTTCTTTGCAAAAAAAGGGAATTAAATTTGAATGGGCATCTGAGTGTGAAGAGAAATTTAATTTGTTGAAAGAATTACTGATGCAGGAGCATCTCTCACATCAAGCGAGCCAGCGCAGAGACAATCGGACAGCTAGACAAGTGCCAGCACAAGTTTTGAAAACACCTTGAAGTTGTTGCGCGATCTTAATTGAGTCATTAATATAGGTGCACTTGTATATTGTAATGGACCTTGAGCGGATTGCTCTCATCCTTAGTAGATAGATGGCATTTAAAGTAGTCAATGCAGGTAGATAGAAGTTTAATTCTAGATTAGACTGTTCAAGAGCGCAAGAGGGAAATGGGATATAGACACCCTCATTGTGCATTTGTATTATGATTGAAGTAGGAAGAGCATAGAAGAGAAGAAGAGAGCTATGGAAGAACACCCATGTATAGAGCTTGAATTAATAAAAGAGGTGAATTCAAATCCATGGTTTTGTGTTTGTTCTCTGTGTATGTATGTTGACTATTATTCTCATGAGTATTAACTTCATGTTATGCAATTGATTTATATGCTATGTATGAATGATTTCTTGCTGAGTGTTTGAAATCTGAGAAAGAAAGTAGGAGAAATGAGCTTCAATTGTTTCTCTATCTGAGCAAGGATTCCTGCAAGGAGCACAGTTGAAGTCGTCCGCAAGGAGTGCATTGACAGAAGGCTCATATAGTTTAACTCTTCTTCTCATTCACCCAAAAATGAAATTGGGTTATAGGAGCCATGCAAGGAGTGCGCAGGCTAAGGAAAGTCTCAGCTATGAATCTGAGTGGAGAATTGAAGGACTGCTGCTGCAGGTGTGCGCAGGGTCGAAGGAATTCAAGCACTTGAAGTGTTTGAAAATTTGCCACAAGGAGTGCGTGAAAGGACCCTCTTTGAGGCTCGAAGTTGTGAAAATATTAAGAGGGATAAGACCTTTAAATCTGTTGAAGGATCGCATAGGAATTTAGTGTCGTGAAGTGTTTAAACAGGCGTTGCAAGTTTGCGTGCAAAAGGACAAATTATTGAGGAGGATCACTTGGTCCTCCGTAGAAATCATCAAAGGAAAGAGATCGGCAGTTAGGAATCAGTGGGGAGGATTAGCGAAACCCCACCAGTCGTCAGATCTGCCAGAGAAGCGAGGAGGATACAGTTATGTCTGGAGTTTAAGCTCAAGGGATTGTGGACCATCGGATCTGCACATAGTTACCCATCAACCATCCAATTTGACAAGAGTTGCATAGGGTTTAAGCCTTCGTGAGTAGAGGGGAAAATCTGGGAAGGCATCGGGAATTCAGAGGTCAAGAATTCGAGACCTTTTTTAGTCTCGCAACAGTGAAGGGATCATAGTCGTGGATCTCAGGTAAGACATGTGTCGGTTGACCGCTTGATCGGAGATTTGGTCATCATGGTTCATAGGAGTGAGTGGTTTTGATTTTTCATTTGGAAAAGTCCGAGGTTCGATCTGAACCACCCATCATTCGGGACGCTCGATCGGAAGATCTAAATAAGTCAGGGTTCGGCAATTCGGGAGTCCTGGAGACAAGGGAAACAATGCATCAGGAATCGCAATATCACGACAGCTAAAGGAGCGTGGGGCCAGAAGAATCGATGAGAGGACATGTGGCATACTATTTCAGAATTTGGGGAAAGGAAAGTCCCGAACCATAGACATCAGGATTCACGATATGGCGAAGTCCAAAATCCCGATGAGGTGACAGGGACGTGGACAGGTCAACCTCGCAAGCACATCGGAGTTTTGGTGTATCAGGGATTGGGGGTTGGTAAAGCGATTTGTTTTGGACATCGCAAGTGTCGAAATCTTGATAGGAGGAACCTAGATAGAAAAGTAAAAGGTTAGCATTGACTTAAATCGGATTTTGGAGAATTGCGAGAAACAAACGTGTGACCACAGGACTCGCGAAGTTGCGAAGTCCAATTTCCTAATAGAAGAAAGGGAGATCCCATGAGAGAGTTACTGTGGGTGAAAATTTCCCGATAGGGAAATAGAAGAGCCTTTTTGTTCTTCAGGCCGAGGAAGGAGTAAATATCCTATGAGTGGACGTGCCTGAAGAGCACGTGTGCGTCAAGTGGTATGAGAGCATAGAAATATTCTTTGCTTTTTGTAGCAGAGAAGAGAATTCACCATGCCGCCCAGGAGAAGGGACATGCAGACACCCGATCCACCGAAGGATAGGGAAGTGCAGCGAAGGAGAGGAAGGCAGGTAACAAACCCAGTCATAGAGAGACAAATGCGTGATCTGCGAGCTAGACTCAAAGACATGGAGACCCCGCAAAGATGCACAGCCAGTGCAGGGGATCTGAGTGATTCTGATAGTGAAGTTGAAGATGAATGTGAAGAAGAAGTTGCAGCCGAAGATGCATCAAACGAGCATTTGATCAAAGCTATTGCCAGGATGGGTGTAAGGGAAAAGAATGAAGAACCTAAGATAGAAGCTGATGAGAGTGAAAGAATACACTGAGGAATTCTATAGACTAAACATCAGGGCAGGTCATCGGGAGAGCGATGATGAGAAGGTTGCCAGATACATGAATGGTCTGAGATACGACATTCAGGATGAGATGAGCATGGTAACCATCTAGACTATGGAGGATGCTTATCAGATGGCTCTGAAACTGAAGAGAGATGAGCCGAAAGCAAGGTCAAAGGGGCCGAGGCAGAAGTCATCCCAGAGGAAAATCGATTTCCCAAGAAAAATATCAGAAGCCCAAAGAAGAATGGAAGAAACCTCCGACTCACATAGATAGAGGTGGATGTTCACATCAAGGGCAATATGCTGAGCAGAGAGGAGATTATGATGATAATAATACTTTTCCTCGTACCAGAGGTAGAGGAAGAGGAAGAGGTGGAGTAATACATGCTTCATGTATGGGAAAAATGGGCACAAGTCTTATGAGTGTCTAGATAAAAAGAAAGATGGAGGAGAAGCTCACATCACTGAAGTGCAGAGGCGAGATGTTGAGGCCGAAGACGCTTAAGGTGGAAGATCACTGATGATGCGAAAAGTCCTTTTGACACCTGAGAAGGAGGTGGAAAGTTCAGTCCAAAGGACCAGACTTTTCAAGACTTCTTGCAAGACCAAGGACATGGTATTCAAGGTCATAGTGGACAGTGGTAGCATGGATAATCTCAAATCTACGGAGATGGTAGAGAAGCTGGAGTTGGGGACGACTGATCATCCAAGCCCATACAGAGCTTTGTGGCTACAAAAAGGACACCAGGTAACTATTACTAAACAATGCTTGTTTGAATTCAAGATAGGAGGATATAATGATAATATCTTGTGTGATGTTATTCCCATGGATGTTTGTCATCTATTGCTAGGTAGACCGTGGAAATATGATAGGAATGTGATTCATGATCGGAGGATGAATACATATACCTTAGAAAAGAATGAGAGGACTCATATGTTGCTTCCAATTAAGGATAAGGAGGTAAAACCGGAAGTAAGTAACACTGCACTTCTTATGAGTGGGAAGGAACTTCTTACTGAGGTGAAGAAGAGAGAGGAACTGCAATTCATTGTGGTCAGAAAACCGAAGATTGTTCTGACTAGCACAAGGGTAGATTATTTGCTAGGAGAAGTTCATGAACTGCTAGAAGAGTTCGCTAACATAGTAGTGGACAAATTACCTCGTTCATTGCCACCGATGAGAAGTGTGAGTCATCATATCGATCTCATACCAGGATCCAGTTTACCAAATAAAGCTGAGTACAAATTGATGCCGCAAGAGAATGAAGAGTTCAAAAGTCAAGTCTAGGAGTTGTTGGACAAAGGTTTGGTTAGGGAAAGCTTGAGTCCATGTGTTGTTCTGACAGTACTCAGTCCGAAGAAAGATGGAGGCTGAAGGATGTGTACCGACTCGAGAGCGATCAATAAGATAACGATCAGGTACTGATTTCCATTACCGAGGATGGATGATGTGATGGATTGCTTAAGTGGAGCAAAGTATTTTTCAAAGATTGATTTGAAAAGCGGATATCATTAGATTCGCATGAGAGAAGGTGATGAGTGGAAGACAACATTCAAAACAAATGAAGGGCTATATGAATGGCTTGCTATGCTGTTTGGATTAACAAATGCGTCGAGTACCTTCATGAAGTTGATGAACGAAGTCCTGAGGGAGTTCATGGGGAAATTTGTCATTCTGTATTTGGATGACATACCAATCTATAGTAGATCAGTGGGTGAACAATTAAATCATTTGGCTACAGTGATGCAGAAGCTACAACAGGAGAAGTTGTTGATAAACATGAAGAAATCCTCATTTATGAAGACAGAGATCATTTACTTGGGATTTGTTATTTCGACAAATGAGTTGAGGATGGACCCAGATAAGGTGGAGGTAATTAAAAATTGGCCATCACCGAGGAACATATTTGAGGTGAGCATTTTTCACAGATTGGCTAGTTTCTACCGAAAGTTCATTAGGAATTTCAGTGAAATTAGTGCAAAAATGATGGATATAGTGAAGAAGCGGAATACGTCTTTTCACTGGACAAAAGAGGCTGAGAAAAGTTTTAATCTGTTGAAAAGGAAGATTACAGAACAACCAGTTTTGGTGTTGCCAGATTGCCAAAAGACATTTCAGGTGAAATGCGATGAAAGTGGATTTGCAATCGGGGCAATCTTAAGTCAAGCAGACAAGCCGATAGCATACTTCAACGAGAAGTTGAATGAGGTGAGATTGAAGTACTCCACGTATGATAAAGAGTTCTATTCTATCATACAAGCATTAAATAAATGGAGGCACTACTTGATCCCAAAGGAATTTGTTTTGTACAGTGATAACCATGCATTACAGTTTGTGACTCAACAGGAGAAGCTGAATCAGAGGAAGTGTTTTTTGTTGCAGGAATTCAAAGTCAAAACATTGGGATTTGATGATCTCAGAGACATGTATGTAGATGATCCAGACTTTAAGGAAGCATATGAAGCAGTTGAGAATCCAGTTCTCAGAGATAGAAGCCAGTGGGGCGAATACATGATTCAGGAAGGATTGTTGTTTAAAGACAATCAACTGTGTACTCCAAATTATTCCATGAGGGAGAATCTACTAAAGGAGAAACATGGAGGATTGGATGGACACTTCAGTCATGACAAGACATTCGCAAAGCTGAGCGAGTCATACTTTTGGCCAAGGATGCGATCAGAGGTCAAGAGATTTGTGGACAAATGCAGGATTTGCCAGCATTCGAAGGGGAGGAAGTAGAATGCAGGTTTTTATCAACCATTTCCCATACCTGAAAGGCCGTGGGATGCGATTAGCATGGATTTTGTATTGGGGTTGCCAAGAACACAAAGAGGTTGTGATTCAATCTTTGTAGTGGTGGATAGATTTTCCAAGATGGCACATTTTATCCCATGTCAGAAAACCAGTGACGCGACTCACATCATGAACCTGTTTTTCAAAGAAGTCATTCGAATTCACGGCTTGCCAAGGAGTATAGTTTTGGATAGGGATACAAAGTTCGTGGGACATTTTTGGAGGACACTGTGGAAGAAGCTAGGGACTAACTTGACATTTAGTTCAGCTTATCATCCTTAGACGGATGACAAACGGAAGTGGTGAACATAAGTCTGGGAGACTTGCTGAGAGGCCTGGTGGCAGAACACCACAGCTAGTGGGACAACATATTACCACAAGCAGAGTTTGTGTATAACGACTCAGTAAATAGGAGCACAGATCAGAGTCCTTTTCAGATTGTTTATGGCATGCAACCGAGGGGAATTTCTGAATTAAGAGATTCAGAACAGACTGTGACTAGGAGCGCTAGTGAAGAAGAATTCGCTGAGGCGATGAAAGAACTTCATAGCCAGGTGAAGGGGCAATTGCTAAAATAAAGCCAAGAATATAAACACAGAGCCAATCAGCATAGAAGACAACTTCAATTTGAGGTTGGTGACTTAATTCTGGCACATTTGAGAAAGGAAAGGTTCTTGAGGGGAACATACAATAAATTGAAAATGAAGAAAATCGGGCCATGTAAGGTCTTGAAGAAATTGGGGACGAATGATTATGAGATTGAATTACCCGATGGGATTAGAATCTCTCTGATATTCAATGTCTCAGATTTATACCCATATAAACCTGAGGACACAAAAGCAGAAAATGAGCAGCCAATGATCCAGTGGACAAAGCAAATGCCAGTTGCAGAGAAGCCATAGATGAAGTGCATACTAGACATGAAAGTGAGCAAGAGGACCAGATGGAAAGAATACTTTGAGTATCTGTTCAAATGGAAGAACCATCCAGTGGAAGATGCCAGCTGGGAGACTGAACTGGAGATACAAAAGCATGGACAGACCGTGCAGGAGCTCATGGACAGGATCCCATGGAAGTTTTCAAGCGAGGGAGTATGATGCAAGAGCATCTCTCACATCAAGCGAGCCAGCGCGGAGACAATCGGACAGCTGGACAAGCGCCAGCACAAGTTTTGAAAACACCTTGAAGTTTTTGCGTGATCTTAAATGAGCCATTAAGATGAGGTGCACTTGTATATTGTAATGGACCTTGAGCGGATTGCTCTCATCCTTAGTAGATAGATGGCATTTAAAGTAGTTAATGTAGGTAGATAGAAGTTTAATTCTAGATTAGACTGTTCAAGAGTGCAAGAAGGAAATGGGATATAGACACCCTCATTGTGCATTTGTATTATGATTGAAGTAGGAAGAGCATAGAAGAAAAGCAGAGAGTTGTGGAAGAACATCCATGTACAGAGCTTGAATTAATAGAAGAGGTTAATTCAAATCCATGGTTTTGTGTTTGTTCTCTGTGTATGTATGTTGAATGTTATGCTCATGAGTATTTACTTCCTGTTATGCAATTTCTTTATATGCTATGTATGAATATTTCCTACTAAGTGTTTGAAATCTGAGAAAGGAAGTAGGAGAAATGAGTTTCAATTGTTTCTCTATCTGAGCAAGGATTCCTGCAAGGAGTGCAGTTGAAGTCATCCACAAGGAGTGCATTGACAGAAGGCTCAGATAGTTTAACTCTTGTTCTCGTTCACCCAAAAGTGAAATTGGGTTACAAGAGCCGTGCAAGGAGTGTGCAGGCTAAGGAAAGTCTTAGTTGTGAATCTGAGTGGAGCATTGAAGGACTGCTGCTGCAGGTGTGCGCAAAGTCAAAGGAATTCAAGCACTTGAAGTGTTTGAAAATCTGCTGCAAGGAGTGTGTGCAAGGACCCTCTTTGAGGCTCGAAGTTGTGAAAATATCAAGAGGGATAAGACCTTCAAATTTGTTGAAGGATCGCACAGGAAGTTAGTGCCGTGAAGTGTTTAAATAGGCGTTGCAAGTTTGCGTGCAGAAGGACAAAGTATTGAGGAGGAACACTTGGTCCTCCATAGAAATCATCAAAGGGAAGAGATTGACAGTCAGGAATCAGTGGGGAGGATTAGCGAAACCCCACCAGCCGTCAGATCTGCCAGATAAGCGAGGAGGATACGGTTACGTCCGAAGTTTAAGCTCAAGGGATTGTGGACCGTCGGATCTGCACATAGTTACCCGTCAACCGTTCGATTTGACAGGAGTTGCATAGGGTTTAAGCCTTCCTGAGCAGAGGGGAAAATTTGGGAAGGCATCGAGAATTCAGAGGTCAAGAATTTGAGACCTTTTTGAGTCTCGCAACAGTGAAGGGATCATAGATGTGGATCTCAGATAAGACACGTGCCGGTTGACCGCTCGATCGGAGATTTGGTCATAGGGGTTCATAGGAGTGAGTGGTTTTGATTTTTCATTTGGCGAAGTCTGAGGTTTGATCTGAACCGCCCATCATTCGGGACGCTCAATCGAAATATTTGAAGAAGTTAGGGTTCGGCAATTCGGGAGTCCTGGAGACAAGGGAAATGTTACATCAGGAATCATGATATCGTGAAACACGATATCCCGACAGCTAAAGGAGCATGGGGCCACAGGAATCAGTGAGAGGACAGGTGGCATACTTTTTTAGAATTTGGGGAAAGGAAAGTCTCGAAGCATAGACATCAGGATTCACGATATAGCGAAGTTCAAAATCCCAACTAGGTGACAGGGATGTGGATAGGTCAACCTCGCGAGTGCATCAGAGTTTCAGTGTATCGGGGATCGAGGGTCGGTAAAGCGAGTTGTTTTGGACACCGCAAGTGTCGAAATCCCGATAGGAGGAACCCTGATAGCAAAGTAAAAGGTTATCATTGACTTACATTGGATTTCGGAGAATCGTGAGAAACAAATGCATGACCACAGGACTCGCGAAGTCACGAAGTCCGATTCCCCGATAGAATAAAGGGAGATCCTATGAGAGAGTTACTGTGGGTGAAAATTTCCCGATAGGGAAATAGAATATCCTTTCAGTTCTTCAGGCAGAGGAAGGAGTAAAGATCCTATGAGAGGACGTGCCTAAAGAGCCCGCCTGCATCAATTACTTACTACTGAACCTATTATAAAGATTTTTGACCCAGATGAAAGTTTTTTGGTATGTACATATGCATGCAAGGAAGAAATTGCAGGAGTACTTATGCAAAATGGACATGTCAATGATTATGAGGCCATAAATCTTAAAGAATATGAGAGGAACTATGCCACACATGACTTGGAACTTGCTTTCATTGTTCGCACATTGAATATGTGGAGGAATTATATCATGGGAAGAGATTTGAATTAATAACAGACCATAGGGATCCAAAAAATATTTTGAACAACCAACTTTGAATGTCAAGAAAATGAGATGGCTGGAATTTTTAAGTGAATATGATTTTGAAATCAATCATATCAAAGGAAAATAAAATAAAGTTGTTGATGCACTTAGTATAAGAGTACATATCATGTATGCTACAACAATTATTCTGCATCAATTAGATTTAAAGAGCATAATTTTAGATGTTGTTGTTATAGATCAACATTACCTACATGAAAAAGAAAGCTTACAACAATAAAATGTACAACAAAAAATTAAAGAATATGAGATGAAGGAAGATGGATTACTTATGCATAAAAATAGAATTATGTTCCTAGTTCTGGAGAACTTAGGAATTTGGTATTAAAACAAATGCATAATGTTCCATATGCGAGACATCTCGGTTACCAGAAAATAATTGCAGCAATAAGAAGCCAATTATTTTGGCCAGGAATGAAGAAAGATGTTGTTTATTACATTGCCATATGTTTGGAATGTCAGAGAGTGAAGGTTGAGCATAGGCACCCAACGAGTTTGTTACAAACATTACCAATTCCAGTGAAGAAATGGGAAGTGGTAACCGTTGATTTTATAACTAAATTGCCAAGGAAAACAAGACAACATGATTCAATCATGGTAGTGGTTGATAAATAGACAAAATCTACTCATTTTGTTCTTGTAAAAATAAATCATACCGAAGATAATATTGCAGAAATTTACATGAGGAATATTGCTAGGATGCATGAGATACTAAGAAAATTGTTTCAATCAAAGACACAAGGTTTACTTCAAATTTATCGAAGGGATTGTTTAAAAGATTTGGTACGAATATGAACTTTAGCATAACATACCATCCACGGTGAGATGGGCAGACATAAAGAGTTAACCAAGTAATTGAATACATGTTTAGGATGTATGTGATGGATAAGCCAACTAAGTGGGAATATTACTTGCACTTGGTTTAGTTTGCCTATAATAATGGGTATCAATCTTCATTTAAAATGAGCCAATTTGAAGTTTTTTATGGTAGGAAATGAAATACTCCATTGAGTTGGGACAACCCAACATATAGAGTGGTACTTGGGCCAAAATTTCTGAAGGATATGGAAGACGAGATTGTTAGAATTAAGCAGAATTTAAAGACAACTCAAGATAGACAAAAAATTTATTGAGATAAGAACAAGATAACTAGAGAATTTAAAGTGGGGGAGCATGTTCTTTTAAAAGTGAAGCCCAAGAAAATCTCTTTGAAGTTGAGTAGTTGTACAAAGATAGCAACCAAATTCTATGGTCCATTTGAGATATTAGAAAGAATAGGTCCAGTTGCATACATGTTTGCATTGCTTGCTTCCATGAACGTGCATAATGTATTTCATGTCTCTTTGATAAACAAATATGTACATGATCCTAGCCATGTTATTGACTAGCATCTGATTTAGGTAAAGATAGAGGGAGACTTTTAGGTCCATCCAATGTTAATATTGGATAGAAAATTCAAAATGCTCCAGAATCGAGTTATAGAGATGGTAAAAGTACAATGGGACTTCTATTTTCCTAAAGATGCTACTTGGGAGCATGAAGATTCCATGAGGGAAGAGTACTCGTAACTTTTTGAATAAATTTTGAAATTTTGATTTCTGTTTTGTATATACAGTGAGGACAATGCCAAAATAAGGGGGAGGGGAATGTAATACCCCAGTTTTGAGCCCCATATTAAATAATGTATTTTGTAAATTTATGAAAGACTAGTGTGCCTAGGAAATGTAATGTTTTGATCATTATTAATAATATATACATCATTGGCTGCTAGATGAACTAGGACAAGAGTTATAGGGGGCTATGATTCCAAGAGAGAGGGCTTAGTGGGATAATTGTTTATTTTATATTTTTATTTACTTATTTTTGTTTTAATGGAGAATATCAATTACATGAGCTTCTTGGGGGGAAGGCCACGTGGTTCTTTAATTCCAAGAAAATAAATAAACCCTTTTTTGGTTTGTTGGGGGGTTCATTCACTCACTCACTCATTCCTTGTTTATTGTTCACAATTTTCATTTTGTTCTCTATCCATTCGTTCTTTCATCCACTTTTCATTCCTCATTCATTTTGATCTTGGCTAGGGAAAGAAAACAAATTGTGGAGAGGAGACATGGTTTTGTTGGCACTAATGATTGTTGGTGTATTCCAACCATGAGTTAATGCCTGCATGTCCGAGATGCATTGGAATGTGTTAATTTTTTCCTAGAGCTGCAAGAGTCCCATCATGGATATTCTTGGCCAGATGCATTGGAGCCCTGGAAGGAGGTGAACAACTTAAGGGACTCCATGGCAGAGAAGGGGGTCCATTCTCTTGGGTTTTACAACAGATTTTGAAGAATTAACAATTTCACTTCTTCAAGAGAAAGAAAGAAGGAGGAATTTCATGAATTGGAAAAAGTCTTCAAATATACCTTTGATTGTGAGAAAATAAGCATAGGTGAAAAAGCAAGTAGTGGAACAAATATGGCATAAAACCAACTCAAGAGAGTAGTGACCCATTAAATAAGAAAAACTATGTTATCAAGAAAGGAGCTTGTTTTTACTATGAAAAATTAGTCATTTTATTAATGATTATAGAAAGAAGAAATTTAATAATTCTAAAAATAAGAGGCAACATATTAATTTTTCTCATGAAGGCATCATTAAAGAACGGGTTGAATAAACTTAAATTTTTTCTTTCAAATATGAATTTATGTATTTCATATTAGAAAACTCAAATATCTAGTTTATTGACTCTAGTGCTTCTTCACATATAATGGCATGAAAGTTTAATTGGGAGATGGCAAGTACCATGATTGCCAAGGTTATGGTGTTGTGTTTGTTAGAATGCCTAATAGTATGATTAAACAAACTCAAAATGTCATATATGTTCTAAGACTAAAAAAAATTGTAATCAAGGCTTGAAAATTGAGTTTGTAAAGAAAGGGTGTTTAGTCAAAAATATGAAATATAACTACAACTTTATTTCTCAAGGTATCCAAGAAGGAGTATTGAGAAATATTCACTCTTTTTGTGGATTTCATCAACATTTATTGGCAAAACTTATGTTAACACAACAAATATGGAATTTGAGGTATGCAAATTCAACAAAACTTTGGAGATATTGTGATGTTGCAAAGAAATAACATGGTGAAAGGTTTTCCTTTATTAAAGATTTAACTTATTGGATGTGAAGGATCTACATAAAGTCCAGTTTTCAAAACTAAGTGAAATAAAGAAAAGAGAAATGCTTGAATTGGTGCACATTGATCTATGTGAACCTATGCAAACTAAATATTGGATGGTGTTTCTTATTTTATAATATTTATGGATGATAAAACAAGATACACTTATATTTATTTTTTGAAATAAAAAATGATATGTTTAATATTTTTAATAAGTTTTGATTTATGATAGAAAAAACAAATTGAGAGGAATATTATAATTGAGAGAAAGGAGGATTTCTTTCCAGCGGTGTTCGATTATCTCCAATGTTGAGGACGAAGATACATCTCATTCATCGTGCTACACAGTCCACATCATCATCTTTTTACATAGCCCGAGTCTAAATCCTTAAGGTTTTATAGTCAGATGAAGTTGAGGAGTCACATTCAACACCTTAATTCACAAATTCCAAAAAAATATTTCATCCCTCGATTTTTTAACATCGCCTTTAACAGATGATTAATTGTCTATATGCCTACCAGGGAAGCGCTGGCCATGGACCATGATGAGTATAATTTACTTGTAATTTCAATCATTTTCACAAGTTAACAATTAAAAATATTTATACAATTAAAAATATATTTAAAACAAATATTAAAATAATATATTTTTAAATACATAACTTTATGTTATAAAAATCTTGAAAATAAGAGGTTTCATTTCCAAACTATTCTCATTACTAATCGAAATCTAAAACTAAATTACCATAAAATTAAAATAAAACAAACATTCTGCAAAATGATATATCTCATCTCTTTACCTTTTGGATGAAATTCCACTTATAAAAAAATGAAACTGTGTAATGGATACAAGATATCAGTCAAATATTAAACTAGGTATTTTCATGTGATCGTTAGCGACTGAGTTCCAAATTTTAACCAAAACTACAACAGATTTGGCAATTCCAAAATATCTACCGAGTTTTAAATGCTAAGGAAAACTACAACAGATTTAGCAATTATGACGCATACACGTCTCTTGTCGGGTCAGAGGAATGATGAGTATATCAAATGAAGTGACGTGGATTTAGTGAAACAACTTCACCACTTGTCAAATTTGATATATAACTGGCTAGTCGACATTTAACACTTAACAATGTAGAAGCATTGTTCTGCATGCATCTTTGTTTCCGCCCTTTCCCAGGCACCTCCACCAGCAGGGAAGGAGTGCTAAATTCATTTTTCCATGTTTTGTTCATGGGACTATTATCTGCACACCAGGCAGAAACAAACATAAAAATAGATGATATAATTCAGTGCAGAATTTCCTAACTTACATAAGGAGATTGCAGATGGATGTTTTGTTCATGGGACTGTGTTATTTGCACACCAGGCATAAACAAACATACAGATACAAATAGATGTTATAATTCAATGCATGTTTTCCTAAGCTACATAATGATATTGCAGATGGGGAGATGAGAAGGCAGGAAGGGAACTTACTTCTGCATTTATGTCAGACGATATTGCTCATGGCATCCAAAAAACAAATGGAGAAAATGCAAGCGAGTCATTTAATAAGTCGGTGGAGCAGCGGCCTGATCGCCTCAGGGGCTCTGTATGGTATTGTGGCCACCTTCTTCCTCCTCCTCCACCATTAATGCTGTCAGTCTGCTGCTATCACTGGTTCAAATTTCAAAATTTATCTACGACGATAATAAATTAATCAAAAAGGACGTCTTTTGTAATTATTAAAATCTCATGTTGCAGTAGATACACTCAGATACACTCGACAAATCAAGAGATTCAGACCATGTCAATACTCCACAGAAAGTAGCAAACAATAATAATAATCCAGAACAGAGAAGGTGCAGGATCCCAGAGCGTTCACAGACTCCTTCCGGTCAATCAGGTGTTGCTAAGTCTTTCCGGTCAATCAAGTGTTGCTAAGGCGAATGGCAAGCGGTCGAAAGAGAACATTCAAAACGGATTGTCACTGAACATTGTGACCCTCACTTTACTGATCTAAGCCCTCAAAGCCCCAGATGACCTAAATCCACTGGCGAAAGCACTTACACAGCAAAATCGATCCATAATCCGCTTAGAAAAGTCATAAATTCAAGATCTCACAGATAACAAAGAGACTTACCATTTCTGCAGATTCTCAGAAGCAAACTCTGCGAAAAATCGCTTGATACCGCCAAAGTGGACTTGGAAGTAATGGAGATGTTATCTACTTGTTAGCAGCAGTAATAAGCGCCAGTTAGAAGAGTCAGTTCTGAATTAAGAGTCAGTTGTCTAGTTGTCTTTTGGTTTGCATGTAGCCGACTCGGGAGAGTCTTTTCCTATATAAGGATGTAATCCATCTTCGTTTAATATTAAGAAGTGAACGTAGCCTCACCGTGTTTGTTTGCCCCGCATATTTTATCTTGGTATCAGAGCCACAAGGAGAAGGTGCGGAGCCGCGAAAAAAAGGTGCGGAAATTNGATGTTATCTACTTGTTAGCAGCAGTAATAAGCGCCAGTTAGAAGAGTCAGTTCTGAATTAAGAGTCAGTTGTCTAGTTGTCTTTTGGTTTGCATGTAGCCGACTCGGGAGAGTCTTTTCCTATATAAGGATGTAATCCATCTTCGTTTAATATTAAGAAGTGAACTTAGCCTCACCGTGTTTGTTTGCCCCGCATATTTTATCTTGGTATCAGAGCCACGAGGAGAAGGTGCGGAGCCGCGAAAAAAAGGTGCGGAAATTGGAAAGGTTCGCAGGTCCCGCAGTCGAGACACTCGGGAGGTGCGGACTCAGTCAATTCCAGCGTGTGCATGCAGCTTGAGATTGAAGGGCGTGAATACGTGCATGCAGCGTGGAGGTTTTATAAATCCGTGAGTAAGTCAATAAAAGCCGTGAGTTTTAAAGCAAAACGTGAAGAAGATCCTTGGACTTTGATAAATTCGGTGTGAACGTATTTTGGTGCGTGCTGAAGTTTGCATGCGTGGCTTATTTTGAAGATTATTAAAGTGTGAACATTGCAAAGGGTTAAGTTTGCTGCATTTCGCCATACATTTTTGTTTGAGCGTGAGTTTAATGTTGGATAAGTTTGCATGCGTTGTTTGCATAAAGAAGCTCACTCACGTTTTTTTTTTTAAAAGTGGAGAAGTTTTTTATTCCATGGATATTTGTGATATTTGTTAAAGCGTGAGGTGAAATCAGTTAAAGTGAAGTTATAAAACTTTGTTTTTTTGGAGCATTTAAAGTATATTCGTTTTTATTAAAAGTAAAAGTGAATATTAAAGTGGAGGAAATTAAGTGGATATTTTCTAAGTGGATATTAAGTGGATATTTTTTTATAAGAGAGGTGGATATTGGAGTTTATTAATTTAAAGTGAATTTTTATTCATAAAGGGAGTTATAAGTTTTTTTTTTAAAAGTGGAGATTTTGGATATGAAGTTGCATGCATGCATAATAGAGATTGAGAACAGAGATAGATTGAGTCAGATCGGTGGTATCCGAAGACAGAGCGACAAAATGTTGCATATCCTTGGTATTTTCTTGCAGAGATTAAATTGCAGCAATGGCGAATCCACTGGGAGAGACATACCTCAACGAAGCCAACAAGCTAGATGGATCGAACTTCATTAACTGGAAGTTCAAGATGCAGACGCTCATAGAGGGCTATGGTGTCTGGAACATTGTGAATGGAACCGAACTGAAACCTGTTGCGGCTGGAGGTGCGACAGCGACGGCAGGAGGTGCGACAGCAGCAGTAGGAGGTGCGACAGCAGCACAGATCCAAGACTGGGAGAAGCGCGAAAACAAGGGAAAGGTATTGTTGCGCATGTCCGTTAAAGATAGCATAATTCCACATATTAGAGACGCGACAACTTCTGCTGCAACATGGACAGCTCTTAAAGCATTGTATGAAACTAGCAACACAAATCGCATTTTGTTCCTGAAAACTAAATTGCTAGGCATTAAGATGGATGGA
>JASDQU010735411.1:226697-239938 GCA_032191745.1 Picea mariana
TGATATATCATATTACAATGTAATATGATATATCATATTACAATGTAATATGATATAATAAATGCTTTACCAGCTTATGTTTAGTCTTCTGCAATGAATAGTGCACATAAGAAGGAATATGAGCGTGGGGGTGGGGCAAATAATAGGAGAATACATATTATTCTCCCACCTCCACCCTCACCCTCATATGAATATTTTGGGGATTCATAAAAACTACAAAGAAATCTATGATAAGAATAACAATTACAAGGGTTTGATATTTTTTTTCAGTAAATATAAATAATTAGGTTTAATTTGAAGAATGTTTTCACTCATATTTTGTAGACCTCAATTACTTATATTTTACTTATATTTTGAGGATGGGGGGTGGGGCGAATAATAGGAGAATACATATTATTCTCCTATTATTCTCCCACCCCCACCCTCATATGAATATTTTGGGGATTCATAAAAACTACAAAGAAATCTATGATAAGAATAACAATTAGGTTTAATTTGAAGGATGTTTTCACTCATATTTTGTAGACTTCAATTACTTATATTTTGCTAAATATGAAAAAGGTAAATAGTCCGAGTAATTTTGGTATCCTTCCATATAGTGGCTCATGTGAGGTTTGAATCAATTAATGATTTGTAATATTTGGTATTTAGAAGGTGTTTTGAAAATTAAGAAAGGTTAGTAAATTATATAAAAGACATGTAAATGTAAAAGTGATTGAGACAAAAACAGAAAGAAAAAGAAAAGAAATAACTAATTGGAATGGAGAGGAGAAGAGAGGTAGGAATGAGAAATGAAGGGCCATGCCTCTATGCCTTCTCATTCCCAAGTCTCCCTATTTGTTTCATTATTTTCACTTTCAAAGGGATTTTATATGGCCAAGAGAGAAAGGTGCATTTGAAATGAGAGTTAAGCCATGGTTCGAACCTATTTTTATGTGGAAAGTTTTAGGGCTACATTTAGTTCATTTTTTGGAGCTGCCAAACACTCCAAAGATTACCTCCAGGTTTCAAAACTTCCTATTTTGTCTCGTTTCATGTCTAACAACACTTGAATTGAACTTGGATTTAAAGTTTAAGTGGTAGTTTTATTAATGGAAAAATGTTGTGCAAGGCAACACCTCACTTGTAGTTTTATAAACTCTCCACTTATGGCATTTCCTCTCTTCCCAAACCATTTTCTTCTCTTCTCTTGCCATTCAATGAAGAGATCTCAAACTTATTTCAACATGAAATACATGATGTTTCTTAGCTTCATAAATGCTTTACCAGCTTATGCTTACTTTTCTACATTGAATAGTCCACATAAAAAGGAATATTATTTCAAGATGAAATACATGATGTTGCTTAGCTTCATAAATGCTTTACCAACTTATGCATACTCTTCTACCATGAATAGTCCACTTCTACAATGAGTAGTCCACATAAGAGAGAATATTATGGGGATTCATAAAAACTACCAAGAAATTTATGGTGAGAAGAACAATCATAAGGAATCATAAGGGCTTGATATTTTTTGTTTACAAGAAATTTAAATAATTAGGTCTAATTTGAACGATGCTTTCATTATATTTTGTAGACTTCAATCACTTATATTTTGTTAAATATGAAAAAGGTAATGAGGGTTAGTACTTTTGGTATCCTTCCACATAGTTGCTCATGTGAGGTCTGAACCAATTAATGGTTGCAAGACTCCATAAATATAAGGCATTTTGGAAATTAAGGAAGGTTAACAAACTATATAAAACACAATGTAAACCTAAAAGTGAATGAGGAAAAAAGAGGGAGAAAAAGAAAAAAAATAAGTGAACAAAGAAAAATAGAATAGGAGAGGAGAAAATGTTGGAGAATGGGCAACTAAGGGCCATCCCTCTTTGCCTTCCCATTCTCCAAGTCTCCATATTTCTTTCATTATTCTCACTTTTAAAGGGATTTTATATGGCCAAGAGAGAAAGGTGCATAGGGAGCCAAGAGTTGAAATGAGAGCTCATCCATCCTTCAAACCTAAGAGTGGAAGGTTTTAGGGCTACATTTCTCCCATAGGTTAATTTTTCATGTTTTTTTCAAAAAAATATTCTCCAATTTCCATTTTTCCTATGATGATTTTCCCAAATTCTTCATGATGAAAGTATTTTGATTCTCTAGATTTACTCTATATGATTCTTAGAAATTTGAATATTTTTACAAAAAAATATTTCTACACATTTTATGGTTGACATTAAGAATTAGTAAGAGTTTCTTTATTTGAAGATAAATATGGATCCTTAAAAATTTCCCTCATTTCTAAGGTATAATAAATGTGTTTATTATGTGATTGATTCTGTTTATGTGGTTTAATGGATTGAGTTTGACACTGATCTTATTCATATTAAATTGTTGCTTGGTTATTTTATGGGTGTAAGAATTCAACTTCTAATATAGTCTTATGATTTTCATTTATAGTTTCATCATCCATATAAAATAGAAGAACACTAACAACTCTATAATGTCCACCATATGATTTACTCAAAATTATGAGATCTAAGACCATAGTGAAAGAGTTGTTTATTTAGTAATCAATTATTACACTTGGACTCCTCTAGAATATGTAGGTTTTACATTTGCATTCTCTAACATTGAATTGTCTAGTAGTAGAGTAATTATCTCAAATGCATCTCTATCCTAAAATATGTGTTTGTCGAACTTCTAGTGGTACAACTTTTGGAAAGTAGAGAGTTTCATACTATGACATGGGTATCCTTCATAGGCGAGTTGCATTAAAGTTGGAGTCTAAAACCATGCACACAAGAGAAATGTTGAATGGTCCATGGCTAAAATACACCACAAACCAAGAATTGCCATATCTCTTCATTGACATGCATAACCATATAAGTCATTCCTTTATCAAATGCATTTACATTGTTGTCCCTCATTTGAAGTTGAATATTCATATCAATAACAATGACATTAAGAAAGGATTCTTATTCCTTATGAATGGTGGAGTAATATATATTCTTGTACTATTGGAATAAAAATGGTTGGTAATTGAAACAATTGGAAATTTTAACATGATTCATTTGATAGTGTTGGAGTCTTTTTCCGTGGGTAAAATTGAATAATAGTTACCTTTGATAGTTGGAGCATTATAACAAAACCTACTAGTCTAAATTGGGGAAAATTATCTCTACTTCCCTTTGTACTTTACCTTGATGTTATGGATGCAATTTATGTTCTTGTCCCTTTGTACTTCGCCTTGATGTTATGGATGCAATTTATGTGCTTATAATTGTAATACCTCAGTTTTGATCCCCATATTAAATAATCTATTTTGTGAATTTATGAACTACGAGAGTGCCCTAACAATTAAAAGAGGCAAGTGTGCCTAGGAAATGTAATGTTTTGATTATTATTAATAATAAATACATCATTGTCTGCTAGACTAACAATGACAAGAGTTATAGGGGGCTATGATTCCACAAGAGAGGGGGCTTAAGGGGCTAAGTATTTATTTTACATTTTTTTTTACCCATTTTTGTTTTAATGGAGAATATCAGTTACATGAGATTTTTGGGGGGAAGTCCATGTGGTTCTTTAATTCCAAGAAAATAGATAAACCCATTTTTGGTGTGTTGGGGGGTTCACTCAGTCACTCACTCATTCATTGTTCATTGTTCAGATTTTTCATTCTATTCTCTCTCCATTCGTTCTTTCACCCACTCTTCATTCCTCATTCATTTTGATCTTGGCTTGGGAAAGAAAAATGAATTGTGGAGAGGATCCATGGTTTTGTTGGCAGTAATGACTGTTGGTGCCATGAAGTAATCCATGCACGTCCGAGATGCATTGGCATGTGTTAATTTTTTCCCACATTTTTGAATCTATTGACTAGATGCATTGGAGCCTTGGAAGGAGGTGGACAGCCTCAGGACTGCCTGGCAGAGACAGGGTCCATTCTCTTAGGTTGTGAAGGCTGGGTAGAAGAGAGTTGGTGTACTTTGGATTGTTGTGTGTGTTGCGAAGCTTGTGATATCTTGAGTGCTGATTGGTTTGGGAAGTTGAGTGACACTATAAAACCATCCTTATGGATTCATGGCCCTAATTCGGGGGTGATATTGTTGTTGAGACTTGGAACATCAATGTCTATGGTTGGGTGGAACTTCCTTGGTCTGTAGTGAGTTGGTGATTCATTTCATTAAATATAAGTTCTCTGTGTCATGTGTTTCTCTTCTTATACATTTATTTCCATTATGTATTGATTAATATCTTTGATATGTGCACTTATGATGTGCCTAATTGTTGGTTATTTCTATGCATGACATGTTTAAACATTCTTTATAATGTAGCATGATCCTTGATCTCTGCATGCAAATATTTCATGCCTGTTAATTAATTAAAGATTTATTAGAATCTGAATTTAGTTCAGAAACAATTTTTGAGGTAGCGTAGCCCGACCTAGGGGGTGGTTGGGTACATTACAGATTGGTATAAGATTTTATGGTTGAAACACTAGATTGGTATAGGCCAAAACTATTAGACACAATATTATGGTATTGTCCTTAAGAATGAATGTTTCGTTGAGATCTTAAATATCAAGATACATAGAGTTGCAAAGATCACACAAAAGCTAGAGCATCATGCATATAGAGATCCTTTGCAAAGGATCGTGGAATCATGACCATTCCCTTTTGTATTCGAGAACGATCACAACCATTGAAACATGGAATTATATATTGAAATTTAGGTGAATGAGGACTGTTAGATAGATGTGAAACCAGAGTCTAGGAGAGATTAAGTCACAACTGTCAAATCAAACTAGTTGATCGTCAATCGTTGATTCAAGCCAAGAGGAGATGGAAAAATACTGAACTTCACCGCTTCAATGATTATTAGAGATAAGGAAGAAGGGTGAAATCACCAAGGATGAAGTCACGAAGTCTCGTCGACTGTCCAATATGATAGGAAGTTCTGGAGTAATGCAATTCGTAGATCTAGAGTGGAAGGATAACGAAGTTTCATGACTTTGAAACTTCACCACTTTAGAAATTACTGGAGACTAGGCAAATCCATGAAACGTTGAAGCCGTCAAGTTTTGAAGCTCCGAAGTGTTGAAGCCATGAAATACCAAGCCATGAAGTGCATAGCCCCATTCTGTGAAATCACGCAGGGTGTCAGATCTCGGGTAGAGAAATGTGGACCATTCACTTGGTTGATGACATGTATTATGCCATGTGGTAGGGGTGCCATGTGGGGACCTGTGTCACATGAATTTAGTTCCTTTTGGACCTCAACCTATTCATTTTTGGGTGACACCTGGTACACATATGAAGGGTCCATGTCACCATAGGTGACATCAACATGCAATGTCATATTCGATATTATGGCCTCCAGGAATGTCCAGCATCTCTACCAACAAAAGTGTCGAAGGCCAAAGTCGTGAATTCATGCAGATCGTCGATCTAATATTCCTTCAGGACTTTTCTCAATCATTAGATCAAGCAGTGGAAGGATGAAATAAGCACTTTGACAAGTATCACTATTGGTCTCCAGTTTTGATCATGTTTTTGCCTATATTATATCACATAGACCTCCATTTCCATACCCAGTACCACTCCCTTTTGGCCTTGTTATGACATACTTGACATCTCTTTACCACTCAATGGGGTTACTCAAGGTATTTTTACGTTTCAAGTTATTTTTATGTATTTTGATGCTTTAATTAACATTGAAACTAATATGGCTTGAGTTAGGTACTATTTCTATTTTAAACAGGATTTGTCAGTACTAGGTACCAGTTCATACCCCATGGAGATACCAACGAAGCTGCTCAAGATCCGCGCGTTATGGCCAGAGTGGGAGACAACGAGATTTACATGACAAATGGAGCCATCACTCATATGATGATTGAAGGCACAATGATAGAACTGAGTTGTTAATATTTCATGATTCACACTTCGTGACACTACGTGTCACGAAGATGTGAAGACCATTTTTAAAACTTGATTTCAAGCTATTTTCGGATCGGGGATCCATTTGAATTAATGTATTTTTGATCTAAACTGTTATGGAGGGATGATCTATATAAAAAGAAGATCACTCCTAAGAATCGTTAGGTTGGGTTATGTTATGTTATATCGTGAATACATGTTTCTGAACACAAGTTGTTGTTGCGTTGTGTTATTTCACTGTCTTACAATTTGAGCTATTTTCTTGGAGTAAATGGAGTATGAAGTATACATAGTGGTTGCATAGAATGATATAGTTAGTTCTAGTTCTTCCCTTCAGCGTTTGTACCTTTTGGTTGGGCCCACCAAACAGGTTCAAGTCGCTGTTGTTCTTGCATTAAATTTAGATTATTTCAGTATCGTAGTAATTGCATGCATGTTAGTTTATTGAGTTTTGGAATTAATTGTTCAGATTATTGCTTAATTATTCTTCAACTGTATCGTCTTCATCCTATTAATATCTTCTACAGTGATGAGTATTGAAAGCATGGTTGATTCTTGTAGGATTTAAGGCGTGAATTAGAATAGCTCTGTTTCCAGTTTTCAATCTGAACGTAGATTAAAGTGAATGCGAGCTTGAATGTACTTTTCTTTGGTTAGGATAATTAGATTACTCTGCTTTGTTAGGATAGTTAGATTACTCTTCTCTATTAAGTTAGTTAGGTTGCAGTTGAATTAGAGGAAGCTTTCGGTACCAGTAGGGTAAGCAGGATATTTCTTTGTTTTCCTGTGGAGAGTTTAGATTTATTTTTGATGCTTAGATTAAAAGAGTTTTAAGGAATAATCTTTCTGTTATGGCTTACATAGAAATAGTGATGATAGATGATTAAATATAGTGGTAGATAGTCTTGTGGAATTACAGTAGAGCATAAACAGAAGTACCTGCACTAAAGCATAGAACTTTTGCTCTTTTGATGAATTAAACAGGAAATGTTAAGTTTCAAGATAGTCATTAAGATTTAGTTTCTCAGAGTGAGTTTGTGTTTTCTTTTAAGAATAGTCTTTGGATAGGAATTAGCTTACCCGCACATACAGTGTAGCATCTCTAAGTTTACTTATCCTGGTTTGAAAATTTAGTGTTTCGGGTCATTTAAATCTTCAATTTAGCAGCCTGACATTTTTGGCGTCATTGTCGGGGAGCTGTTTAAAAGGTAATTTAGATAGTTGTCTTGATTAGTTTTAGAATGAACTTAGTTTGGTGTGGTATGTTAGTAGGTTGATAATAAGAGGAGATGTGGAAACAAGGGGTGAAAACCGACATATTAGTTATCACAGGTACTCTGAAACTCAATCTTAGTTTCTTTTCTTTCATTTAGTATGACTTCATGAGAAATAGAGATCTTAGAGGTAGATTTAGGAGAAATATAAAACCACAAAAAGAAGAAGAAACCTCCACCCAAAAAGCGATAGAAACTGAGACTGAAATTCTGGCTGAGGAAACTGTAGAACAAAACCTAGAACCAAGAAACACCACACATCAACAAACTCAAAATCCTGGTGATCCAGCCCTGGATGATACAGTTGATCCGGAGAAAATACAAGCCCTTCTCGGGAACCCTAACTCTGTAGTTTCACAGATAACGAATACAACTGTGATATCAAAGGCCATAGGATCCTCAAAAGGACCAATAGGATATAACACCTCAGATAGAAAGAATCCAGAAAGGTGGGATTTCACACCCTCACCAAAGAAAGATCGGATTGTATATACAATTCTTGGTAATCCTTTTACCATGGGAGAAAGAGGGAGAGACTTACATGGGGAACTTCATATTGAAAATGAAGGTGAAGAACAAGCAGATAATGAGTTACCACAAGAAACCACCTTTGGATTTCCTATTTTGGACTTAGTCCAGAATGTCAATATGAAAAATATCCCACTTTCAGCACTACCAACCTTCCATGGGAAAAATAGTGAGGACCCTGATGTCTTTCTTTTTGAGTTCGACATCCTGTGAAGGAGTTATAACTATCTCTAGGATGCACATAAACTGAAACTATTTCCTGCCACCCTGAAAGATTCTGCATTACGTTGGTTCATGAGTTTAGGAGAATACAACATTAGATCTTGGGAAGATATGAAGGCAAAATTTTTAAAGAAGTACCAGGATTATTGCAGAACCAAGGATTCTCGGAATTACGTCTTCAAAATGCAACAGCAAGATGAAGAAAGCCTTGAGGATTTTCTAGAAATATTTACCTATACCCTTCAAAAATCTAAATATAATGATCTCCAGGATGAAGCAATCAAGACTCTCTTCTTAAAAGGAGTTTTGGAGGAATATATTGATACCCTCAACTTAATGGCTTCAGGAGACATTTATCAAAAAAACTTTGAAGCAATTAGTGAACTCTGTAGAACTTACTCAAGAAGTAAAGGGAAAGCTGCAAAAAGTGTGAGAGAAACGGGCAACAAAAATACCAAAGCATCCACATCTGGTGGAGTTACTAAAGTCGAATTGGGAAACCTTTTGGAAAATTTTAAAACAGACCTTTTAGGAACAATTGGCTCTCAATTAGACACTCTGAAGATTAAGAGAAAGCAGGAAGAGGAAAACCCTGTCCTAAGTATATTTTGCCCAAAATGCAGAAAAAGGCATCCTTTACGAGAATGTCCTTTGGATAATGTTCCTGTATGTGAAATATGTACTGAAAATCATAAAACAGAAGATTTCCCATCCTTACCTAGATTGCAAGCAATATTTAAGGGAGGGGAAGCTCCAGGGATTCCATCTGCACCTAAGAGGCCTTGGCAACATAGAAATCCAAATGCAAATGAATATCAGGAACACCCCCCCCACAATCTTCCAGCTATTATCCACCCTTCTCTCAACAACAACAACACCCAGGGAACTGGCCAAATTAGCCTTCACAAAATGCCCCTGCTCAACCTTGGTACCAGGGATGGAGAAATCTGAACTTTGGAAATAACCAATAGCAGCATGCAGTACCAATGCCCTAGAATCCATACACGCAGTATCCTCCAAATATGCAACAACTATTGCATGGTTTTATTCCACCTCCATTACCACCCATTCAACAAACCCCTCAACAGCCTCAGAATCCACCACGTCCTAACATTTTGCCTGCTCAACCCATTCCAAATCCGAACCACAGACCACCCCTACCACTCCATAATGCTGATTTCCAAAACTATCCAGCTTACAACATAAACCCTATTTCTATACAGAACTACAGCTGAGATGTGGAAAATTTTAAAATAAAAGACAGCCCATAACAAAAACAACACCAAAAGTAATTATCGAAGAACATGAAGATGATCCTACAAATAATTTATCAAATGAGACACCCCTGAAAGATGTTATCATTCCAAAACAGAAAGAATCTGAATTACAACATAACACACAGACTCATGTTCCTAAAACGCCTCCTTTTCCTGAAAGGCTGCTCCTTGAAAAACCAATTGTACAATCTGAGTTTGACATCATGACTGAACTGAGAAATGTTTGTGTTAAGATTCCATTATTACAAGCTATCAAATATGTTCACATCTATGCCAAAACCATCAAAGAACTCTTCATTAAGAAACCAGGTCGAAAACAGAAAGATCCACCCACAATACATCTAGTAGGACAGTTATCAAATTATATTTCTGAAACACCTAAAATTGTAAAGTATGCCAACCCAGGGAACCCAATAGTTCGTGTGACTATCAACAATGTGTCTATTGGTAATACTTTAGTTGATCTAGGTGCAACCATTAATATAATGACCAGCAACATAGTGGAACTGTTACAATTAAATCAATTTCTTCGCCCTACTCCTACAGTTCTTGAACTGGCTGACAGAACCACTATAAAACCTGTTGGAGTTCTTGATGACATCCTTGTGATTTTAGCTTCGTGGGAATATCCTGTTGACTTCATGATTATTCATTCAAAGGACCCCACAAAATACCATCCAATCATTTTAGGGAGACCTTGGTTGGCCACAACCAACGCTTTCATAGGTTGTCGTGGTGGGGATATGTTTATCTCAAATGGTATTTCTTCACAGAAACTTACTCTGTTTCCACCTGCCCGGCCAGTTACAGAAGAATTATGTTGGTTGAAGTGTCCCTATTTTGAGAATGAGGATGAAGAATCTTTATTCTCTGTTGATGAATTCCATGCACTACAAGAACCTACAGAGGATGACATTTTAAACCAATTTCTTTCTATGACAGAAAATGTTGAGTTCCCACAAACCTATCTTCAATATGATTAGATTTTCAGAGAGGATTTTCAGGAACGAAGTGAGTTATTTTCCTCATTTTCACCATCCATGGTTTTCACTGTTTCTGAACACTCAGGGCCACATACCATTCCAGTATAACTTAGTCCAGGTATATGTCTATACATCAACTCTGAATTGAGTCTCAGTCAACAGGAACAGTTGACAAAAATTTTGAAAGAATAGTCAGGGGCCTTTGCTTGGGAATACACTGATATGAGGGGAGTACACCCTGACACCTACATTCACCACATCTATATACAACCATGGATAACCCCAGTAAGACAGCCACAGAGACGCATGAATCCAATCCTAAAAGACTTTGTAAAAGAAGAATTATAGAAACTGTTAAATGTTGGATTCATCTATCCAATTTCTGACAGCAAATGGGTTTCACCTCTTATTGTGGTACCCAAGAAAATGACAGGAAAATGGAGGGTGTGTGTAGATTTTAGGGAGCTGAACAAGGCAACCCTGAAAGACTATTTTCCTTTACCCTTCATAGACCAGGTTTTGGATACTTTGGCTGGAAAAAGATATTTTTCTTTCCTCGATGGATATAGTGGGTACAACCAAATTCAGATTGCTCCTGAAGACCATGACAAGACAACATTCACATGTCCTTGGGGCACTTATGCCTTCAAAGTGCTGCCTTTTGGATTATGCAATGCTCCTGCGACATTTCAGAGAGCTTTCCTTGGTGTCTTTGCTGACCTGATTCATGACTGTGTGGAGGTTTACATGGACGATTTTACTGTCTATGGTAACACCTTAGAAGAAGCCCTAAGTAACCTACAGAAAGTCTTGATTCGCTGCCAAGAATCAAATCTATCCCTTAGCCATGAAAAATGCAAAATGTTATTAACTGAGGGGATTGTGTTGGGTCATCATCTGTCTGCTGAAGGAATTAAAGTAGACCCAGCCAAAATTGAGGTGATAGTTAATCTTTCATCTCCAAAAACCCAGAAAGATGTGAGAAGATTTTTGGGGCATGCTGTCTATTACTGATGATTTATTGAAAAATTCACAAAAGTAGCCAGCCCCATGTTTAAACTATTGACAAAAGATACATAATTCTTTTGGGATGATAATTATCAGAGTGATTTTGAGGAATTAAAAGCGAAACTGTCTATGGCACTTATTCTCAGAGGACCAAACTGTTCCCTTCCTTTCCACATCTCAACTGATGCCTCAGACACTGCTTCAGGAGGAGTGCTTGGGCAAAAGGAGAACCAACAGAATTATGCAATCTACTTTACAGGTAAGAACTTGACCCCCCCTTAATTGAACTACACAGTAACAGAGAAAGAATTCTTAGCAGTAGTTCATTCCATCAACAAATTTCGTCACTACATTACTGGATATGAGGTTTTTGTACACACTGACCACTCTTTAATCTGATTCTTGATGAACAAACCAGTCACTACTGGTAGAATCACCCGATGGCTTTTGCTGCTTCAAGAATTCAACATTACCATAGTTGATCGGCCAGGGAAAGAGAATGTAGTTGCAGATTTTCTTTCTCGTATTCCCCAAGATAGTACTGATATCCCAATGAACAATAACTTCCCTGATGAAAATTTGTTTGCAATCGCTGCCAAGACCCCTTGGTTTGCAGATACAGCAAATTACTTAGCTACAGGAAGATTACCAGCTCACTTATCACCACCACAAAAGAAAAGAATTATCCAACAAAGTGCTTACTATTCTTGGGTGGGAAGTGATTTCTTTTACACAAGTCCTGATATGATTATTAGGAGGTGTGTCCGGGAAGATGAAATTCTCGAGATCTTTCAGGCCTTTCATGATGGGCCATGTGGAGGACATTTCTCTAACAAGAGAACAACATACAAAGTTTTGCAATCAGGATACTATTGGCCGACACTATTCAAAGATGCAACGAAATATGTGAGGAGCTATGATAGTTGTCAAAGGATGGGAAGGCCCACTGCAGCAGACGAGATGCCCTTATGACCACAAGTTGTAATTGAACCATTCGATAAATGGGCACTAGATTTTGTAGGGCCAATTGCTCCAATGTCAAGAAAGAAGAAGTACATCTTGGTGTGCACAGATTTTGTGACCAAGTGGGTAGAGGCGAAATCCCTATATCAAGCAACTAAGAAATCAGTGATTGAGTTTATGTATGAAGAGATCTTCACCCGCTTTGGTGTTCCGCGAGATATTCTCACCAACCAAGGTGCTCAATTTACTTCCAAATTGATGAAAGAACTCACTGACAGATATGGGATCAAACACTGTAAGTCCTCTCCATACCATCCACAAGCCAATGGGAAAGAGGAATCTACAAACAAAGTTCTAGAAGCAATTTTGACCAAGACCATACACTTACATCATAAAGATTGGGCAGATAGGCTTCCAGAAGATTTATGGGTATATAGGACTACATGGAGAAATACCACTGGTCATACTCCTTATGATTTGGTATTTGGTAAGCAAATTCTCCTTCCCATAGAATTTCAGATCCATAGATTCCGCCTAGCAGCAGAATTGGGGTTGGATTTGAGTGAAGCACAGAAATAAAGAGTCATGCAACTTAATGAATTAGGAGAAATGAGGTAGGATTCTCTTCAAAGGACCATCCTTGTGCAAAGCCAACGCAGCAGGTGGCATGACAAATACATCAAGAAAAATCATTTTCAACCAGGGGATTGGGCACTACTTTTCGATTCCAAATACAAAACTTTCAAAGGGAAACTTACGACAATATGGTTGGGACCTTATGAAGTAGAAACTGTTTTTGATAACGGTTCTGTCAGGATTAAAACCATAGATGATTCTCAGAACTCCTTTGTAGTGAATGGGCATCGATTGAAAGTGTACAACAAACCTTTGTCAAAAGATGAGTTCTTGCAGGAAGTGGCCAATCAAACAAAACTAAAGATAGTGGGAGAGGAGTCTTCTTCTCCTACTGATCTTTGATCATTCATACTGTTTTAAAAATTCTGTAAATAATAGATTTTTAGCAGAAAATAAAAAAAATCAAATAATATTAATTAAAAAAAAAAA
>JASDQU010735411.1:240905-255386 GCA_032191745.1 Picea mariana
TTCTTCTCTTTAGATATGTTGATATTTTATTTTCAGTCTTACAGGTTTTTCAGAGCAAGTACAGAACTGAACTTTATCACTCTCTCGCAATAGGTAAGAAGGTAAGACTATTTTATTTCATGAAATTTTCTTATCAATATAACTAACTTGCTTTGAAACAAATAAATTTGAGCTTGTTTGCTCCCTTTGATTGCTCATTAAAGTATGAAAGGGGAATTTATCACGAAGGATTATTCTTTACCAGACCTGGTGAATTATTATGGGAAAGAAACCCCTTAGCGTCTTCTTTTAGCATTTCCTCAGACTCTCCAAACATGAGGAAGCAATGAGCATGAACTAGCTTGGGCTCATAAAATCCACAAGCAAGTGATTACTCTTCCAAAAAAAATTATGTCTGCAAGATTTCTATCTGCACTCGTGTTGGATGATGTGGAATACGTTAAGGTCCACCTTCCAACAAATCTCACTCCATCGACATCAGCGCCTTATCTAGAGAAGAGATTAGAGATTATTCATCACCCTGGACTCTGCATACCTCAATGGCAGATGTCCTTGCTGACAACCCTGGGAATACACCAATGTATCTTGGTTGATAGATCCTACAGGTGACTCGACACCAACACCTCTATTCATACCTGTTAGGATGTGTTGTAGATACCTTGAGGCCCATTGACATCACTGGTGGGTCATCTCTCATCGATTAACGACATTCATTAATGGCCGGTAATTCGATGATTTCTGTTTGTGTTCGACTCCAGAACAATCATTCACACAAACCAGAATTGTACCAGGAGTTAGAAGCTTTGAAGCTGTTGAAGACATGATTTCAGTTGATCTTTTTCAGGACAGAATAAAAGCCAGGTTCAGGAATCCTCATCAAATAATTTGCTACTATAAACAGGAAGTTTTCTCAGCAGGATATATTGGGTAAAATTTCTCTGCAGATTCCTGAGTGTTTCCTCAGTACCAGTCAGTACCAACACATAGTTCATCAGTTACAGGGTCATCAGAAGTACCAGAACAACTACCATTTCCGCGCCCTTTAGATCCAGACTTGACTTCAAAAGAAAATTTTTACAGCAAGAACTGCATAAAGATGGGGATAGGTAACTTAACTCAGGTATGCTTCGTTCATGTTGATTTACTGTATTAATTTGCATATTAATAGTTTGAACTAAGGATGCCTTGTTTACCCCATAATGTTTAATCATACCCATGACCTGTACCTAATGAATCAACCCACCTCAACATTTCATAACATAAAAATTCACCACATTACCGAAGCTGAGTTCGACATGACTCAGATATAATGACACTCTGCATTCAAGTACAGCTATCATCATTTTTTTCTACACACCATCGATCCCCACGACAATTCAAATGTTCTCCAATGATTTTCCTCCCGACTACATCCTTCATCACATTCTCTTCCTTCGTCACCCTCATCCAAATTTCTCTGCTCACACATAGACCTTCCCTGTGGTATCAAGTGGAACCATGGTGGCAAATCACCATGAACCGGAAACATACGCAGACTTAGAGGCCCTTCCAAAATATGAGGCAACCAGAGATATTTTTAAGAAAGCAGGTTGGGAGCCGTTTCTTAAGAAATTCGATGGATATAACGATGCAATTACGCTCCAGTTTGCTCTGCATTTTGAGGGTGGGTTCGCTAAAGTGGGCGAGCTCGAGTTCGAAGTCACGGAGAAATTTATTTCAGAGGAAATTCAACTGCCCACCACCGGTCAGAGATGGACAAAGGGTCAGTCGGTTGATAAAAATCTCTGTACACAACTATTGAAACCACAGTACCGGGAAACACAGTGGTCCGAGGGAACATCGCGATCATGGTTGGAACCACAGTGGGCTCAGCTGTTAGCCATCCTCCAACGTTACCTCACGTGTGAAGGATGGTACACCATAGTATTTCCCTGCCATGCCCGACTGCTGTTACACTTTAAAGGTAATCATCTGCTGAACATACCTTTCTTTCTGTTGAAAAGTTTAAAAAAGATGGCCAAACAGGTCCGAAAGGCCAAATATTTTCGGGGAAGTCTATTTCACTTTGGTCTTGTTAAGATATTGATTAAGTCTACACTGTCTAAGAAGTAAGAAACTTGGGATTTGTTCACGGTAAAAACCCCATCCTCTGCCAAGTCGAAAGAAAGGAGTGTTAAGCCTGCTCCCCAACAACAGAAGTTGAACTCTGGGAAAAAGAGGGTTAAAACCCCGACCAAAGTCGACCCTAGGAACAAAACCGATAGCACAATTGAAGCCAATGCTGGAGACCCTGATCCAAAGCATTCATTTGATGCTCATGGGTTTGATGGAGTGGAAACCAATAATGAAACCGTGAAGAATAATACTCCTACAGAGGCACATATTGAAATTATGAGTTCCTCCCTAGCTGCTGAGAACATAATTGGCGTGGAAGAACTCGTAGAGTTGACTGACAAACCTAGGAGAAATCCAAAACGCAAATGTAAAAGCACATTGTTGGGTATGGATAACTCTGTGCCCAGTTACCCACCACAGGAGAGGTTAGACAGTATGGATGCTCATGAGGAGGCTCCAGAGCCCTCTGAAATGACTTGGACTCTGTCCCAATTCATTCAAAAAACCCGTAAAGTGGATCGGCAGGCTACTACGCCCAAAGGAATTGTGCAGAATGAGCCAATTCAAGTACCAACAGGTACCCCTGTTCGGATGCAAAGAGAGTTCACTCCTAAACCTAGTCCATTTGACACCTATGAACGAATTCCAAATGAGTTCACTCCTGAACTCAGTCCAGATCATAATTTTGATCCAGTTGACAATTATGTACGTAGTCCAGATGAGTTCACTCCTGAACTCAGTCCAAATCGTAATTCCGATAGAGTTAACACCCCTGCTCAAAGTCCAGACGAGTTCACTCATCCATCTAGTCCTCAACCACAACAAGGACATGATCAAACATTTGAAACCTATTGTGAAATTTCCTCCAGTCGATCCTTGAAACCAATGGTAGAAAGACTAGAAATCAGGAATAACAGGTTGAAAGAGAATCTACATGAGTACACTGTATTGGATCGACATATAAAAACAGAGAACGAACTCATGAAAGTCAAGGTGACTAATCTCTTGTCTAAAATTGAAAGATTAAAACGCAAGAATAAGGGTCTTTTCCAAAGGAACAAGAAACTACAGAAGACTGCCAGAAAGCATATTATAATCAACCGAGTCCTCAAGAAAGAAGTCAGAAATATGAAGAAACAGGAGAGGTTACAGATGTTGGTTGCAGCTGCTGCAACACTCTAATTTCCATCAGTCTTTCACTTTTTTTTTTGTTGCCTGAGGATAGGCAAAGAATTCAGTTTGGGGGCATGTTGGTCTCCAGTTTTGATCATGTTTTTGCCTATATTATATCACAGAGACCTGCATTTCCATACCCAGTACCACTCCCTTTTGGCCTTGTCATAACATACTTGACATCTTTTTACCACTCAATGGGGTTACTCAAGGTACTTTTACGTTTCAAGTTATTTTTATGTATTTTGATGCTTTAAATTAACATTGAAACTAATATGGCTTGAGTTAGGTACTATTTCTATTTTAAACAGGATTTGCCAGTACCAGGTACCAACTTGTACCCCGTGGAGATGCCAACGAAGCTGCTCAAGATCCACGCGTTATGGCCAGAGTGGGAGACAGCGAGATTTACATGACAAATGGAGCCATCGCTCATATGATGATTGAAGGTACAATGATAGAACTGATTTTTTAATATTTCATGATTCACACTTCGTGACACTACGTGTCATGAAGATGTGAAGACCGTTTTTAAAACTTGATTTCAAGCTATTTTCGGATCGGGGATCCGTTTGAATTAATGTATTTTTTCTCTAAACTGTTATGGAGGGATGATCTATATAAACAGAAGATCACTCCTAAGAACCGTTAGGTTGGGTTATGTTATGTTATATCGTGAATACATGTTTCTGAATACTAGCTGTTGTTGCGTTGTGTTATTTCACTGTCATACGATTTGAGCTATTTTCTTGGAGTAAATGGAGTATGAAGTATACATAGTGGTTGCATAGAATGATATAGTTAGTTCTGGTTCTTCCCTTCAGCGTTTGCACCTTTTGGTTGGGCCCACCAAACAGGTTCAAGTCGCTGCTGTTCTTGCATTAAATTTAGATTATTTCAGTATCGTAGTAATTGCATGCATGTTAGTTTATTGAGTTTTGGAATTAATTGTTCAGACTATTGCTTAATTATTCTTCAACTGTTTTTAATATTTCATGATTCACACTTCGTGACACTACGTGTCATGAAGATGTGAAGACCGTTTTTAAAACTTGATTTCAAGCTATTTTCGGATCGGGGATCCGTTTGAATTAATGTATTTTTTCTCTAAACTGTTATGGAGGGATGATCTATATAAACAGAAGATCACTCCTAAGAACCGTTAGGTTGGGTTATGTTATGTTATATCGTGAATACATGTTTCTGAATACAAGCTGCTGTTGCGTTGTGTTATTTCACTGTCATACGATTTGAGCTATTTTCTTGGAGTAAATGGAGTATGAAGTATACATAGTGGTTGCATAGAATGATATAGTTAGTTCTGGTTCTTCCCTTTGGCGTTTGCACCTTTTGGTTGGGCCCACCAAACAGGTTCAAGTCGCTGCTGTTCTTGCATTAAATTTAGATTATTTCAGTATCGTAGTAATTGCATGCATGTTAGTTTATTGAGTTTTGGAATTAATTGTTCAGATTATTGCTTAATTATTCTTCAACTGTATCGTCTTCAGCCTATTAATATCTTCTACAATGATGAGTATTGAAAGCATGGTTGATTCCTGTAGGATTTAAGGCGTGAATTAGAATAGCTATTTTTCCAGTTTTCAATCTGAACGTAGATTAAAGTGAATGCGAGCTTGAATGTACTTTGCTTTGGTTAGGATAATTATTATACTCTTCTTTGTTAGGATAGTTAGATTAATCTGCTCTGTTAATTTAGTTAGGTTGCAGTTGAGTTAGAGGAAGCTTCCGGTACCAGTAGGGTAAGCAGGATATTTCTTTGTTTTCATGTGGAGAGTTTAGATTTATTTTCGATGCTTAGATTAAAAGAGTTTTAAGGAATAATCTTTCTGTTATGGCTTAGATAGAAATAGTGATGATAGATGATTAAAGATAGTGGTAGACAGTCTTGTGGAATTACAGTAGAGCAGAAATAGAAGTACCTGCACTGAAGCATAGAACTATTGCTCTTTTGATGAATTAAACAGGAAATGTTAAGTTTCAAGATAGTCATTAAGATTTAGTTTCTCAGAGTGAGTTTGTGTTTTCTTTTAAGAATAGTCTTTGGATAGGAATTAGATTACCCGCACATACAATGTAGTAGCTCTAAGTTTACTTATCCTGGTTTGACAATTTAGTGTTTCAGGTCATTTAAATCTTCAATTTAGCAGCCTGACAATCACTCCAGGGGAGTTTAACGACTCAAGATTTGTAATGTCCCATAGTCCCGAAGTGATGAAGTCCTGAAATGAATAAGAACCATCCATCCCAACACTTGATTGAGTCCTAACCATTGGATTAAACTAGTGGAAGGATACCATCAGCGGAGGCGTTAACCGATTGTATGCAGTCATCGCCACTTTATGAACACTATGTAATCGTACTAGAGTTTGTATGGAAGATATGAGCCCATAGAATGTAGATCTGGAACTTTCTCTAGCCTTCAAGAACTTGGCACCGGCTTACACTTAAGTCTCCATGACTTCATCAATTGTACGGGCTTTGACTTTATTCATCCTGCGTGTGTATGTGCTCTGTCTCACTGGTGCCCACGTATGTACGTGCTTTGACCCATTGTTGCTCGCGTACTCCTTNGCGGAGGCGTTAACCGATTGTATGCAGTCATCGCCACTTTATGAACACTATGTAATCGTACTAGAGTTTGTATGGAAGATATGAGCCCATAGAATGTAGATCTGGAACTTTCTCTAGCCTTCAAGAACTTGGCACCCGCTTACACTTAAGTCTCCATGACTTCATCAATTGTACGGGCTTTGACTTTATTCATCCTGCGTGTGTATGTGCTCTGTCTCACTGGTGCCCACGTATGTACGTGCTTTGACCCATTGTTGCTCGCGTACTCCTTTAGAAACTAGGGTTTCTGAACTTCTCAAACTTTCACCGTCAAGATCTTAGAATTATGAAAAATTTGATGATTCCATGAGATCCTCTAGTCAATCTCTCTCTTAGAATAAATCTTCACTATATTCTCAATATATGTTTTTCACAACTGACCGTTGGCTCTTATTTATACTCTCTAAGCAACTTCCTTATAAGCATCTTCTAGACCACTTTTTCCACATAGCCACTTTGTCCACATAGTCACCTTAGTCCAACTTTGTCCAATTTTCCACTTGTCCATATATCCAATAGTCACTTGACCATTTAAACCACTTTCTTCATTTTAGGGTTAACCCTCTTATAACCACTTTCCATAAATAGAAATTTCTCCATTTACTTTATTATTTAAATAATCCTCTTGACTTTATCACTTCACTTTATTATTTAAATAATTTCTTCTTTATAATATGTTTGACTTCTTTGACCTTTTGGGGATTCTAGCCATAATATGAGGTTCCTCCAACTTTGTAAGGCCATAACTCTCAAACCGTTGAGGAGTTATGTGACATACAACATACCACCAGAAATGGCATGCTAAGCAATATCCATTTAGGATAATTTCACTGACAAATTCATTGACCTTCATCTCATTATTCCACAATTAAGCATGGGTTCTCTAACCATACTTCTAGGATAACTCAACCACAAAGCTTCTTCCCATGAGGGATTTCACCATAAGGGGACCACTTTGGAGTTCATCCATTTGTACTTCCTATCAAACATGACAAGACAATAATGAGTCATCTTTACATCAATCCAACTAGAATAACCCATGACAATATATCACTATGATATTGTCCCTTTGTCATTTCTTCCATGCATTATCACATGATCCAATGGTCTATGCATGAATGCATCAAACCATTAATGAAAACACGTCGATCCATCTTAATCTATGCAACTCATTGATCAATAAAACCATATCGATCCATCTTCATCTATACATCACATCATATGACTATGACTCCACTCAATCCATTTACATCAAGGACAATACATGATCCATCAATCACTACATCAATACATTGTTCCTTTGACATCAATCCTTTGGAATCAATGGAAACATGATCCAACAATATCCCCCTTTGGCATTGATGGAAATACCAACATTGATGTCCACACCAATCATTGATGGAAACCTGTAGATAAGTCATTTCTCTACATCAATAGTCATCTCAATCATATCAATTGGACTATCTCTCCCCCTTTGACATAAATGGAAAATGGTCATTCTCGCCTTGGGGCTGCTTCCCCTACCTGAATGCCTTGATATTCCTATGAATAACCTCTCCCCTTTTGAAAAAGGGATATCATTCTGATGTAATGCTGAATATATATCGCTCATGCTCCCCTTATGACCACCTCACCCCCTTGAACCATGGTTCTATGCTCTTTTTCCAAGTATAGGGATCTTTTTCTAAGTATTTATCTTTGCATCTGATAAATCTCTCCTTCTAGAATCATGGGAATAATAATGACTCCCCCTATGGGTATGTCTCCCCCTATCTTCTCTACAATATGAATAATATGCTATCACTGCAATATGCTTTTGCTACAAATGTTACTACTCAACTGGAACATAGATCAACCGCTCTTTCTATGACGAACCTTGGACCTATCCATGGATCAACCACGTGCCATACCATACATCATGAATCAAAATATATGTCAATAATGAATAGAGAGTCATGAACAAATTATCAACCAAGTACATCATGTGCCATACAATGTGCCAACCATGCACAAAATCCATGTACATTAACCATGTAAATCAATACCATAAGATATCATCGATGGAGTGTATCAACCATATGATTCTACCAACATGCCAACCATGTGCCTCAAAAAAGTGTCATATTACTCATGATATTCCTCCACCATGATCCAAGTGCCACAACCATGTATCTAAATCAATCAAGTGTCTCAACTATATCATCCCATACATCATGTACCAAAGTATATGCTAAAAAATTAATACCAATGGTGTACTTTATCCAAGTACTATCATACACCCTCTATGAGTGCATCAACAATGCACTAAACATGTATCACCACCTATACTAAACAAGTGCATCAACCATGCACCAATACCACAACAAGATGAGCTATAGTCAAAATGTGTCATCATACATGTATGCCATATCCACCATAAAACATGCTACAATCATACTGCTAGCAGGTGCCTCTAACAATGTACCAGAAGTGTACCAATCATGCATCAAATATAGGTCAAGCTATGACTCATCAATGATGTATAAAATGACCACCTCATCAACTAATCCACTATATGTCCCACTATGTAGCCCATCCTGATGCCAAATGCATGCACCAAGATATCCAACAAATATGCATCTCACAATACATCATAAGATATATCAATGTAACTCAAATAAGTACCATCCATGTACCCTAAATGATCTACCTCAACCATCATTCACTTCAACAAATACTAAGAATCCAAAACTATATGTACTATAAGTGTGCCTCAATAGATTAATGATATCTCTAGCTAGCATCATCATGATATATCTCATAACCAAAGTGCCATAACTTCACTATCACAACCAACATTGTTCCTCAACAAAAAAGTATATCAATCCACACTCTAGGGTTATGACTATGCATCCATATTCAACCATAGCTCATCACCATACATACATCAATTATGTATGCCAACATGTAATCATGAAAACATGCAACAAACCATGTTATACCCTGCAACAAACTAGTCAGACCCTGAAACACAGATTTATACCATCATACCATGCTATAACTCATATGCATAACCCTTTTCCCAAGACGTTTACCACGGATATGGGGCCTACTCCACAGACATCTCGCGTATGTACGCAACCTATTTATAGGTCATCTCACGTATGTACACGACTGATACCATTGTAACCCACATATTCTTCTAAAGATGTCAAACTTGAGCTTCCCTTAAGGTTGTCATTATGTTCTGGTTGTCCAGTCTTCATTACCCACTTCTGAAGGTGTCCAATCTTCTTATAACTTGAACTCTAAGCTTCCATATTTTCAAATATGTCTTCCTTCCTAACTTTTTGCTTTCTTCTAGTCATGCTATATCAATTTCTCATCATGGATTGTCTTCTTGTGTTCCAACAATCCTGGCATTTGTGGCCAAATCCACTACAACTGTAGCATCTCATGATATGACAATGAGAAACAATGTGTCCTACCTGATTACATCTCCAACACCTTAGGGTGCTATGAGATATTTCATTATTTCTCCTTTCATAAAATCTGCATTCCAAAGCTTTGTGACCATATTCATTACATGAGTAATAGTGACCATGAAAAACATTTTCATACCTTTGCTTTGGTGTCCATATTGAAGGTGTCTCTCTTCTTTGAGGTGTAAATATGGCTTCTTGATATCTTCCTTGCATTTTTTTTTTGAAAATTTCCTTGCCTTGTGTAGATGGCTGACTTGCAACATTATCTCCATCCTTTGAGAGTGAGGGACTTACCTCATGCTTCCTTGAGGTGCTTGCTTCAACATGTGTAGCTTCTTTGTTGTATCCAATACCTGATTTATCATTTGGTGATCTTTGACTATCCAATATCTCATTCAATATTGTTGAGCTATTCAAGAATTTGTTTGACTTCTCTACTTTCTTTCTAAGATCAACAACTTTAGCTTCCAACTTATGACATGACTCTTCCTTTTCATTTACTTGATTCTTTAGTAATTCCTCTACCCTTTTGGATTCTTCATTTTGGGTCTTGAGATGAATATTAACTTCAAGACTTTTGCTCATCTCATCATCTAGCTTCTTATTTTATTCCATTTCATTCTTTATTCTTTTGATCTCTTCTTCTTTTTCTTCTAATTGAGTCTTTTTACTTTCTTCTTGTTCTTTGAGCATTTCCTTTAACTTCAAGATATGCCTTTGATTCTTTTTAAGAAAGATTTTTTTGTTCTCATAAAGATAGCTATATTCTATGTAGAAATGGTCATAGTTGTATTCAAATAGACCCCATTCAACTTTATTTTTAAGATCTGATAGTTCTTCTACTTCTTCCATGGGATAAGTATCATCTAATTCTACACAAACTATTTCTAGATTTCTTCTTCACTTATAGAAAAATATTCAACATCGTCACTTTTTGAAATAATTCAATCATGGGATTTTGGAGATTCTTTACCTTCATTGATATGATGGAATTGTTTTCAAGCACTTCCTTTTTTCTTTGGTATGTCTTCTTTATCTTTAACCATATATCCTTGGCGGAAGTACATTGTCCCATGCTCTATTTGATAGAACTTGAGAGTCCACTAAGAATGGTCTTGAGAGCCAATGCATCATTCTTCTTTTCTTCCCTTTGAGCTGCAAACTTTGACTTTTTATTCAAAGGAACTGATCCACCAATAACTTCTTTCCAAATACCCGCTCCTATTTCCTTCAAATTCTCTTTCATTTCTATTCTCCATGTAGAATAGTTTTCTTCATCAAGGATTGGAAATTCATCATCCATTTGTGTATCCATGGATCTCGTCCAATCTTGTTAAGGCTAATAGTGAAGGCATGCTCTAATACTAATTGTTGGACACACCGACCACACTGAGGGGGGGGGGAGAATTAGTGTAGGTATCTTTTTCAAACTTCCTCTCACAAAGCTCCTTAGTTAGCAATCACCATTTACTCCTTACTTATTACTGTCATTTATAACTAGTTCAATGCGAACATATATCAACAACATGTAACAAAAAAATAAATCATCAATAACACTACTACATATGGGCGGATTATTCCACGAAAAATTTCCACACTTCTACTAGTTTCATATTTTTTTTAAATAGGGCAGGATTTTCATCGCTATTTCCACAAAAGTTTGCCGCAATAATATTAATTTAACTTAGTCAGGATTTTCTTCTCTATAGAGACAAAATTTTGTGGCAATAGCGATGAAAATTTTGCCTATCTCATTGGTCGGTGTTAACGGCTAGTTGACTATTTTATCTATATATACGTGACTTTAAGAGACTTTGCGACACAATTTCTATAGTTGCGACACTGTTCTTGGAGTTTTTTTGAGCTGTTTATTTTTTCCGTCACCCACCGGTTGAAAAAATCCAATTCTCGATCTACATAGCTCGGATTTTGAACTTGCAAGGTTAGTATTTTATTTTTTATTGATGTACTCATTTAATTTGTATTTTTTTTTTTTCAAATGTCCAAATTGCATTTAGTTTATTTTTTCCTTGATAATATATTTATATAATATGTGTAGTACCATATTTCATGTATTTGGTTTTTGGATATAGTTAGTATATTCTATGGAAAAGGGTATGTGGATTCCATAATATTCTAGGTTTATGGAATCCACATACCCTTTTCCCTTCCATTGTAGCTATAATATCTCTCTCTTTTCATTGATAAAGATATGGAATTGCTCTTGAAACTCAACCCTAATCAGTGAAATGATAGTAATTGATTGTTATATTCCCTGCTTTAGCAGGGACTAATAAGATACATAAACACTAACCCTAAACTTATGTTAGGTGTATATGTCGTTATTATATAAAGAAAACATTTGTACACATATGACCTTATTATAAAGATGTTATCTATGTCATTATGATGTTGATCCTCTACACATATGATCACCTTATTATAAATATGTTGACCTTATTATAAATATGTAAGTCACTGTAAATAAACATATCATAATCGAAAGGAGTATTCAAAATATAAAAAATTGACAAATTAATGTTTGGTATGGTGTAGGTAAGACAATTACTTGTTAGGACAAGGATTTGTCACAATGAACGAAAATAACAGGAAGCTTGCTCGATTAAGATTGGCATTAGAGGCGAGGGGCGATAGAAAATGTTATTTCCCTTGATATGATTGTAGAGACTTGCAAAATAGAAGACTTTTAATAACAACAACCCAAAAATATTGTAGGGATAAGGGGCATGCCAAAGGGGGTTATGAATATCGTCCCTTGGTAAGAGGATTCAATACTTAATGTATTCTCTGTAATAATCAGTATGTCATGAATTTTAGTAATATTTCTTATCAGGATTTTTATATTTTCTATACGCACTAACTTTTCTATGTTGTTTTTTAAATATATAGACGATGCCCCCAAAGTGTCGACCTCTAGAGAGTTATTTGTCAAATACTAGTAGAAATACTACTTTACATGGAGATGAACTTCGAGATCAGAATATTGAAGTTGTTGATCAAGTTATTAATGATGATATGGATGGAGATAATGTTAGTGATTCAAATCAGGAAGATGAGATACATAGATTTATCCAAGACACATTTTCTCCAATGGATGAGGACAACCAAGATGATAGTCATGATGTTGACCCTCTACTCGAGAAGTCACATCAACCTCTTTATGAAGGCTCAACAATAAATCTTTTATCTACTATATTGTTGTTGGTGAACCTGAAGGTTTTGAATGGTTTATCAAACACATGTCTCACACAGATACTAAGGTATTTAATTTGTTAATTATTTATGCTTGCATGTTCACAAATACTTAAAAGGTTCAATTTATTCCTATATTGCTATTGTTTTCTAATTTGTAAATTAGTATATTGGATGATATATTGATGATCAATATTGTTTACATTGACTTATTGTTTAGAATTTTGTAGATTGTTAGGTGATGTTCTATTACCGACGTTAAATATTTTACCATGCACATATCGAGAAATATCCGTGATTATGAAAGAAATTGGAATGGTATAACAGGCTATTGATGCATGTCCTAATGATCATATCATGTATTATGGACAATATGCATTAGAAAATGTATGCCCACAATGTCAAATAAGTAGATATCGAACTGATAAAGCATCAAAGAAGGTGTCTTGCAAAGTTCTTCGTTATATTCCAATAATTCCACGTTTTCAACGGTTGTTCAGGTGCCAAAGTATAGCACAATTTATGGATTTCCATGCAAAGAATAGAAGTCGAGACGATGTTCTTCGAATGCCTGCAGATGGTTCTGCATTGAACTACATCGAAGAAAAGTGGCCAATTTTTAAAGAAGAACCTCGTAATGTTAGACTTTCGTTGGTAGCTGATGGTGTCAATCCATTTGGAGAGCTTCGTTCTACGTACTCAGTGTGGCCTGTTTTTGTTATAAACAATAACATTCCTCCTTGGATGTCGATCAAGAGAGAGAACACAATGTTGGCAATGATTGTTCTAGGTATTTAATTATCTTTTATTTTCTTTAAAGCATGACAAAATATTTCATTTCTTTGTTTCATGCATGGTAATTATTTCTTTTATATATCACGACATCTAGATAAGTATAATTAATCATGCATTAGGTTGAACCAATCAGGTAGGTACCGGGTTACAAATATGAATGTATATATTGAGCCTCTCATCGATGAGTTGTTGAAGTTATGGGTTGGCATCACTATGTATGACATCTCTAGACCAATAGGGCAAAGACGATTTCAATTCCATGGAATACTATCATGGACAATTCATGATGCTCCTGGGTTAACACATTTTTGTGGTATATTAATGCTACTTTATTTTTGTGATTTAATATTATATATCTTTTTTGAAAAAATCATGCATTATTTTTAATTGTAACTCTAATTTGACCCTACATTTATTCATATATCTTGTAGGTATTCAAACAAAGGGTAAATTTGCATGCCCAGTTTGTGGTCCTAGGATAAAATATCATCGTTCAAGGAGTTTAGAAAAGGAAGTGTTTGATGAGTATAGGCACTTTCTTCCTAAGAATCATAGTTATCGAACTACAGACAAAGCAAAGTTCAATGGTAAAGAAGAAAACAGAAAAAAAAACCACGAAGAAATCGTCAAGAGACGCAAATTATTCATGTATGACCTATTATATAGATCTTTGGTTAATTTCATTAGTATTCATTTCATTTTGTCCCATTAATTAGTGTTAATTTCAATTTGTTGATGTTTCATGAATGTCGTTAAGGCACGAATGGGCTTCCATGAGGAATGAAAAGTTACCCGATGAAATTCAGTAGATTTCCATACTATGAGCACCTACAAATAGTTCATTTGTTTGATACAATGCATATCAGGAAGAACATAACATAATTGTTATGGCGAATATTAGATGGAAGGACTGATAAAGAGAGAATTGGAAAGATTTGTTGTGACATCCGAGAAGCTAATCACGCCTTGCAAAGTGTTATTATTAATTCTAATGGTGATGGTCGTGAACAAAATACTAGTCTTCCTTGGTTATTGATGGAGCAACAGAGCAATATTGTAAAAGAGGTCATTCGAAAAATTAGGTTTCCGA
>JASDQU010735411.1:255486-270802 GCA_032191745.1 Picea mariana
AAGAGAGAAATTCCCCGACTAATGTGTCAAATGAAACAATATCTACCTCCAACATTTTTCAATGCACAAGAACACTACCTCATACACCAAGTTGAGGAGATTGAATTATGTGGACCAGTACACACAAGGTCGATGTGGATGGTGGAGAGGTAGTTGAAGTCACTGAAGGCTTTTGCTAGACAAAGAGCATGTCCAGAGGGTTCTATGGTTGAGGGATATATGGTATATCGATGCATGGTGTATATTAGTCAATATCTACCTAGATTAGCAGAAAATATGAATGTGCCTCACATTTGGCATCTCGACTCCATCAACAAATTTGAAGGGGAGGTCCTATTGGGGAAAGGTAAAATGAGGACTGTGAAAGGTAATTATTAGATCATGTTGACATAGATTTAATATATTACACATATATTAAATTAATCATTTATTAACAATAACTAATTAATGATATTAAACTTTTATGCTATCATATAGTTGCTCGAGAGTGGGATGCTTTACATTTATACATTGAAAACAACCTTGATTGGATGGAGCATTCGATAGAATATACTGAAGAATACTTCCGTAGGTTATCTTGGGAAGGGGTGAGTAAGATGATTAAAACATTGCATCATCATCGAGATCAATTTCCTAATCTTACATCAAGGGAAGTTGATTTAGCCTTTGGTTTAAAAGATAAACAGGCAAGTTAAATTTGTTACCCACATTTTCCTAGTTTTTTTCCAATTTTTCAATGTATTTGGTTTGTTTAATTATTGAAATATATATTGTAAGTCCTATATGAGGATTATTAATTCACAATTTATTTTTTACTTGTTTTCCATGTTGCTATTGAAACATCACAAGGCTATGTGGTGTAATAGTCATAAATTTTGTATCAAAATGTTGGATGATAAGATGAAAACCTTAGATTGTGGGATAACTGCAGTGCTTAAGGTAACCAACATTTCCTCTAGAAGTGACATAAATCTGGAAGAAACTGAGAATAGGTACTATGGCCTTTTGGAGGATATAATTGAGTGTGATTTTAATTCCTTGAAAATTGTTTTGTTTGAGGATAAATGGTACAGGCTATGGATTCATGAACGTGATCCTGACAGAACTGTTATTGAGCATGATAATGGATTTACCATGGTTAATACAAGGGCATTTGAACTGGGTACAGAGCCTTATGTTCTTCCAAGTCAATGTGAGAAAGTATTTTACTCAGAGGTACCTGGTAAAGCAGGTTGGTCATACGTTGTTAGATATGATCCAAGAGGAAGACTAGTAAAGTACAATTATGTAGCCGAGGATGAAAATAATAACAAGGAAGAAGATCATGATTATGAATATCAGGAGTAGGTGGCTCATGTAGTCGATGTGTCAGACGAAGAATTTGAAGAGGTTGATCATCCAAATGTAGGAGACGACGATATCATTGATGATATCTATAACTATAGGAGCGAAAATGACGTTGATGATGATGTTGATAGGAATGAGCCTTTCACCAATATTGATTCTCAACCAGATCCTGATACAGATGTTGAACTGGATGAAGAAGAAGATGACTGATATTTAATTCATGTTGAAAAGAAGAGGTATGTGTTTATATCTTTTATATTTTTTTATATTGTATAATATAGTATATGATACATGTTCTTTATAATTTCAAATTAGGTAATATGGGGAAATTGAGAGTGATGTGAGGGGGGGGGGCATAATTACTAGAGCTTCCACCTTCACGTGGTTGCCCCTGTTTAGTAGAGAATTACTATTCTCGAAACCAAGCTCTGCACGACTGCGCCTAATCATACCAATAGTGTAGTTATGTTCTTCATACATTGTTAGATATGATCCAAGAGGAAGACCAATAAAGTAGCGAAAATGACGTTGCTGATGATGACATTGAAAATGAAAATGATTTAATGAATAACTTTCCCATGCATCTTATGGCCATATATATGAGTTAAATTCCCATTTTGAAATAGGCCACTTACATCATAGAACATTGTCCAGTCATGCCAAAGGCTCCGATCAATAGGTCATTTTTGTCATGCTTTTCCTGGGTACATGTAACATTGTTAAGGATATTTGGTCACGATGAGACACATCAACTGCAATTACAAGGATGATTATAGGCCCAACTTCAAATATTGAGCACAACAAGAATGATCCTTGGGGCCTAAACCATGAATTGACGATGAAGATCTAAAGATTTAGTCCCTAATACATGATTCATGGGCCCTAATTGTGTATCCATTATGATCAGTGACACAATCTTAACAAGGATGATTATAGGCCAAACTTCAAATATTGAGCACAACAAGAATGATCCTTGGGGTCTAAGCTATGAATTAACGATGAACATCTAAGGATTTAGTCCCTTATACATAAATCATGGGCCCTAATTGTGTATCCATTATGATCACTGACACAATCTTAACAAGGACGATTATAGGCCCAACATCAAATATTGAGCACAACAAGAATGATCCTTGGGGCCTAAGCCATGAATTGACGATGAAGATCTAAGGATTTAGTCCCTAATACATGATTCTTCCTTGAACAAGGGAAGTACACCTTGAAGATTATGAAGATATTTTATGGTACATAAGGGAGAAATNGTTGAGGGTTATGTTCCTTTGTGTTCATAGGAAATAACCATTCATTTAAATCCCCTAGTGGAGGGGAAGTTAAAGGCAAAGGAGGAGTAGCTTGGTTTGGTGGAAAACACATTCCTTGAAAAAAGGGAGTGTAGTTATTTTTGGTTACTCCAAACTTGTCATCCATTCTCATTCAACTATATGGGCACTTAATGAATAGACAAGATGGAATTGAGTTGATTTATCATGTTTAAATTGCATTTCCATACCTATTTATGGACCTAGGTTAGGGATGGGACTTTAACTTTATTGTAACTCACTCCTTCTCTTACTATATAAAATGGAGGCACACATTGCTTCCATATTATTAACAAGAAAATAGAGGAGAAACTATAGAGAGAATGTAACCACTTGTATTCTTATTCTTCATTTGGGTTGATGTAGCTTTTGGAGAATGAAGAGAATCTAGGGTTCAATAGGATGGGGTTCCCTAGTTGGTGTTCATTATGCTTATGAGAATCTTCACTTGCGATAATCTATAATGGTTTTACATTTTCAATTTGGGATGAGCTAAATTGTTGTGAGGTAAATCTATGCTTGGGATGAGCTAAACGGTTTTGCATGTCTAATTTGAGATGAGTTGATTCATTGTAATATAATAATCTTTCATGTGAAATAGAAAGAGATGTTTTTAATGTCCCAAATATGTTGCATGTTTGATCTTTGGGTGAATTTGTTGTTGATTTATCAAGTTGATTTAATGAATAGACAAGATGGAATTGAGTTGATTTATCATGTTTAAATTTCATTTCCATACCAATTTATGGACCTAGGTTAGGGATGAGACTTTAACTTTATTGTAACTCACTCCTTCTCTTACTATATAAAATGGAGGCACACATTGCTTCAATATTATTAACAAGAATATAGAGGAGAAACTATAGAGAGAATGTAACCACTGGTTTTCTTATTCTTCATTTGGGTTGATGTAGCTTTTGGAGAATGAAGAGAAGCTAGGGTTTAATAGCATGGGGTTCTCTAGTTGGTGTTCATTATGCTTATGAGAAGCTTCACTTGCGAAATGATTTTCATTTTTTTGGTTTAATATATATTATCTATTATATATATAATATATATAATATATAATATGTATTATATATATAATATATAATATGTATTATATATATAATACATATTATATATATATATATAATACATATTTTATATTATATATATAATACATATTATATATATTAAAAAAAAAAATTAAAACCAAAAACGAAATTTAAATTCAGTTCAAAATTGCGCAGCGTGCTACAAAGGGCGCAATACACACAGTCCACATCCATTATCACTCCATAGTCCACATGCGCACACCATAGTCCATGCCACCATAGTCCGGCCACCACATTCCACGCGTGCACACCACAGTTCGACCACCACAGTCCGGCCATTATCACTCGTGCGCAGGAGGATTTGGAGCACGCGGGTTACGATTTGGAGGACGAGAGAAGAAGGAGGGAACATGATTTGCAGAGGATAAGGGAACACGATTTGTAGAGGCTAGGGAACATGATTTGCAGAGGAGGAGGGAAAACGATTTTCAGAGGCTAGGGCACACAATTTGCAGAGGAGGAGGGAACACGTTTTTGCACTAGAGGAGGGCACATGACTGGAGGAAATGGTATGACCACTTTCTCCTATCTCTTGACTTCCTGACCTCTTTCCCTTGATTTCAATCTCATCTAAACACAACATTTCTCGTATCCCTAGGGACTTTTAGAAAGATTTGGAGGAGAATAGAAGTGAAATAAAGGGAAAAAGACTCTTTTTGCCAAACAAAAATGCAAGCCAAAATGTCAAAACAATCCTGCCACACATTTTCATTGAGACGCTGTAGGAATGTGACCAGGATAATTATGCAATTGACTAAATACCCATGTGAGATGTGATAGAATAGATATTATTGATGGAGTTCATCATGAACAAGGACTCCACTCTATTAAATTGAAAATGTTAACTAAATTAGAGGGCCTGGGTTGGGCTCTAAGACTTAACTAAACTTGAAGCCTCAATTGGGTGCATGTTTATCTCTAGGTGAGCCCTGCTCCTCCATGGCTGTGGAAACCCTAGCAGCGGATTTGTAGAGCTATTTGATCATAATATTGCTTCATGAGAACTCAGTACATCCCAGTACTTGTTGTACTTTCTCCTTTGAATTTTGTATTGTTACTCCACTTGCTATTACTCACTATTACTCTGCTGCAATTCGCTATAACTCTGCTGCAACTCACTATAACTATGTTGTAACTTTGCTACAACACTATGCTTTAACTGTACTTTCTCCTTCAAATTTTGCGATGTTACTCCACTTGCTTTTACTCAGTATTACTCTGCTGCAACTTGCTATAACTCTGCTGCAACACTTTCTGTAAATCTGATGCAACTCACTATAACTATGTTGTAACTCTACTGCAACACTATGTTGTAACTATACTTTCACCTTTGAATTTTGTGTTGTTACTCCAATTGTTGTTACTCACTATTACTCTGTTGCAACTCACTATAACTCTGCTGCAACACTTTCTGTAACTCTGCTGCAACACTATGCTATAACTGTACTTTCTCCTTCAAATTTTGTCTTGTTACTACATTTGTTGTTACTCACTATTACTCTACTGCAACTCATTATAACTTTGCTGCAACACTTTCTGTAACTCTACTGCAACTCACTATAACTATGCTGTAACTATGCTGCAACACTATGTTGTAACTGTACTTTCTCCTTCAAATTTTGTGTTGTTACTCCACTTGTTGTTACTCACTATTACTCTGCTGCAAATCGCTATAACTCTGATATCCCTCATACTTTGCATCAATTTTTGGGTCTGGGTTGAATGTTATGGCTCTCTAAATTTGTCATTTTTACCAAATTTGTGCACTTTTGTGACTGGTACAATCAACCATGGAGACCAAATTCTGTCATATTTAGTAGAAAATACATCAATAACTAAGAAAAACTTTGTAGTAGGTGTAGATAATAATCATGCTCATGACTACATAGAAACTTTCATATTGGTAAATTGATGTTCTTGTCAATTTCTACATCAATCGATAATTTTCAACATTGCCCTTTTTTGCACTTTCTTGAGACTTGGAATTTTTTTATTTGAAATGGCTCTCTCAATTGTTTTACCTGAATTTTTTGTAGTATTCAAATTGATAGTTTGAGAAGAGAGTTTGAGGGAATACCTTCAAATGAGGAAATCTTGGCCATTGCCATTGATTTAGTTTTTCAATAAACTGTGGTCTCAAAAGAAAAGATAAAATCCCTAATGTTTCTAAAGAAACACAACCAGGATAGCAAATGTAAGTGGTGAAATGTCAACTCATCCACCTATGGGCATCTTAGATATAACATAACAATAGTCCCAATCCATGTTGAACTTTAGCACGGATTCATAATGGTCAATGAAATAATTCAGAATTATGATGGTGTCTCAAGTGGCCACCACCATACTATTGTGCCATGTTTGGAAATGTCTTTCATTTAGGTTGATTTTATCCTCAAACATTTTGACATTCCAAGATGAAAACACTAGGGACACTAAATCCCCATTCATTAGAGAGGTGATGTTGCATACCATTGGGGGATTCCAATGTGACATAGAAAAGGCTACTAAAACATAACCATATCATAGAGGTTAGCCCACACCCAAGTTTTCTACATTGCATCCACAAAATCATTCATAACGTACTTGCACTAGTTGAGTGCGGTGCTCTACATGCATCTGGTATATCAGAAGCTCCCTAGGTGCACCTGAAATTATCCTTACATAATCCTTTTGGTTTTCTTGTTGCTATAGTACACCAAGGGTATGGCCTATCCTCCTTAGTTGGTTCCATTAAATATTTGACAGAGTATTATTGTTGTAAAAACTCATGTATATCAAATATCTTTAGTGCTTAACACTCCCTTGTTTGGGCCCTACAAACCCTAACATATACAAAGTAGGAAACTCATTGGCCACTTTTTAAACTTTTCCCAACATCCATACTTCGAACTTAACTCCATTGGAAACTCTAAAACATCACCCATCATGCAAATTCAAACTTTGTGCCATTCGCCCTCGTATAGTTGCTCGAGACATTTATGAACTAGGTCATTAAGCCTCTTCCAATATTTGGACCATGTTTGAACATTAGGGCCAAATTTAACTTCAACCCATTCTTGAACTTTGGGCCATTACAAATCCATCCTACCACTTTTTAAACTTCATCTAATAACAATAATTTGAACGTAAGCCCCCTGAGTATTATGAAACAAGGATAATGGGCCACTTCGGTATGGGGGCATTGAGCCATTTCAAAAGATTGTGCTTCTTATGAACTTTTTCAAAACTTAATAGGAAGGCCATGATTTCAGCACTTGGACCTGCAACTTTACACAACTTTATGCAACATGCAACTTTATGCAACAATGCAACTTTCTTCCCCTAGACAATCCTACAAAGATTTAAATAGGACCTAAAAACCTTATGTAAACGTACCAATGGTTCCAAATGCAACTATATTGCAACTATATTCTCAAATATTGGTGAGTGGTCAAATGCAACTATATTGCAACTTATGCAACTAATGCAACTATATTGCAACAATTTCGTATGCAACTATATGCAACTATGCAACATGCAACTTACACAACTTTATTGCAACTATATGCAACTAGGTGTGGCAATTTCAACTTTATGGAACTTTATGACAGATAGGTGTGGCAATTTCAACTTTCTGCAACTAAATGAAACTATATGCAACCGTGTTGAAAGTGAGACATGTTGTAACTATATTGCAACTTATGCGACTATATGCAACTTATGCAACTATATGCAACTTATGCAACTATAATGCAAAAATCTTAAGAAGATTTAAATAGGACCTAAAAACCTTATCTAAACATACCAATGGTTCCAAATGCAACTATATTTCAATTTATGCAACTATATTGCAACTATATTCTCAAATATTGGTGAGTGGTCAAATGCAACCATATTGCAACTTATGAAACTATATGAAACTATATTGCAACTTATGCAACTATATGCAACTTATGCAACTATATTGCAACAATTTTGTATGCAACTATATGCAACTATGCAACTATGAAACATGCAACTTATGCAACTTATGCAACTTCAACAACTTTATGGAACTTATGCAACTTTACACAACTTTATGCAACTATATTGCAACTATATGCAACTACCAAAAAACGTATATTGGCACAATAACTTATATTCTTGTTTCAATGAGTGTAGGTACCACCAAATAGGTATATGTCACATTTATCTTCCTCGAGTGATGATCAAGATATAGTAAGAGAGGTTGAAAGTGAGACGTGTTGTACTAGATCTACCAGTTCTAGATCAACTAGGTTGGAAAAAGTAAGGAAAGATTTCATACCTGCATGCAATTTTTTATTGCCAACAGAGGGTCATGTAATTATGATGCTGAGAGCATAGGTGACATTGAGTTTCCCTTGAGGTATAAACATCTATTCCAATGATGGGAACCTAAGGAGATACCTGAAGTGGACACAGATTTATTCATCCGTGGGAGGATGTATCGCATTGCTCCTTCGTCCTTACATGGATTGGGGTTATTTTCCATGGATGACATAAAGGTCAGCTATGGAACTGTAACTGAATTGATGGAGTATGTCGAACCATTATACAAATACAATCACTGGTTGATGTTGGTCCGATATACGAAAAGTATGCGGAGATACAGAGTTGCCTCAAATTATATACAACTACTAGATAACAATCAAAATAAAGGGGCAACTAAGCATATTGATGGAAGGCCAAAAGATACTGGAAACATTGCAGGCTTTATAATTAGTACACGACCAATGGAAACAACTAAGAAACCAAATTGAATATTTGAGGCACGTGAAGGAAATTGTATATTTGTATGTGCAACAAAAACAATAGTTCCAGGTGAAGAGTTGTTGATTGATTACAAATTAAATCGAATAGATGGAGAGGGTGATCATGGAAAGGAACCCACTTCGACTCAGCAGGTAAATGCTAAATACAGTAAAAAAATATGACTACAACAACTAAATTTCATAAATTTCATTATTATTTTTTTTCTGTTATCACTGCAATATTTCAATTTCTTAATGTTACAAGTGAATTTCCTAACTTTTATTGATTGATTTATTGTGTCAACATCTGTCCAGGGTGAATGTGTCCGAGTTTCACCCGATACATCTCTCTAGGGTAACCGTGGCAAGGCACCTACAGTGCCTCAACAGGTAAATGTTAAATACAGTAACAACTTATGACTACAACAACTAAATTTCTGAAATTTCATTATTTTTTTTTTCTGATATTACTCCAATATTTCATTTTTTAAATGTTACAAGTGAATTTCACAACTTTTGTTGATTGATTTATTGTGTCAACTTCTATTCAAGGTGAACGTGTCTGAGTTTCACCTGTTACATCTCTCCAGGGTGACCATGGAAAGGCACTCGCAGTGCCTCACCAGGTAAATGTTAAATACAGTAACAACTTATGACTACAACAACTAAATTTCTGAAGTTTCATTATTTTTTTCTGATATTACTCCAATATTTCATTTTTTAAATGTTACAAGTGAATTTCATAACTTTTGTTGATTGATTTATTGTGTCAACTTCTGTCCAGGGTGAACATGTCCAAGTTTCACCCGTTACATATCTCCAAGGTGACCGTGGAAAGGCACCCGCAATGCCTCACCAGGTAAATTTTAAATACAGTAACAACTTATGACTACAACAACTAAATTTCTGAAATTTCATTATTTGTTTTCTGATATTACTTCAATATTTCATTTTTTAAATGTTACAGGTGAATTTCATAACTTTTGTTGATTGATTTATTGTGTCAACTTTTGTCCAGGGTGAACATGTCTGAGTTTCATCCATTACATCTCTCCAGGGTGACCATGGAAAGGCACCCACAGTGCCTCACCAGGTAAATGTTAAATACAATAACAACTTATGACTACAACAACTAAATTTCTGAAATTTTGTTATTGTTTTTTTGATATTACTGCAATATTTCATTTTTTTCATGTTAGAGGTGAATTTCATAACTTTTGTTGATTGATTTATTGTGTAAACATCGGTCCAGGCTCCCACAAAGGATATTGATGAGGGAGAAATATTTTATTCAACAAACCCAATGACAACCGTAACGAAGGCCTTGAAGAAGGATAATATGGAATATCTATGTTTGATTAGCAAAACACCCCTAACACAGGAGTACATGGCAAGAATTGCAGAGCTACAAACTACAATAACTAATTATGGGGTAAGTGGCATATTTACATATTTTTATTAGCTATGAATATTTTATATCCGTTTTTTAGTTTTATATTTTGTATATGATCTGATAAAGAATTTTTTTTTGTTTGTAGGAGTTTTTAAACCCTGCGTGTGGGGAACTTGTCGATCCTACAACTGCTATAGGTAGCAGTGAGGGCCCAATGCAAAAAAAAGGTCGACATAGCAAAGTGCAAGTGAGGCTTTTTTAGCCTCTTGAGGTTCCCCTCGAATCCATTGATGAGCGAGGTGATTTTGACTAGCATGACACGCCGGAGCATGATGAGCTGGAGCCTGGGACTCCACATGATGACTTCGGAGAGGAACATAGTGTAGGTGCACATGATACTATTTTTCATGGAGAAGAATGAATTAAAAGCACCGGTTCACTAGATGTCACCTTTCTGGTGGATGACGCATGTGTTTCGATAAAGATTCAGAAGATTACAGGTAATTGTCCCATTAATTGATTCATTATTTTAATGAAATTGAAATGGACATTTGTTGAGATTATTAATTGATTAATGGATAACATGTTACTGCAGGAAACAATGTTTTCTATAGAAACTTACATGACAAAGCATTGGAGTTGTTTGGCCCCACCATTCACACACGGTGGAATGGCAAAGATAGCAAAAAGAAAAATGATTTAGTAGATCACATGGTGAACTTGTTCGGCAACACTTTCAACAAGAAAGTGGTTTCAAAGTTAGCCGGAGAGAATTTAAAATACACCAGGACCCAGTATAGGGATAAATTGCAAATAGACCTAAAGAACGAGCGCCCTCCCATGGTCTTCGAGAAAGAGTGGAAGGCGCTAATAGAGGATGGAAAGGAGAACTTGTTTAAAAAACAAGGACGACAACCATGAGATGGTCAAGCAAGGTACAACACATGTCATATTATCAGTGAAATATGAGCACTTATGTTTTTCTTTCCTGTTTTAAGTAACAATTTCGATATCTAATTTTTTTCAAAAATTCCATATGTAGGCTACCAGACACATCCAAAGCAATAAAGGCCAGAGTGGAAAAACACGACCAACATAAACTAGGCCAGGGTGGCTACGAAAAACTCAAAGCACGAATAGTAATATTTAAATGATTAACTGTGGTTAATATTTATTTAATAGTAGCGAACAAATATATGTTTTTGTTATTGGTATTTTTAATGGTGTTATGCATTGCAGTTAAATATGTTTGACACTGCTGCCACTGAAGAGGACCTGAAGCTTGGTTACAAGCATGGTTTTAAAAGTGTCATTGAATATAGAAAAATCTTGGGCCAGACTTCTATCTCCCTAGCCACACACGTAAATCAAATGAATAAGGAAACCGTAGTAGCATGCTTGTAAAGTCTTTTCATATTTCATTATATCACCCTTAACTAAGTATTTATGTTTGTTTTCAAGCAACATTGCTACCGCAATAGTGAATCAAGTGGTATTCAACAAACACCACATCATACAAGGGTCCACATGTCTAGTGATAGTGTAGAGCATAGTACCCATTTTGGTATGTATGCTTCAGAATTATAAATATTTACTATGATTGTAGATATTTATTTTTTTACACATACTTATATATTATCTTCTCAAAATTGAAGAGCATGTAGCTGAGGAGGGTGAAATGCAAAAGTAACCAAGTGGACAGGAAATTAACGCACCAACTATCCCAGCTACAGAGACAGGTAAAGAGAAATACTGTAATGTTAATCAAAACAATGAATTAGTTATTTCAATTATATTTCAACATATCGATATGATCATTTTTGTTGTTCCAGTTCACATCCTTGAACAGATGCCAGCTAACCCTTCTCAGTGACGTACCATAAGTATGGTACCTGAGAGCACACAAACAAGAGAAGGACAGGGAACACGAAATACAATGTCCTTGGATGATGATGATATCCCAATTGTCAGTTTTTTGAATGTAAAAAAACGTAAATCAAAGAAAAATTAGATCTATAATTTCATGACCTTTTTTGGATCTTTATCGATGTTTATATGTTCATGACCTTGACTATCCTAGCTATGCATTAATCTATATATGTTTTCTATATAGAGAAAATCATTTGCTGGGTATGGGAAATTGAGAGCGATGTGAGGGGGGTGAGGGGCCATATGAGCTTCCACCTTCAGGTGGTTGGCCCTGTTTAGTAGAGAATAACCTATTCTTGAAACAGAGAGAATCTCATTAAGGTATGCGACAACTTAATTTTTTTCTAGAGTATTTTACATAACTAAATGCATGCTTATTTGCTTATTATAAATTATTTACTCATATAAAAAAATTGTCTTTTATGATTCATGCAGGTCTTGGTGATCGAAATGCATCTCGTTGAAAACTATTATCAAGTTGTATGGGCTAATGGATCTGGCGAAAGAAGAATGAAAAGGTAAGGGTTTTGACATGTTTTTAAAAGTATGCTTTATACTAGTAAAAGTTCGCAATCCTCGTGAATATGTAAATATTGATACATATTCCAAGTTCCATGTGGTGTTTTGGTTTACTTGTAGATCATATTTTAAATGTAATTTTGGTTTACTTGTAGTTTTTTTTATAAAGAATTATAACTATTTTATAGAACCCCCATATACAAAGTCTTTATCCATATCCTCATCGTGGAAAATAAATTAGAAAATATCCCTCACTTCATTCATTTCAATAATACTAACCTTATTGCTATCCCTAGTCCAAATACTAGTTCCTATTAAACAATGCAGGAAGCTAATCCTAGTAATCTAGACCCCTCTCATCCCACATGTTAGTGCAAGTATTATAAGGCTCCAAAGGACACTACTACAAAATGATTATTCTTATAATAATAATTCACATCCAAATCCTTGTACATAGATGAGAAATGCCTTGATGATTCTAGGGTACACCAATATTTGGACACTTCTCCCCAACAAAAAACAGTCCCTATTACAAACTCTATTGAAAAAGATCCCTCATTACTCATAATGACGAATGCAATTTATTCCCCTCTACAAGTCTCCTTTTTACTCATAATTGTTAGGTCACATTCCATAGATTGCAACTATGGAGCCCCTCCCAATGGTGACATCATATCTTCCTTTGATTTGGCTATCGACAATTTGGACCCTAAATCTTCATAGAAAAATTGAAGACAATCTAATGTATTAAGAAGGACACCTCCTCTTCTATTGAGGCAAGGAAATGATCATTACAAAAGTGCACATTGACTCATTGGCCCCCCTTTCTATCAAGAAAAGGGATTGATTTAAAAATGTCACATGCCATTCTACTATGCAGGAAATAGCTGAGTTCTTACATTAACATCAGATAAAGTGCAGGTGCCTAGGGGTTTCCATGTCTAATTGAACAAAAGAGGAAAATTTATTTATATCTAGCATGGTTAATTGACAAGCAAACTACAACCTTGACAAAAAAAATTTCATCAACCTTAATTAAAAGAAGGCTTTGGTAAATGTATCCCATGAATTGAGCCAATGCAATCTAGCTTGAATTTGTGTTCCCCAAGATTTGCAGGTTTATTTTACCTTCAAAAAAATCTCATCTTAAGCACTATGGCCTAGCTATATTCATTAAAAGGGATAATCTCTAGCAACTAAGATAGTGATTCCAATTCTTCTTTCACAACCTTTTTCTTCATTCTTCTAACAATGACAAGTTTTCCACAATAGCCCCACAAAACAGTAGTGACGCAACTAATATCATCCTCCCATCAAACTTCCCATATTTTGAGGCCTCTAGGCTGTGAAATTAGTTTCCAAATGCATTTGAAGACTCCAACACATATTTCTTACTTAAAATGAGATACATAAAGCATTAAACTTATCTTCACGACTTTTAATTTTGCATCTCCCAAGATATGGAAAAATGATATGTTGATGATCTAACACAGTAAGCAATCCTTGAACTTGCATGGATCTTCTCCTATTATAATCAGAGAAGAAAAATTCAAGTTTAGTAAGAACATATTGGTATAGTCACTTCAACACTTTGTTACCTCTTTTATGAAAATTGGACCAAGTAAATCACAACCCAAGAGAGTCTTGACAAAAAAAAATGTTGGGGTCGTACAACACGAGCCTAGCCTTTAGGCCATTCCAAGCCATGTTCTCCCTCAAGGGTGTCTGACCAAGTAGAAATCCCTCTTTATCTTGTTAACTCTCTGCATTGTTAAAATCTTCACACAACCATATGGTTTTGGGAGCTCATTGGCCAACCAATCCTACATGCCCACTCTCTCATTTTAATCATTTGAGGCATATATGTTGACTAGTCATAGGTCTTGTCCATTTAGAGGAAATGACGTCCAAACCAAGCAACGTGTTAGATAAATACCATGTCCAATGGTTAGGTAAAAATACAAGGAGATCAAGGTGGTTTCCTCTCTACCTTCAACATGGTTAGGTAAAAATACAACAATCGACCATATTAGCTAAAGAGTGACTTACAAAATTAAACCAACTAGTTTAACTTCTTGCAAACATAAAACATCTAACTTGGAACAATTTCATGTGTTCTCCAAACCATGGATTTGTGCCAAGGACTATGAGGTCCGGAAGATTCGATGATACTATCTTCATTACAAACTTTCAACATGAAAAATCATAGCCTCATCATCTCTCAAGATCTCAAGGAAACAAAAAGAATTTGGAGAGGTACATTATGCAATTGGGGCAAGGAACACTCATTTTAGGTTCTATCATTTTGTTTCTAAGAGTCTTTAACGTAATTATCCCACTAAGAGTTAATTCATGGGAGCAAAGGTTAGGCCATATGCCCCCCACATTTTAGATAGGAGGTGGGTTGGGAAGCCCCAAAGAGAAATTTTCCCACAATTGAGCTAACAATCTTCTTAGAAGTTGGGACAGGGATATGTGCCATGGTTAGTTAATATTTTTGTATTTGAGGATCTTTTCCCTTTTTTACAACCTTCACTATTTGTGAAGGGAAAGGCCACAAAGCCTTGCATTTGAACATTATTTTCAACTTGGGTTTCAACATTTTCCACGTTGGTCGAGGGCAATCCTTAATTCTATGTTCAATGATTTGGCATTGAAACATATGTTCAAGAGCTTAATGTACTAGACTGGTTGGTGAATCCCCCCCCCCTATTCATCGCCACCTAGATGTACATAAATTCATTAAGGTATTTAAACATTTTGACTCTTCAAGAAACCCCTTTTCTAAGGCCATAGGTTAAAGAACCTCATAAGCTCATGTCATATGAAATTACCAATTGATGTAATGATACATTTTAAGAAATCCCTAAAATTATGGTCAAGCTTTAAAACACTACCCCATATTGACCAATATAGTTGGGCACCTTCATATACAAAGAACTTTTTGTCATTTGGAAAGGA
>JASDQU010735412.1:4101-16615 GCA_032191745.1 Picea mariana
TATGAAAAGATCACTGAGTTTTCTTTCTTTGGACTTGTAAAACAAACATTGAAAGGCCCATATGGGACCAAACCACTCCTTCCTAGGGTTCGTTAAACATACTCTGAGGGACTCATTTGAAGGATGAGATTACCGTTCAAGCATATGTTATCTTCCTCAAGCTTGTGTAAAAATAAAGAGGTAGTCATGAGAAACGGTGGAGGGGAAATTGGGAAGGAAATGTATCTAAACCTGTATTCTATGGAAGAGTTGCTTTTGAACATGACACCTTTTCACTCACTTTGTGTCTAGGTTGGAAAATCCACTTGTCTCTTGATCATACTCCTTTATAAGATTGCAAATTGGTATGTGGTCCCTGTTGTTGAGTCAATGTTTCCACGATAGTTGTCGTGTCATCAATATGTTCAAAGAGAATTTCAACCCGAAAATCCTTCTATTGCATCAACCATTTCTGTAGTCCTTAAGCATTCTATTATGTTGGTCATCCCTGAGTCATTCTTGAATCACTTTTTACTCTAATCTACTTCAAATCTTGTTACCTATTTCGTGTCATTGATGGGGAATGCATTAAGGCCCTCCTGTGATGATTCTTTTCCTGTCGACTTCAACTCATTATCTAGGAATTAGACCTAGAAACTATTCGGTACCTTGGAACTTGCATGCCTCCATGGCAGGTTTCCTCAATTTTGATAGTGGGTTTTCATTATTGATCCCTGATCGGGATATTCCACCGAGTGTTCGAATTCAACTCATAAATTCACACCCATTGGATTTTACTACTGTACCTTGTGAGTCATTGACATTAATGGTGATTTCCCTCACACTTGTTAACGTATACACTAATGACTGGTAATCAAGTGGTTTCTACCATGTTCGACTTCAGTACATGTATTCACATGGTTAGATTCATACTATAGAGTGGTGGGGATGAAGACCCTAAATCTTTTCTGACAAATTCAGGTTGCCTTGGAGTATATTCAGATTGTATTGTTGCATAGATCCACAGTGTATGTCTTGTGGCTATGTTTAAATTTGAGTCTTTAACACATAAGTCCACAATGTATTTTTGGTGGCTATGTTCATATTTGAGATAGATTGACATGGATCCACAGTGTATGTTTGGTGGCCATGACCTGTCTTACTCGATATGGATCTTTGCATGTCATCATTTATGCTTTGAGTCATTTTTATTATGAGTATGGGAATTCCTACCTCAGTGATGATATATTATTGTACTGTATTTCCTTGTTTTTTGGCAGATTTCCGACCCATGTGTTCCTTGTTCCCTACACATACTCGTCAAAGTATTTCAACTATCACTTTGTTCTAACTTCATAATTTGGGGGGATTATTGTTACAAATTATGTTTTTCACCCTTATGAATGTTAATGATTTACACCTATCCTTTGTCTTTAGAAGGATCAATGGCATCAATCCCTGAAGAAAAATGAAGACACATTTTCCCAGAAAGATGAAAATTATCTTTTCCTTTGTAAAAACCTTATAAAAAGGGATCGTCACACCTTGACTAGTGTCAAGGGTGAGATGACATAGGATCGTCATAGGTTTCACCATAGTGGACTGCGACATCATCACAATTTTCTCAGTGTTAAGGGTGCGACGATTTTCGTACGAAGGAAAAAGAGGAATTTCTCTAAAGTTCTAGAATAGAAGCTTAGAGGGTGAGGTGGTCTCCGATCGGTTTGGATATGAGTCACATACTTGTTCTCATAGGATCATCCTAACCTATTCACCCTATCCTTTTCATCTTATAAAAGGAGAGGAGTTCTCATTTGGAAATTTAGCTTTATTGGTTTTTTGGAATTAGCTTGGAGCTTGATGAGTTTTGATAGAATTATGATCTATGTTGTCAAGATAGATTGTTAGTACCTCAAACTTACAGTCTCAGAATCCTTGGAGAAGAATTGTGTGGGAAGCAAGGAACTGTTGGAAGGAACCTCACAACATCAAGGCATATGGTTGTATCTTTCTTCCACATTCTTTAATACAGTGATATATTTATTTCCCATAAAATTGGTCTTATTTTATTGTATGACTCCTTGATCACATACATAGGTTTTGTTGAGTATACGTTGTTTCTTTCACTTCGTTGGATTGCATCTTTTTACGAGTTCAACATCCCATAAGATTTGGAATGAAGCGAGGATAACACTAGTGAGGACAAGCGACATTCAAAAGGTATGCCATTTATCTCTTGTTATTTACTATGATTGATAATTAAAACGTAGTGAAAGTTTTGTATTCTGTCCTGTTTTATTCTAGTTTCAGGGTGAAACTAGGGAGATCTGTTTGTATCTGCACTTACCGATTTGTCTGATAGAAACTACTCTTGGAGATATAGAAGGTACTCATTCAGAAACCTCTAAAACCCTAAGTATCAGAGAGATGTGGCATCAATCTGTTGCCGACACGTGTCATAAAATTTTCGCAAATACGTCGTTTCCATCAGTCAGGGGACGTGGCGCTCATATAGACCATGAAACCTGGCACTCATTTAAATCATATCTTGTTTTTTTCATCTGTTCTGTTTCAGGTGATATGTGGCACATATTCTTTATGTGACACGTCAGCCTTTTGAAGTTTCTCATAGCTCATTTGTAGACCCTTTTAAATATTATCGCAACGAACTGTCTTTGGGACTTTGAAAATTCATAGATTCAGAGTTTTGTTGTTTAGATGCCTTGAAACTGCTGAAGTGCGAAGTTCGGAAGTGATCGTTGAAGGTTTTCTTTTAAAATTCGGGAAGGTTTATAGTGCAGAGAACACAGGATTTGTTTGACAAAATTTAATGGAATTCATCAACAGATGATATTGTAAGTGCCTTATTAATACATAATGATCATGGATTTATTTAATTGAAAAGCAGTTCCCTAAGTTTTTTGGGTGAATTTTTAATTTTTAAGAGGTAAAAACAAAATATTTTAAAATTTAAAAGTTTAAAATCCTAAGTGTTCTAACAACTTGAATTATCTTACAAGATGAAGATTATATTCTAAGATTGGGCACTCGCAATGTCATCCTTAGACATATCAGTCATCTGTTCATTTTTACAAGACGAGGTTCAGATGTGAAAATGGTGATGGAAGATACTTTGGAAAAACCAAAGTCCAGAATAAAACTAACACCTATATGTGGTTTTAGATCAACGACACCTGCGCATTTGGAGTTTCAAAATCATCCAGGTTTTAAGAACAAGTGGCAACTTAGGATGTATTTACAAGTGTCATTGATCTTTGGCATTGGAAATTAATTGTGAGACAAAATTTTCACTTGTTTCCAAATAATCATTTTCTAGTGAAATATTTTATCCACATACTTGTTTTGTATTGTGTTTGTATCATTAAAAAGAGTGCGAGCAAATGCAAACACAAACTATGACTTGATTTTTGGCTCAAACTTTGTATAGTTGATTTACAAGACTTATTGGTGTTTGGCCTTTTGTTGACTCTTGAATCCGTCAGGATCGAAATGGAAACCTCACGAGGATGAAAATCCTCTTGCATTTTTATAGAGGTGGTACTCCTATGTCCGAGATTTATAAAATGTGGGACCTTTAAAGAAGTCTGTCAAATGAAAGTAAAATATATATAACAGAAAATGGAAAATGTTATTTAATTTTTTTCTAAAAAGAGAATTCCTGTGAATGGGCCAGGAGATGCACACATTCATATATGTAAACTAAATAAATATAACTTCCTCACATCCATCATAGTAGGGCTAATGATATATAATCACATAAAAATTAAATTAAAATGATCTGCATGCACAAGAGAACTTTGAAAGAGTGATACATGGGAAACTCAAAAAATATAATGATGGAACAACCTCAAATATTTTATATTCAGATAAACTGGGTTACAAAATATAGTTGAGACTATTCCCAAAATATCTCTCTTGGAATTTCTAAAAAATATATAGTTCAATACATATTCTCTGAAATTTAAATGTGTTTATCATAATGAGTAGGATTGGGGCTCCCGCAGACCATAAAGAAAATATTTATAAGAATGAATCTTGTAGAAAGAAGAAATTGGGTGGTGGAAGACAACAAGACTTGGTAAGAAGAAAGAGAAAATTGTCAGTCTTCGATTAAATATTTCTATTTAAAAGGTGGAGTAACTGGATGAAGAGATTGAAAAAGATAGAAGAATGTGATCAATATGAACTTACTATGATGGTATCTCATGCCTTGTCATTTTCTCGCTGATGTGTTTTTATGGTTTTCCTCAACAGTTATGGGAACCATCTCAACCATCCTTTTCCCTTCATTGGTAAGCTTATCGATAGCCTTTTTGAACCATTCCTCGATGTAGCTCCTCATGGGTGCCACGTTGATTTCATGCCATATTTTAATATTGAAGAGTTCACCTTCCAAGTCCCTTAGATCAATAGAGATGTTGCGCAATGCTTCTTCAATATCTTGGTTTTTAATCGAATAATAAACTAGCCAATTTTCCACGTCATCTTCACCATATTCATGAATGCCATAGATTGTTTCAAATGACAACCCTTTAAATATCTCAACCTGTTCATCAAATTCTTTCTTGGTTAAAAACAACGAGTTGAGTATAAATTTTGGGTCTTGGACTTCATTGGTGCTGCCAACTAATTTATCTCATTTAGCTTCTTGAATAGTTCCTCTCTTCTAGTTATGGCCTGGATACATGCTTGAACAATACCATTCAGGTTTTTTACCTTTTCTTTCTAGTATGTGTTTAGTTTCTTTATTCTATTCAGGTAAGGCATATCCTCCTCTCTTCTTCTCAATTCCATCATACTAGTAAATTTAATACCAAATGGTACAGCTGCATCGAGGTAGAAACCTTACTCATTTTTCAAATATGCTTGCAGATATTCAGGAAAAGCATGTGTTCTTGCTCCAAAAGAGACCATACTCTTTGACATATCCCAAGCCTTTATTATTAATTCCATTATTTTATTTATATTCTTTTCCACATAGCCTCGAGCTGATGTGAGAAGGCTTGCTGATCCTTTCAACATTGGAAGGGGAATTATATCTCCCTCCAATTCTTTGATTCACTCCTTTAACCTGAAATTATCTGCTTCAATGTCGTCAATAGAGTTGTCTAGAGCATCTCTAGTTTCTCGGTCTATATAGGAGATCTAATAAGGCTGCATGTTCTGTAGGTTAATATCTAAACGATATTTCACCTTCTTATTCTTTACATCTCTTTTTTCAATAATCAAATTTTTGGATTCATTGTAAAAACAATGCTCTAAAGTGTGAAAAACTCTTCTTCGCGAAGGTCTCGGTCCCAATTATTTCCATCTGAGGGTTTTGGGGAGTGTGTTATTTAGTTGGTCATTGTTGGGGAACACTTTCTCAATGTCAATTTCTAGTTCCATATCTTCGAGGGAGATATCGTGGATATAACTTTCTCCCCTCGGTCCCTCCTCTACTTGCACAATGTTTTTCCGTTTCTTCCTCATGGGAAGCTTATGAGAAATTTCAATTTTTCTAGAGGGAGGGTTATTATATCCTCCTCCACCTGAATAACTGTCTATGACTTTCTTAATTGGGTAGGCCATTAGAGCACTGCTTTGATATGTTGTACTCTTGTGTATGACAGTCAGGGATTGGGCACTTTTCTCACCCAAACCTTTTCCTCTATGCTTGTATGACTCATTGGTGTTGAGTATTGTCTCCAAGTTGTTGGCTTCATGAGTAGGAGTTACTGAGGCATTATCTCCATCTTCACTCAAGATAACGTTAATGAAATAATTGTTGAAACCAACATCCAATAGATGTTCTACAAAAATACCATTAGGATCGAACACTTTTACTTTTTCATCATATTTCAAATTGAGGCTGTGGAAGTGGCCCGTGAATTCGTCAATATTGTTCATATTCCTAAATGTGAAATCCCCGACTTTCCAGTGCAGAGGTATGGATTTATTTTTTCTCTTTTCATGGAAAAAATGCAACCAATAGGTGTATTGCCTTGCTATCTCAGCAAAAAACATTATATCAAATATGTGACATAGAAGGAAGGAAGGATTTTCTTTGGATCCAAAAATCCTTATAACATTATAGTTATCCATTTGTTCCAGTGTCCCCTTCCTATCTAGGAACTTTCTCGCCTGGTCAGATATCCGAGGAAAATCCTTTCCAAATATCAACCCTTTAAAAAATGAGAAAAAATAATTAAAGACTTCATAAAAATGTTGGGAGGCCTTGTGTCTCCATAATGTATGATACCAAAAGGTTACTGGGTCAAATTCCCAGTTTACCTTCTTACACAGAGATAATTTGGGGAATGGACAGTAATGCGCTTTCACGAAAAAATAAATAAGATGACATAAATAATTTCTTCTCCCTTTTGTATTGCAATAATTGGGAAGAGATTTCAATGGAAATCAACTTAACCCAATCGAATATGGCTTGTTTCTTCACCATAAAATATAAAATATACAGAATAATCTGAGAGATGTTGGTTGTATTTTCTTGTCCCATTATGCTCGTGAAAAGCCATGCAATTTACCGGAAAAGTTTTTTGAATGCACTAACCTATAATATGGTGATGTCCTTGGGGACGACCGCTGGGTCCTATAAGAATTTTGGTAAGAGGTCTAATCCATTATCGTGCTTCTTTAAGAATTCCTTGCAATCCTCTCCCTTGAAAGAAAGTGTTGGCTTGCGAAGTCTTAACATATTTCAAAATACTTGAGGCAATAGGGAGACTAGGAAATGGTCCCGCAACTAGATAATATGTTGGTTCATAATATATATCTCGACACACCAGGTGACCAACTCCTTACAGTCAATAACTTCTTGGACACAACATTCTCTTGCAATTCCAGACATCCAGATAACTTCCTTTTGGGAAGAAGGGGATGAGTAATAGGAATAAGCTCTGGACCACTGAACACTATGGTCCTCGTGCCCAAAAATATTCAATGTATCTCCACAAAAATGTTGTCGAGCTGCAACCATAAGGTGATGAGAATGTTCCTTTCTCTTGATAGTATTTAAAATGAACGTTGGAGGATGATAATATCATCTCCCGTAAATCTTGGTTTAATGTGTTTTAATGGGAGATGTCCTTGAGATTTTCTCTTATTAATGTCAATCATTTCGAACCTATGTGGTGACTTGTCACTAATAAAAGCATAATTAATGTGCATTGGGAAGGACGCGAAGGTGGCGGGGATGGACAGGAGCAAAAAAATGCTCTGAAGAGTTTTTGAACCCAAGAGTCCATGAACCCGTGAATGTGTGACAAAAGGAGGTGAATAATCGGCTAAGTATGGAAAGGTGGGGTGGTCAGACGGACTCATCATAGGTAGAGTGAAGATTACGAGTTCAAGGAGTCCAAGGTCAAATTGTAGATCACAGAAGTTTTGGGTGCAATATGTATATCATGGAACACAAGGCATGAGAGTTCAACACCGCCAACCCGGGAACCTGCGGTCATAAAATTAGCTAAGTATGGAAAGGAATGATGGTCGGTCGAACTCATGATTTGAGGATATATATGGAGATGAGAATCTGTGAGTCCGCCAACTCGAGAACCTATGATCATAGAAATGCGACTAGGTGTAGAACCAGAAAGGGATAATACAAGGGAAGAATAAAAGGGAAAAACGGGTAAGTGTAGAATAGGGGAAAGAAAGGGAGAAAAGAACTTGGGAAAAAAAGAAAAGGGGAGGGAATTTTTGGAAGTGTGAAATGACCTCAACACCTTTGTAGATAACAGTGGGCTAGCATAATGTTGCATTCTTACTATGATAGTGCCTTAAAAAAAAAAAAATAACCAACAATTTTTCCTAATTCAAGATCCACACAATTTTTTTTTCCAGATCCCATAATATTCACCTCTACGAATTTGATAATAGGGAGGTTTATTTGGTATCTCAAACTATTGGTTAGTTCAGGTGACTGGGGTGCATGTGAGAAAATTTAATGCTTTGATGAAGATTTGTTTGTATTGAAACCTGTGAAAGTAATTATGTTTTTGATACATTATTTAATGTGTTGAAACATTATTTTAAGTATTAAACTTCTTGCACTAGATAATATAATATCTTGTAAATCTTGGTTTAATGTGTTTTAATGGGAGATTTCCTCGAGCTTTTCACTTATTAATGCCAATATTTTTGAACCTGTGTGGTGAGTTGTCACTAATAAAATAATAATTAATGTGCATTAGGAAGGGGGTGAAGGTGGTGGGGATGGACGGGAGAGAAAAACGGTTTGAAACTTTTGTGAACCTAGGAGTCTGGGAACCCACGAATCTGTGACAATAGAAAGTGAAGAATCAACTAAGTATGGAAATGTTGGGCAGTCATATGGACTCATCATAGGTAGAGTGAATCTTGCAAGTTTGAGGAGTCCAGGGTCAAATTGTAGATCACAAAAGTTTTGGGTGCAAGATGTATATCACAAAACACGGGGTATGAGAGTTCGACACCGCTAACCCAAGAACCTGCAGTCATAAAATTGGATAAGTATGGAAAGGAACGGTGGTCGGTCAAACTCGTGATGTGAGGATATAAATGGATATGAGGATCTATGAGTCCGCCAACCCAGGAACCTGCGATCAGAGAAATGTGACTAAGTATAGAACCATAAAGGGATAATACAAGGGAAGAAGAAAAGAGAAAATGGGTAAGTATAGAAGAGGGAAAAGACAGGGAGAAAAGAACCTAGGAAAAATAGAAAAGGGGAGGGAATTTTTGGAAGCACGAAATGACCTCAACACCTTTGTAGATAACAATGGGCTAGCATAAGGTTGCATTCTTACTACGATAATGCCTTAAAAAAACAAAAATATACAACATTTTTTCCCAATTCAATATCCACACAAAAACAAATTCAGATCCCATGATATTCACCTCTGCCAATTCGATAATAGGGAGGTTGATTTGGTAGATCGATCTATCGGTCAGTTTAGGCAACTGGGGTGCATCTGGGGTTCCTGTGAGAAAATCTAATGCTTTGATGAAGAATTTTTTGTATTGAAACCTATGACAGTATTTGTGTTTTTGACACATTTTTTAATGTGTTGAAACATTACTTTAAGTATTAAACTTCTTGCACTAGATAATATAATCTCTCGTAAATCTTGGTTTAATGTGTTTTAATGGGAGATGTCCTCGAGATTTTTTCTTATTAATGCAAATATTTTTAAAACTATGTGGTGAGTTGTCACTAACAAAAGAATAATTAATGTTCATTGGGTAGGGCGTGAAGGTGGAGGGGATGGACGGGAGTGAAAAATGATTTGAAAATTTTGTGAACCCAAGAGTCCAGGAACCCGTGAATCTGTGACAATAGGAGGTGAAGAATTGACTAAGTATGGAAAGGCAGGGTAGTCAGACAGACTCATCGTAGATAGATTGAATCTCTTGAGTTCGAGGAGTTCGGGGTCAAATTTTAGATCATGGAAGTTTTGGGTGCAAGATGTATATCACGAAACATGGGGAATAAGAGTTCAATACCGCCAACCTGGGAAACCGTGGTCATAAAATTGGCTAAATATGGAAAGGAACGATGGTCGGTCAGACTCATGATGTGAGAATATAGATGGATATGAGGATATGTGAGTCCACCAACCCAGGAACCCGCGATCATAGAAATGTGACTAAGTATAGAACGAGAAAGGGATAATATAGGGGAAGAAGAAAAGGGAAAATTAGGTAAGTATAGAAGAGGGAAAATAAAGGGAGACAAGAACTTGGGAAAAATAGAAAAGGGGAGGGAATTTTTGGAAGAGATAAATGACCTCAACACCTTTGTAGATAACAGTGGGCTAGCATAATGTTGCATTCTTATTGTGATGATGCCTTAAAAAAACTAAAATAACCAACAATTTTTCCCAATTCAAGATCCATACAATTTGTTTTTCAGATCCCATAATATTCACCTCTCTCAATTCGATAATAGGGAGGTTGATTTGGTAGATCGAACTATCGGTCAATTCAGGCGACTGGGGTGCATCTGGGGTTCCTTTGAGAAAAGCTAATGCTTTGATGAATATTTTTTTGTATTGAAACCTCTAACAGTAATTGTGTTTTTGATAAAAAAAATTGTGTTGAAACATTATTTTAAGTATTAAACTTCTTGACCAGATTATTCATTGAATGGTTTGTTGTTTTGCTCCATTTTTTATCTTTATTATGTCACTTTTCTGACATTGGTGCAATAGTAGCCAAGGATAACCCTCATCCATATCATCTTGTTAATATCACCATGCTCTTGTCTTGGTGAACCAACCCTCTAACCGATCAACAAATTGAAAAGAACGAGCATTCCAAACATGTGGTGGCCTAGCCCTGCCCTTTAGCAGCCAGGGGTAGACTTTAGGACCAAAAATAACTATGAATTTGTTTACACAGCTCTATGGGAATTTCAATCAAATAATAGAGAAAGTGAGTCATACATATAGTTTCGAGGATGTGTTTGCATAAGAGAAGCATCGAAAAGCTAAAGAGAAATCAATGGAGGGTTGTTGAAATAAAGTTATTGTACTGTCAATTTGAGCGTAAGTATAACAATGAAGAACTTGAATTTTAATTTTGTGTGGTTGAGAGAATATTTCCATTTCACTTCAGCTAGCATATATCTTCTTTTTTTTTCAAAATACTTCCAAAAAAGAATTCTTGTAATTTCATTAATCAAGCAAAACTAGTTAAATGAACTACATATTACATTTGTTCCACAGAGCCTACATTTAAAGGAAAGGAAGGTCCTATATATTCCTTAAGATCATAGAAAAATCACTAATATCGTGAATCTATTATCCAATCATAATCCAAAAACCAGGCCCATGAGAACCTTGAACTATAACACCAAAGCACATGATCAAAAGTTTGGCAAACACAAGACAAGCAAAAATCAGCAAGGAGTGGGCATTGTATCCCCATTATAACCAAACTGCCAAATGGGCACCAAGAAATTCATCGATTTCTATATTAGTATGAACCAATATCACTATGAAAATTTTCTTGATATTACTATGAACCAAGATCACGTTGACCTGACAATGTTCTAACATTACTAGTTCTGGAAAAAACTGTCAGTGTTTAACTTATTGGACTTTGAACAATGAAAAAATTGCAATATTATTGAAAATGCCTGATGGCTGTGTTCATAAGAGCGAGCCATTTTGACATCAAAAACAATGGACCTGATTTATTCACAATTGGGTACTTTGTATGAGGTTTTTCCTCTTGCTTTTCATTCCTGGACTCAACAATCTTATGCGTCTCCAATTCACTTTTCCATGGTAGTGCAAAACTTTATTCATATCTTGATTGGGTAACATGGATAGAAACAGATCACACTATTTCATTTCTTGTCAATGCATGATATGTAAAAAAAAAATTGGGTTCAGCCGATATGCAGTATGGCATTGTCCTCATTTAAGGTAAATTTTCTATGGACATGGAAGTCATGTATCATGTAGACAGTGTTTGCCTTTTTTTGCAGGTATATTTGATATGTCAATTATGTCAACCCAAGAAGCACATATTGTAATACATGTTGTCTAACTTTACAATGTAAAATTGTGTTGCTAAGGGTTCAGATGACAATGTTGACGTAATGAATATATATGTAAGAGCATTTTGCACTGCATCGTAGACAATCAATTGTGCCATCATTTATGAACATAGAGGCATAAGCAGGAGAATTTCAATTGGCACATACATGATCGAAGGGGATTGAGTAGGCATTTGTTGCAACCAGAACACCCTCAACCAACACACATGAGCATGGTATTAAAATATTAAACATTGTAATATATATATGTGTGTACAACAAAAAACCTGCACAAAGTTGCTGAAGGAATTTTGTTTTGTGCAAATTGTTGTTGGAGGTGTATATGTATACGTACAATATTTGTGGAGCTAGTTTGTTTCTTGAGATCATGTACTATGTMTGTTCRCAATTCTGTTACAAATGTTTCTTGGGTTGTGCAAAAGATCATTTCTTTAAYATCTCTTTTCTTCATTATATTTTTGAACATCATAATTGGAAATTGCCCTTTATGCAATTGTTGTTCCATTGAGGAAAATAAATTTGCATGGGTGTCGAAGAATTGTAGCTGCACCATGGAATAGTTTAATAGTTATGTAAGATGTCTAAGATATATGAGCATGTCAAAGCAAAGGAAAAAAAAAAAAAAAAGGTATGGAAAACAATATCATTGCCATGTCATTGTCCAAATTTCCATCTTTTATATGGAGAATATGTTGCGAGCCAACTTTTCTTGCAAATGTGACAGCTGCACCAATGATTCCAATTGCGTAATTGTCATTGTTCTCTACAAATTGGCTGATCATTGTGTCCAGTACGAAATGATATTTTGAGAAAACCGCGAGAAATTTTTTGACAACACTTATTTCATTGAAAAATATAATCCGATCACAATCACCACGGTCATATACGTTTTTTGGTAATATCTTGAAATTTGTAATGGATATCCCATTACCTAGCAATATCTTCCCTGCATGTTTATGGAGAAGTTGT